>CM067368.1:47721133-47771133 GCA_034401795.1 Chaetoderma sp. LZ-2023a
CAAAACTTATCTTTTCTTTGCTTGCAAATGGACAATGTTAACCATTTAATAGCCGGCCAAAACCGTCTCTGTGGTGGTCATGAAAAGTATCCATTTGCAGGAAAACAGAATACTATTTTTGTGAAGCGAAGTCGTAAATTTACCCCAAGAAATTCGTTTTCTTGTTCTGCAAGTAGACATTCCATAAACAAAGATTTCATTTTGCCTGACACATCTTGACAATTAAACGGTAAATTGATATACGTAGTACTTTGGGCGCGTTTCCCATCCGCACAGCCTGGGTACATACGAAATAGGAGTGGTGTAGCGCTGATCGATCGGTCGGGTACGAGCCGTACCAGCTAAGCTGGGTACGCGCCGTCCGTCCTGGATTCGTTCCATAAGCACGGCCACTGGGTAGAGCTATAAGCGTGTATACGCCTATAGAGGAGGAATTTCGTCGCTAGTCGCTGTATCGGCAGAGCACGTGCAGCGCGTCCAAGAGAGAGTGCCGCTTTTAGTGTGCCGAGTAGGCACATCTTAATTCTTTATAATTGTTTGTTTCCGTCGAATATTGTATCAATCAAGACCAGAATTCGACGGTCTTCCCAAATCTACAAACCGTTTTAAAATCGGTTCAGAAATGGCTGAGTTATACATATATATTTAAATATTATCTCGGTACGCCTCAGCTTCCAGTTCAGCTCGGACCACAACAGTTCTCGGACCACCGCACTGTGAATTATATCATTATAGTGTAATATCTTCCTGTTTAATTAATACCTGTATAGGAACTGTTTAACGGTGGCCCCTTAAGGTCCAGTTATGTAATTCTACATGACGTAGAGCCAGCGATGTTCCTCGGTGGATAACTGACCGGATCTGCCAGTCACGCCGAAAAGTGGATATTCAACCACACTGCATGTCGTGTGTGATAGTTTAAGGTTTCGACCGCAGCCAAGTAAACTTTGCTCGGTGCGCCACAAGAGCTATTTGACGCACCCCGCACCGTTAAGCTTAAATAAGTATATCTTAATTACAACTGTAAAAATAACCCCCTCTGTTAATGGGTTATCTTAACATTACAACTTTTACAACTACCGCATTACGTAGAACTTACTTTGTGTATCCAGCAGACATTGCTTATACTGTGTTTTACTGTCCTGAGATCGTACCGCTTCCGTCCTGGAACGACATACGGGAGACCTACATGCCGACACTTATCCAGCTTTCGGAGAACGTGTCGACCCACGTCACGGTTTTAGTGACGTCTCAATTTCAGTAACATAGTAGCCCACAGATAAGAATGGCTACTGGGTATTCGGGTAACTATACATGATATCTTTAATTACATCATCAATAAGTATTATAACTTATTACTGTGAAGGTACTGATGACTAATAGGTACCGTCCCGGTCTTAGGCCCGCTATTTATAATTTCTTTATCACTGTTTTTATTTATCCTTGTTTACTGTAAGGTGTTTTGCTAACCGCACCGTATTAGGTCTATCAACCTGTATTATCACCGTTGCAATCAAATAGATTACTGTCACCGTTCTGTATTTGGTTGGTTAGGTATGTGGCATGTAGCCATCTGTTGATATGTTTTGTTTATTTATAGAAAACTTAGGACCGCAGTGCATTTAGGAAATACTAGACAGCAACATTTATATATGCATCACTTTTTCCCGCCACCGTCATGTTTCACTGAGGTCGCTGTCCGTGCTATTAACTCTGTTTAGCCCGGCATGCTACCAACTAAATCTTACTATTCAGCTCGATAGGATAGGTTTAATGTGATTAGAGACAATTTCCTCGTTAGGGGACATATAGTGTACGCCTCTTTTCCGGTCGCTACGGTAATCTAGCCACGAACTCCGGCAAGGTTGTGTTAAATTGGTCAACATACCTATAGGGCCTCATATCTATAAAGTTATTGTCTCTCTTCATGTTCCACTAAGCCTTAGGGCTTCTTAATTGTTTGGATGTCCCTATCTGCGCTGTGGACTGATCCGACTCTGGGAAACTATTGGAGGTTTCCGAGCGGTGGTGGTCAAGGTGCGGTGTTACTTACACCTCCCCTGTATCTTCGGATACTTGTTAGTTGGTGTCATTGCCAATGCAGGAAGCACTGCGAAAACATTATTATTATTATTATTATTATTATTATTATTATTATTTCTCTTTATGCCTCTTAGGATATATCTCCCATAGCGCAGTGCATATTTGGGCAACTTGGATATAAACCTAACGTTAGGTCAATAACTCAGCTCCATAGGATTTGGTGACGGACGAGATGCGCATCTCCACCGAATTCTGTACAAATGTCTGGGCAAGATGTTGGAATCTGCCACGCCCTTGCGGGAAGGACATTTACGGTGGATAATCGTCTCTCTAATCCCCACTGTAACGACAGGTCAGTTGGAATAATCTGCTTGTGTGAAAAGGTAGCCATCGTCCTGTGATGTTTTATGTGGTTACGGAGCAAGGCATCCGGATTATCACCGAGCTCGGATGTCTTGCAATGTAACATGTACGCACACTGTTCTTGAGGGTTGATGCCTTGGGGTGTCTGCACTCACTAACAGCCGTATCCAAAGATAGGTAGGGTTCCCGCCATTTGCGGCCTAAAATAGTTCGTGTCTTTAAAACCTAATTGGTAGGTTAGGCATAGAAGAAGGCCCGCATATATAAGAGCGGCACCTACTAATTCAGTATCTTGGAACTACATAAGATGGTGACTGGGGAATCATCCGGTCTTCATGTAAAACAGCACGCAACACTTTAGTTATAGTTTCACTAGGATGGTATTTTCTTTGCAGCACTTTTGGTTGAATACAGAGTGGCACTTTTTGGCCATCTCTGTCCCTCCGCTTCTGCGGTGGCAGCATTTTCCTGTGACGGAGGCCCACGCGAGGCACTTACCTCTCGCAAGGATCCAATAATGGTGGCCCGCGCGAGGCTACTACTTCTCACCCAAAGACACAGCATCAGAAGTAATGCCCGCGCGAGGCACAAAGCCCCTCGCCATGACTAGGAGTTTCTTTTCCTTTTCAGCATAGAGGTAGACTAGCTTATATTAAGTTAATTAGTGATCTCGTATGCGGGAGCCTCTTTTACAGGGGTACCTATGCGGACCTGCGAGTCTGTGTGGTACCTCCGGTGATCCCACGTTTAAAGCTTCATCAGGCTGTCTCTACGTTATGTATTATTTGAATACCATTGTATCACACAAACTTGTATGGTTTGTTTAGATATATTTAGTTACTTTTAATTACTTTAGGTCACCCATCAAATCTTGTAAGTTCATAGATCACGAAATTGTTATGGCCAGGCATACCGGTGACACAAACTCATGGGCTGATACTGTGCAATTTAATGTTAGCGGTGATGGTCGCACGGCCCCACCGGAATGATTGAGTTCCACCGGCCTTAGGAGCCGGTCTTTGTTTCATGCAGGGTAGCATCACTCAGAACCCATAACCCCGAGACCGGGAGCTAGCCGATATCATCGTTCGTCGTGTATATGTGACGCGGCGTATGCTTCAGAACGACCCGACGTGACCCGGCGAGCTACAGTACTGCAGACCAGCTAGCCTAGGTAGCACAGGAAATCGAAAATGCACTCCAAGAGAAAAACCCTAGTCTAGAAAGCAGGTCTCCTCTCAAAGTTTATTGATGCAGGAATAACAAGGTGTTCCAATGGATAAAGAGTTTCCATAGAACAAGCAGGAATGAAGCTGGATGGTTGTTTCAGTCATAGCATCAGATTACTTGACGAAGTGGTACAATGAGTAATGCATTCTCCAGTCCTATTCTTGACGTTCATCAATGCCATCATCATGACAGTGCCCAGACATGTGACGAATACACATGCAAATGACTTCTCAATAATTAGCGTCGCAGAGTGAACAGGCGCAGCCGTCCACAGAATTGAACAGACACGCTAACATGTTCAGTCTTGGGTAGATGATTGGGGGACCAGCATAAATAGAACCAAGACTGTAGCTACACTTTTCTCCCTGTCAACAGTAAAAGAACAGGTATAGTTGATACTTGGAAAACGAAAGTTCTCCCACAAGTAGAGAGACCAACCTTTCTAGGACTGATATTGGTCACGAGACCTACATGGAAACCGTATCCAGGATACAGAGAACGCGACTATAAGGAAACTAAGTCTGGTAAAAAGAGGCTGGCTGGCATATCCTTGTGAGCGAGCTTCTGGATCATAAAACATGAATACCAAAGTAGCAATAAGACAAAGCTAGAATATGCGACAACTACTCGGGACACTGCTCAAGAGCTAATAAGTCTAGACGTGGCAATGTTCAGAACATTTGACTGAGCATGGTACTCGGTGCAATGAAACCAACAACAGTAAAGGAAATAAGGAAAGCTTCGGATGTACAGGCATTTGATATTCATCGAAAGTTCAAGACCATTTGTCTCAGTGAGAAAATGGAGTGGCCTCCTTCTCATCTACTTCATAGTCAACTAAAAAATAAAACAAAGAACAGATTGAAAGGAAAACAACAAATCATCTAGTCAATGAATTGCAGATTCGTCACACAGATATCCTGGAAACAGATTTGTATAAATGTGAAATACTTTGGGGAGATGACTGGAATGAGAATAAATTTATGGTAGAAATCAGAACAAGTATCCCAGGAATCTATTCCAAACATGACTCCAACAGAAGAGAACATGTACACACTGGAGAGGATTCATGAAGCCTACTCTGCCACTTCTTGGATACATGTGTTTACCTGCGGCTCAGCGGAGGAAGCAGTTAGGAATGTTGGAATCCGGAGTCTCTTCATGTTTCTAGATAGTACGACTGACTCCATTTCAAGACCAACAGGAGAATTTTGTGCAAACTTCAGAGCAGAACGCCAACCAGTGTTGGGAGTCAGCAGATTTTTAACACTTCAGCAAGAGAGCTAGCGAATTTGGTTTTCCCCTGACATGATGGCGACACTTCAAAGATGATGAGCACATCAGAGACCTGATGATAGAATTGAGCTTGCTTGCTGATAGTACGACAATGGAGTCCAGCTCATGTATGAATATCTGGACACGAGAAAGCAGACAACCTGGCAAAGGAAGGTAGCCCCTATCTAGAGACCAACAACATAGTCTCCTTTAGAGAAGCCAAGCCTCTGTTACAGAATAGATTCAAGATAACATGTACTATTCTGAACAGACAACATAATCAAGAGCAGGGTGTGTTACATTAACTCTACAGGAAGCAACATACTTTCATCTTCCGCCTGAAAAAGTGCCACACCTAAAGCGCATTGAACTAGTAGATACACCGACCTGCCAGTATGGAAATGATGACCACCCACCAGAACGTGTTCTCCAATCCTTCCACTTTTGGAGACCAGATAAAGTAGGTATGGACCGACGAGATGGACATCGAGGCCAGGCTGTGCGGAATGGTAGCCGACCTCTGCCTGACTACCCAATTTATAACATCAGTCTAACTGAATATATAAATGGGGCCAGTCGCCTGAAGAAGAGAGGGAAGAAGAGTGCGTTGATGCTCCAGTGACACCAGAGTGATTAAACGTTTAACCCCCCCCCCCCCCCACCCACCCACCCCCCCCCCCCGCCCCACCCCCAATTTGTTCAAGGAAATTTTAATTTTTTTCAAAGAAAATGTCCATTTGCAGACCAAGAGAGGACGATTTTTGACATTTTACCACTGTAATGACTGGCTCGATGGTCTTCACTTGGTCTGCAAATGGGAATTTCTAAAGACCACTACAGAAGTCGTTCTTTGGCTGATATGAGTGTTAAAAGGTTAATATTGCCTTTTAGTAGTTTAAGCTGATACCTGAGCTGCATTATCATTATATGATGCCGATTCCCTGATACCGCAGGTTACGGGGCGTGTACTTCATACTACATAGTTAGAAATCGGCTGGCATAGCTAAAACGGATACCTCAATGGATTAATCCGGTCTGTCGATAAAGTATATGACATACTGTCATAATTATGCCACATCTAGTCTGACGTCAGAATCGTAATTGACAGAAATACTCCTTCTTGAAGCTGGAATAGTCCGTCAAGTGTACGAATTGTATGTCTTTAATGAATTTACTATATAATAATAATTCTGTTAAACATTTTGAAACTAAGTTGCCTGGGCTCTGTTGCTAGAAAGGGCGCGGCATGGCTAGAAACGGATTCCTCGATTTGGAAAACCAGCATAAGCTTAATACTAATATTTTCAACATTTCAGGTTTTTATTTCGTATCCGAATACAGTGTCTACAACTTACGTCGATACCGGTAGTGCGTGCGTCTTTATTACACTGTCTTGTGGGACATAAAGTGATATATAATGATGAGTGCACTTTTAGCTATGCCCTGCCCTTCTCTAATGGACCTTTCCATTTTAGCTATGTCCCACCAACACCTCTCTGGTTTTGAGATCGATCGATCTCTGAACTCTCTGACTGTCAATTTCCAGAAAACTATACAGGTAAGCTAGTGAATATTTTGGAAATAATTTGATTGGGCGCTGTTGCTGCCTATGGATAGACCTGAAAAGATCCATTATGCTTCGCCCATGCATTGATAATGTTGGGGTTGATGTATATTCTTTGAATCCTGACTTCCCGGAATCCCAATTTCATGGTAACTATACCACCAACCCTGTTGCATAACTTGAAACTAATTTGACTGGGGGTTGTTGTTGTAGCGCCCAGTCATATTTGTTTCAAAATGTTCAATAGACTGTTTATTAAATGGTAAAGACATTTAATTCGTTACGTATGCTACGAGGTGACCTCAAGAAAGCAGTTCTCGGTACAGTCAAATCAAGAATAGACCTGAGGAAGCTAAAGACTTTCGCTGAGGACAAAACAGTCAGCAAAAGCGAAGAAGGGCTGATTGCAGCTACACGATGTTTCTACTACTACACGCGCAGAATATATTAATGCATACATACAATTCATAGCACGGACAGACTATTCCAGGTACATGCCAGGGTATTTCTGTCAAATATGATTGTCACGTCGGCCTATATATGACGTGATTCTTTATGACATCATATACTTGATGGAAATGTCGCGTTTATTAATTATCCCTTTAACCCTCGAAGTTGTTCAAGAATATTTCAATTTTCTCATAGAAAATGTCCATTTGCAGACCAAGAGAGGACTAATTTTTTTAATCTACCGCTGGAATGACTGGCTAGGTTATCGAACAGTCATTCCAGTGGTAAATCTTCAAAAATAGTCTTCCCTTGGTCTACAAATGGGCATTTCTCAAGATCACTGCAGAAGCCGTTTTAGGCTCATAAGAGTGTTAAAGGGTTAATGTTATTTAATGGATACTAAGCTTACTTATGTGATAAATGATTTTTAGTATTTCGGCTGTCGATTACCGAGGGTTAACTTGACATTCACATTCCTCAGCGCAGACCTACCCACGCAGAGCGTAAAGATGCACGGCAACGATTTGTCTTGAGGAATCTATGCAGCATCTTTCATTTGTTTATTATCTAACCGACTCTTTTCATGGATCTAACGTACGCGATTTATTGCACAATTTTATACAGTTTATGATCAAGTGGTTCTTTCATTACGTCGGTAATTTGTATGTCTTTGCGCGCGCGCGTAAATATTCCGGTTTTACCCTCTAGAGAACGACGGATGGGTGGAGTTCGGTCTCGCAAACTATGTAGCATTAATGTACTTTTTGTAATTTATGAAGCAATTTTTATTTTGTGTAATGCCAGCCATAGCTCTTATATTTATTTATCTGTCCGTACATATTGTACTACCACTATGGTGAGTGTGTGTGGGTGCGGTAGGCTGGAGCGAATGTTATGGTAACGCTTTAGATTAGACTAATGTGTCGCGTTAGAGGTGTGACGCCGAGAACAGACCAGCAGGCAGACAGACAGAACAAGTGCAAGGCGCTTGAGTTGTGACCTTAGCGGCATTGTCAGAATTTTTATAAATTTGACCGACCAACCGAGCGCCCAACTGACCGAGCGACCGAGCGACCGACATGCCAACTGACAGAGTGACCGAACGAACGAACGAACGAACGAACGAATGAACGAAAGAATGAATGAATGTATGAATGGACGAACGAACGAATGGACGAACGAACGAATGACCGACCGACCGACTGACCGACAAACCGACCGACCGACCGACTGACTGACAGTCTTATGTTAGCTGCAAGTCACGACTAAAAGCATGGTAGCGTAGTGTGTGTGTGTGTGTGTGTGTGTGTGTGTGTGTGTGTGTGTGTGTGTGGGTGGGTGGGTGGGTGGGTGGGTGGGTGGGTGGGTGGGTGTATGGGTGTGTGTTTGTGTTTGTGTTTGCGCATACATTTGTCAACAAGTTTCTAAAGACTCCCTACCTACTACATGATGTCCATCTGACATGATAGAGATGTGGTACGTTCCTGTGCTGTCCGGGACATAGACGTACGCAGTCGAACCATCTGACTGCTTCGTACCGTGGCATTTGACAGCCGACCCTAAACCATCTGAAAATTTGAAAAAAGGTTTGCATTGCATTAACCCCTTTTGTGCCAGCAGCGCCCCAAACCACGCGAAATTCTCATTACATCAGCTAATGCTTTCCTGGGCCCAATGACGCATGCTGACTTGTGAGTCAAAGGTAGACGTTACGCATTGTGTCAAAGCTAAATCTATATGGGTCAGAGTTACCAGATTTCGTTTTTGCCAGAAATAAACTCCCTTCGATCTGATATGGGCAATGGACATATCGGAAGATAATTCACGTTACCTCCACATTGTCAAGGTTGTCCCTTCAGCGGTTATATACCCAATAAATGGCGTCAATGGTACCAGTTTGGGCTGTTCGCGGAAATGACCTCTTAATTATATATTACAACATTTATTTATGAATAAATAATATGTCCAAGAACACCATTTTTATTA
The DNA here is from genome assembly GCA_034401795.1 of Chaetoderma sp. LZ-2023a. NCBI lineage: Eukaryota > Metazoa > Mollusca > Caudofoveata > Chaetodermatida > Chaetodermatidae > Chaetoderma > Chaetoderma sp. LZ-2023a. The sequence continues at coordinate 47,730,045 of CM067368.1, forward strand.
AAATCAACAAATCTTTTTTTTGTCTCCCATCGACTTGAAATTTGGTCACGACTTATATATTGACTTGGTGTGGTCTGGATTTTAAAGTGGATCCATCTATAATGATTTTCTGGAAATCTGCTTTCCCGTGCTCAAGGTGTCCCCAAAGGAGTTTGTAATGCATTTTCTCCCAGAATTTTTAACCGTCTAACTTGAAACTTGGCATATCTAGCGCTCATTGGGTTTGATAGCTTCATGAACGTCGATGCTTTCATTGCTTTCAGAAAAAAAATAATCCTAAGTAAGCATTGTTTGCAATCCATATAAATCATTTTTGTATGCTCGAGAAGATGGAATATCTATTTCCGTTTAAAAATACTTAATGGTCAGAACAACTGTTCTGGAGGAATCTAGTTTTAGCTATGGCCCGCCCATCTTTAGCTAAGCTCAACCAGCACATCGCCTGTGTTGGGATCAATCGATCCCTGTACTTGTTGACTATCAATTTCCAGAAAACTACACAGGTAAGCTGTTCAATATTTTGAAACTAATTTGACTGGGTTCTGCTGTTGCCTATAGTAAGTATTCAACAGCATGTTTATTAAATAGTAAACACGTACAATTCGTACAGTTGTGTCCACGTTTAATAGCTTAGTCCGTCATCAATTACGCCTTCGTGACGAACTTAACTATTCCAGTATTGACGTGGTTGATTATGACGTCATCATACATGTCAGTAGTTGATTATGACGCCATCTGATTGACATTTTGATTTTTTTTTTTCTCGTAATTCATCAATCATCTTACATAAAGATCCGTTTACAGAAGTAAAATTATCCTGGCTGTTCTCCAGATATTTTGATTTTAGTGTAAGAAATTTTCAAAATCTGGAAAGTGGCATTCTGGCCCTGCCTGGCAAGGTCTAACAGATGGTATAGTACACGATACTATTCAACCGTTGGTTGTATCCACATTACCATGTTTCGATTTACTACAAACCACGCAGATTTACGGTGGAGGAGTCCAGTATAGCCATCACTCATATGACGTCATAATAACTACTTGACGTCCAGAATGACATCATAATCAATTGCGTAATGGATGGCGTAGCTAAGTGCGTTGCGAACGCTTACTTGATGCCGGATATAGGCGTTGATGTACGAATTGTATGCCTTCACCATTTAATAAACATGCTATTGAATATTTTGAAACTAATTTGACGTGGCGCTGTTGCTGCCATAGGCAGCAGCAGCGCCCAGTCAAATTAGTTTCAAAATATTCAACAGCTTACATGTATAGTTTTCCGCAATTTGATAGTCAGTGAGTTCAGGAAAAGATCGACCGCAACACAGTCGAAGTATGGGGGAAGCTAAGCTAAAATAGGCGGGGCTTAGCTAAAACTGGATTCCTGGGTTGCTTCAGTAATTGTGTTCTAGTTTCTATTAAGGAATGCTAATTTGAAACACAACAGAAATTATTATTGTAAATTTCCAAAAAATAGTATTCTCTTGGCCAGGAAATTGACAGAAAATGGGCATTAAAAGAGCGCAGATTTTAATCTTCTATGACAAATCTTGACCTGTGTTAATTGACATATGTGGCTTTTCGGGCAATTTGAAGTGCCGTTAACGCACGAGGGGTTAATTAATTGATGTATATTATGATTATGTTTTTATAGCTCTGTTAGTGAATAATCCTGGGGAAAGTGTCCACGTTTAATAGCTCATGATTTCCGTGTTTAGATTTGAGAGTTGCATTCTAGAACGGTTTTTGTTTCGTTTCTGTCGATGAAATCGACGATGCGATAAACTGTGTTGGCCATGGAAGGGTTTTAATAAAATATGAACATAAATGGCGCTTTAATTCGTAGTGGCATATAATAAATTGTTATAGGACTACTTTGGCTTCCAAAGTGTCTACACCGTTCATGCCGAAGCTGGGTAAAAACAGCCTCTGCAGTGGCCTTGAGGAATGCCCATTTGCTGGCCAAGAGAAGACTATTTTTGAAAATTTACCACTGTAATGTCATTTTAGTGGTAAATTTTAAAGAATAGTCTTTTCCTGGCATGTAAATCGGCATTCAATAAATAAATATTTGGATTTTTTATGAAATTTATCAATTCAGCGTATATACTGTGATGTTAATGTATTAACATTTCGAATAAATTGGACTGAATAGAGGGACACATTTATCGCCATGTCCTTCCCATTTCTGCCAACGCTCCTCCCACTTTAAGTGCGTGTTCAAATCGGTTTGAAACTATGAATCTGAATTCCCAGACTTTAAATGTCAATGAAACTATACAACGCTGTTGAATACTTTGAAAATACTTTGAATGGGCGCTGCTGTTGCCCATGGCAGCATGGCCGACCGGTCAAATTAGTTCCAAATATCCAACAGAATATTTGGTAAAGTGTAAATTTATCAATTTACCAAATATTTTGGTGATTATTTCGATTTTACTGACGAAGCTATGCCATTGTGATTACGACGTCACGTAATAGTAAGCGTAAATTCTTCTTGTTTCAGAAGCGCCTCTTGTAGAGTAGCTATGGCCTGTCGAATTAAAGGTACTATTTTTAAATTAATTTACGGGACACATACGTTGATCTTATTTAGAATGGCAATGTACCAACATAAGATGATCTTGTTATTAAATATACCCACTTGTATAGTATATGCTCCCACACAATCAACCTATCAGTTGGATGAGTAACTTGTTTCTGACATGATGAATTAAATGCAGGTAGTGTCTAATTCTTCAGCCCATGACTGCCATGCACGAGCAGTTCTTGGCGCGCTAGACTGGAGAACGAATGAATGCTGTTAGAGATGTGGTCTAATAGAGTTATGTAGATGTAACGCACAATCTGGACAAATTATGGAGCGAATTAGCGCTATAAACTCTTGACTGATGTGTTGTAGTTTGCTGCATGGTGCTACGAATTGTACACCGGTTTCTGGTTCAGAGTTGGCATTGTGAGTTAACAATGTATTGATTTGACGATCGCGTTATTCAACCGCAGGATGATAGGTGCCTGTTATTAGACTTAGCTGTGCATAAGAGGCCATCACGTCAGAGTTACTAGTTGAAATTCATGTGACTACGGGGTCGGTCTTTCCAAATGCAAACCCATACCAGCGAGGTTTAAGAATACCAACGTGACTCTCGCCATGGTAGAAAGTTCTTCGGTCCAGTAGGATTTAACAGCACCCATTATCAACTTCTTCCATTTGTATTTACTTGGCGCAATTGTCCATAGGGCAGTGAATTGATGGGAGCCTGTATTGGCCCAGAAGCGCCCTCGCATCGCTGAATCAACCTTTGTCTACTTGATCTTGCATGCTGTAGCACTAGATCGTTAAACTCTAGCTCAGCTTTCATCTTGATGTCTCTAGTGCTACTTATTGTGGGTAGGCTCAATTTGCTGACATAAGTACGCCATCCTTTCATTATATCGTCGTCTATATATGCTATATCATAGACAACTGACGGATCTGTGTCATCTTATGCTGATACTGCTTTCTAATCAAGCTGTAAAACAGTGTCCTGTCGGAGCTATAAGCGTCGACTATGTTTTGTGGGTCATCGTCTCACTTCTGTGCTGCCGCATGATTCTGAATGTTAGGGTAATGCAATCTGATGCTGCAGCGTTCTACTAATGCAGTATCACAGCTGTCATGAGGTGAGCCAGAGCGCTTCAAGTTCCAGTGTGCGGTTTTCTTTGCTGTTACAGCTTCTACGATTTCTTGATTCCACAACCTGTTTGGGCGGGCAGTTTTTCTTACTTGAAGAGCCTTCCTTGCTTGATGTAACCATGGCTCGACTGAAGTTTGCTAGGGTGCTATGTAAATCAAACATGTGGTTGTACTCTAGATTAAGGTCTTGTTACGTGTTGGTATTCCACTTGGTCGACATTGTTCCAGTTGAATTTTGGAATAAGATTGATGGGTGTAGCCTATGCCTGTTCACTGACTGTATACCGTACGGATATTTTGATAGGATGATGGTCGAACATATTGCTCTGTCGCTCTGCAAGTCGGTTTATCTGTCCGATTCTGGCATGGGCATTTTATGTAATTAGGAAGTAATCGATTGTTGAGAAGTCTCTTCCCTTTGGGTGTTCAAATGAAGGCCTTGACGTATACTGCATAATCTTAATTTGATTTAGGAAACTTTCAAGATGACACCGTTTCCTAGAATCATGCTGCTCTGTCAAATCACGGTTCAGATCTGCTACTAGAGTGATAGGGTGTGTGTGTGTGTGTGATACGTCTTCATTAAAACATCGTGAAGTTGATCTAATGCTTCTAGCGATTCGTTGTCATTGGTTCTTCTACCCAGCGATGGCATATGCTAGTAGTACAGGATAGGGATGATGTTACAACGCTTTTGGATTCTGCTTCCACCTTCTTCAAATGGTGTGGGCGAATTTATTCATTGACTTGTTCCATAGGATCGCTACACCCACCATGGCCTATTGGTATCTATACTGTCCTTTATTGGTTCAGCATCGTCGACAGTCTTGCTCGTCGGCATAAATTGACGGTCTAGATCATCAGGTTTGCTGACCTGATAATTAAAGAGCCAGTGATCATGAAGACAAAGAAGTCAGTCTCTAAAATACTTTTTGGATTGCGTTAGAGTGTGTGACTATGTTCTGGCAGTTGAATGTTGTGATACTTGTTAAAGACTAGTATTGTAAACTACGGTATTTATGTAGCTAAGTTGGCTTGTTGCGTTTCTGGCCCTTGCTAAAAGGGCTGATCTTCTACAGTTGCATTGCCCTGTGTCTGACCTGGTGGCTGCAATTGTTTACATTCCCATTGATCGCTCTTGTCAGTTACATCTGCTGTATCCACTGGCGTGGTATGTAAGTGTGTTATGTAAGCAATCACTTTGATGTGTTCCATCTGTATCTTACGACATCATGTATATCCTGTTTTGGCTGAAGCTGATTGATGATCTCTACCAGAGCTTGAATTTGTGGCTGAATGATGGTTGACCTCTACCCTACATGCTGTGTTTGACCGATGTTGCACATTGACCACTGCATATGAAGATAAGAGTGGTCGAAGTTGCAGAAACCGGTACAAGTGCCTGTACATGATTGCTCACGTCTATCAGAGCTACGGTCGGTGGCTGATGATGGTCATTGGCCGGAGCTGCTTATGATGGTTGGTTGGTCGCTGTTGGTGGGTGGAAGGTTCTCAACCGAGGATGGTTCGGAAATCCTACTCTGATTCCGAGATTAGGTAAGTGCTGAAAGTGGACGAATGGCGACATTCTGAAATTAGGCGGAGAGTGTGGAATAGTATAAAAGCTAGCTGCTGGCTGTGTCTTGCCGAAAGGCTGAATTTTAGGCAAATATTCAGGTGAGGTAGACATGCTGTATGTATATTATGTTGTTGGGTTGGTTGTGGTGTGTACCCTTGATCTCTTAGTATATGTTGCTGTATATTGATTTCAAGTTTTTCAATCCAGTGACGGAGTTCTACCATTTCCACATAGTGGGTAGTGTAGCCTGGATGAACCATTATATTGCTATTATATCTGTCTGCGTTTGCTTCGATCATATGAACTTCCATTATAAGAATATTGTTTGTCATAATGGACCTTTCCATTTTTAGCTATGCCCCGCCCCTTGCTAGCTAAGCTCCACCCACACCTCGCGCTTGTTAGGATCGATCGATCTCTGAGCTCCCTGACTATCAATTTCCAGAAACTATACAGGTAAGCTGTTGAATATTTTGAAACTACTTTGACTGGGTGCTGTTGCTGCCTATCCTACACGCCGCTTAGCGGACTATGACGTCGTATGACGTGATTACTCTGGAAATGTCCATTGCTCAACAAATATCAGAATAACAACATTTAATACAGCGATATGGGCCTTGCTAAATTTGAATATCTTAGAATTTCAGTAATTTTTGGCGGACTTGCCTCGAATTATGTGTGGTTACATTTTTACATTGTGCCTTAAATGTGACACGCATGCCCTGGCATGGCTGTTGATGCAGAATAATTGCCCTTGGGAAGAATTTGAAATGCTCAGTTAACGCTCATTATTTTTGGTCGGATTTGACACAAACTCAATGCGTGTGTACATTTTGGCATTTTGGCATAAATTATCAACACAGAAATATGAGCCTTAATACATTATGGTCATGGAAAAAATATAATGTTTAAATGTCACAATTATGTGGATAGATAAGTTTATCTCTCTATGGTCAAACCATTGGCCACGTCACCTTTCTTTACCGTTGACCAGGTAACTTTTCTCTGGAACGTTTAAGGTTAATGCTCTAACCTCTAGTACTGTAAATCAAATTCTGCTTTTGGCATTCAGGACCGGTTGAAGAGTTGTAAGGGATTGAGATAAACGGGGCGCACCCCAACCCCCTTCCATGCACAAACACATCGTGTAATGCTCACCGCCACCGATCCCAGAACGTAACGAATCATAGATCGTCTCAGAAGGCTTTTGAATTGCAGTGAAAATAACACCAATCAGCAAGATAGCTTTTTCTGTCTTTGTGATAGAAACGGATCTTTTGTTGAACATTAATATTTTGCCACAAGTACAACGGTCTGTTGTTGAAAATGTACTTGGTGTCACGCTGAATCCCTAACCGCACCCTTTGGATCATGGGCTGTTCGAAATTTTCACCCGTTCCAATTTTGAGCTAGTGGCGGCAGCGCCTTGGTTATTTCCGCCTTGCTGTTTGTTCATGTTTTTTGCTTCGTGTGTCCATCCCTCCGTCTGGATTGCATATAACTGGTGCTTTTAAACTATACTAGAATAAAGAAGATCGCGGATTTAACCATTTACCCCTTGAAAAGTCAATGTCTCAATTTCAAGACAGGAGAAGTCTTGAATGATTTGAAACTAAGTCGCCTGGAAGCTGTTGCTGCTATAGGTGACAACAGCTGCAATAGTTTCCAGTCACAGTAGTTTCAAAATACTAAACGGAAATTTATTATACCATTGAGAATTTGTCGTGTTTGCTCAGTAATAGTTAAAGCGTTAAAGTCACCACCCTGACCCGATAACACGGGTTATGCTACTGGGACTCTCCTGTACCAATACCGGGCCAATTCGGCCCGGGTGGCCCGGTACAGTCCCTGTAACTAGGGTTATCAGAGTATCGGCTATTGTACGCTCATGAACTCTCCTTACCGTCAACTGTTACATCAAGCCGCCTATCATGGGCAGAGGTCACGTTAAACCTGGCGGCCTCTCCTCTGTGGCCGAACGATAAGCCATCACCGTACGTTGTCACACGTACGTCCGCGGTCATTAGTTTGGTGGCTGAAACAAGTCAAATATACTTGCTAGCTATTTAAACCGGAAAGGTCGAATTCTAAAATCTATCTAAAATTAATCAGCTACTCTGTTGGGCATTTTGAAACTAATTTGACTGGGAGCTGTTGTTGTCTATGGAAGCAACAGGTTCCCGTTAAAGTAGTTTCAGAATATCCAAAATCTTACCTGTTAGATTCCTTCAAATTGAGATGTTGGAAGTTCGGGGTTCAATGTGCCAGGTTACTTTCTATATACCGACTGAAGCAGTCTTAACTATTGCAAACAAATGACAGACTATTGTGTTAGTTGCGATACCTAGAGCTTTCAAAATTCTGTATAAGCTACACTACAGTTCATAAATAAGTTTAAATGTTTCCAAAGAAAACTAAACCAGAAAGATAGTAGTTAGTAAGAAATGTTCGGGTGGATATTCTGAACAAAATTGGATTGGAAGCCTTCCACCCCAATTATGTTCAAAATATTCAACAATAGGCCTACGTGTTATTTACTTTTGGAAACAATTTACGTTATTTCTAAACTGTACTTGTATCGACAATAGTCACCTTACCTATGCTTCCGAGAATTCATATTCATATAAAATATTAAAATCGGTCTTAAAATATCTAGGTTGTATAGTTACTTGAGAATAACAAACACGTCAACACGTTAAGGTGGGTGTTGAGTAGGTCTACGTTACCGCTCTCATAACAGGTAACGGTTTTTCCAAATTGCGTTGGAAAATATACTGGTAGCTATTTTGGATAACAATGTTGATAAAGGTTGTTGCAGTAAAGACGCAGAGCAACGCGGTTTTCAAAATTAACGCCCGCGACCCGATATCGTGGGAAGACGACTGAATCAATGTGTGAACGAAAACTAGCAATTCAGTGTTAAGCGAATAATAAAAAGGCGCGGTATGTTTTTGCTCTAATGTAAACAAACATATTTCTTTCTATAACTATACAGTATTCACAATATTTTATCGCACAAATCTTCGATCTATGTACTATCGACATATACTAAATGGAACGAATCTATTTTTCTATAGCCTAACACTTTCGCGGTTATCGGTCAGAAACATCAAATTCTTTTTGCTGTAAGCGATGTCCTGTTGAATATTTTGAATCTAATTTGACTGGGAGCTGTTGCTGCCTATGGCAGCAACAGCTCCCTGTCAAATTAGTTTCAAAATATTCAACAAGTTACCTGTTTAGCCGTCTTCAAAACGCTGGGTTTTAAGGAATAGATGGTTAAAAGAGTCTCGATCGTTAGATAATCGGCATGATATCGTGTGATAGGAGATGCAAGATATAAATTAACGCTGTTTTAACAAGTGCAATGGTGACCTACATAGACAGACACACATACCACGGTGACCCACTGACAGATAAATTGTTTTGAATACATGCAATCAAGCGGAGAAATACATGACAAAGTAGGAGGAGAAGAAGAAAGGCAAGAAAAAGAAGGAGAACATGCTGCTGCTGATGATGATGATGATGATGATGATGATGATGATGATGATGACGATGACGATGAAAGAACTACTGCTGTTGCTGCTGCTACTACTACTGCTGCTACTACCACTACTACTACTACTACTACTACTACTACTACTACTACTACTACTACTACTACTACTACTACTACTACTACTACTACTACTACTACCACTACTACTACTACTACTACTACAACGTGTACGACCACTACAAACCACAATTCGCTCTGTCTATTGCTTTTTAGCCAATAGTCACATATTTATCCAGTTATGTTCCTGGGTGTACATAATGGCCGTTGTTAGTGCTATCGATGATGTGTTCGCGTAGAGCCGCTATGATATAGAATATAAAATGAACATATCAGAACAATGTTACTGCTGAATTGTTTAGTGAGTGTTGCTACATTCAGTTTATTATTGCAGCTGTTGTTTATATTGTAAACGACGTTGCTGCAAGATGTCACTGTGTTTGACAGCAATTGTTTACAGCAACACCCTTTAGAAAAAATCGTATCACGTAACATTATACCACTGCTTATGTAAAATCACAATATTTGATGGCATTGTCAACCAAGAGAAGACCATTTTTTTTAAAACTTACCACTGGAATAACTGGCTCGATAATCGAGCCAGTCATTCCAATAGCAAATTTTCAAAAGATAATCTCCCCTCGGTATGCGAATGTGCATTTTCTAAAAGAAAATTGAAATATCTTTTTATCAAATTTGCTGTGCAGAGGGTCAGGGTATGATAACGTGTTGATAACGCTTAGCCGTAGGCGTGTGCTAGAAATGAACTGACAAATGTCGATATTTACACAGAAATAATGAAGGGTACTAATAAATGTGTACAGATTCACAGGCCGATTAATTAACATATGTACGTGGGTGCGTCACCACACGCACGTGTGAGCATCCACGTACGCGTGTGTCTGTTAATACGTTAAAGTGTTGATTGGCAACAAATCTCACTTTATGGAATCTCCTTTTTAGATTGCTAGTAAGTACTAACACTAAGTTTAACTCGTGGTATGGATGAATCCAACTTTTAGCTATGACCCATCCATCTCTACCCAAGCACAGCCCACGCGTTGCCCGTGTTTGGATCGATCGAACATTGAACTCCCTGAATCTCAATTTCCAGCAAAATATCCAGGTAAGCTGTTGAATACTTTAAAACTAATTTCACTTGGTGCTGATGCTGCCTATGGTAGCAACAGCGACCAATAAAATACTTTCAAAATATTCAACATAATGTTTATTAAATCGTAAAGCAATACAATTCGTACAACATACCGGGAGTTTTAAAAGTTCATGAGGGACTTAGCTAGGTCATTTATTACGTGTTTGACTGTGCCGTCATCCTGCATGTGACGTAATTGATTATGATGTCATATACTTGAGTGGTAGATTGGATTCATCTGTTCCAGCGTCTCAGTATCTGGATCCGAGTTGTCACCCAAGTCTCTGACGTCATAAAAGTTATTTCACTGGAGCTGGTGCTGTCATAAGCAGCAACAGCTCTAGTCAAATTAGTCTCAAAATATCCAACAACTTACCTGTATAATCATCTTGAAATTTAGATGTAGAATGCGGCTTCGAACTTTCAAATCGATTTCAGCACGCATCATCCAGGCCGTAGCCAGAATTGAATTCCTATATCATTGGCATGACCATTGCTTGGGTAGTCCTTAATATCGTTGCTATTATTAGTAGTTGACCGCTAATGTTGTCACCGTCGCCATTCATCATCACGTCTTATCTTTATCGTCCTCTTTGTTAAAATTGTCGATGATATTATCATCAAACCGCCCATCCATTCCCACGGTTACTGGCCCAGCGTAATTTTGCTGGTTTGATTTACGTTAGCCCAACGCATCGTGTAGTTTTCTCCACGTAGGTACAACGTTGGGCCAACGTAACTAACTTACAATCAGCCATCCAAAGTAAATACAACGGTAGCACAACGTAACTCATTTTCTATCAATCAGCCAACGTAACCCCAATGTTGAGCCAACGAAACCATACATTGGGTCAACGTAAGGCCAACGAACAAAACTACGTTGGACAAACGAATTAAGCTTACGTTTGGCCTACGGGAATGTAGTTATGGGCGGGGTGAAGGGGGAGTAAAAGTACAGGTGTGGCTGGCTCGTGAGTTCTTATCATTGCCGTCGTATTTGTGTTGTTATTTACACACGCACGCACGCACGCACGCACGCATGCACGCACGCACGCACACACACACACACACTCACGCAGACGGGCATTCCCCACATATTGATGCGCCTCGTTTCTATACGCTCTACATTCTGATCAAATCACTTCGTAATTAACAAGGGTATTAACACTCAAATCCTGATACAGTAAATTTTGTATTTTGTCATAAATATCCAGTTTTAAATCTTGAGTTATCGCCGCTGTCCGTAAAAGGTCGCCCATGCTATGTGCTAAGGATGCCAGCACGGAGAGCCTTGGAATTCTGCCTATTGGGAGCCAGTAAATATGAAGCCAGACGATGACGGCATTGCATAAATCTGTTAAAGGATAACTAATCCCATCTCTTGATAGCTATTCAGGTGATCTAACACACCGGTCATAAATTATCCAGGTAATTTTAAGCTTTTTCTCACGCCGCTAAGGAAAGATATTCAGGATTTAATAGTTAAATGTTGGGTCATTTCTACACCCTATGATGGCTGTCATGATTTACTTTTCAACCAATCAGAAACCCCCTAGTGTGTCTGCCTAGGTATATACGCGCAGTCATAGAGGCGCTAGCTATAGTTTGGCAATGTGGTATAAAAGCAATCCCACAGGGAAGCTGTTGAACATTTTGAAATAAATTTGTTTGGAAGTTGTTGCTGCCTATGGCAGCAACAACTTCCAGTCAAATTAGTTTCAAAATATTCAATGGGATGAGCATTACATAATAAAGAATGTGATGCATTGGAGCTTACATGACATCACACACAATCGCTAGAGGAGACAAAATGGTGTCGATCACTGTTCAACATTTACTCGATATTACAAAACAGATAATTGCGATACAGATCAGGGAATGTGACAGGATATGAATGATATGGAATCTATCAACCATATTCTATCGGTGCAATACATTTGAGATGAGATTAGCATCGTTTTAAGCGTGCTGAGAAGTGACCCCAAGAAAACAGGACCCGGTACACTCAGATCAAGAATGGCGCTAAGAAAGCTAAAGATTTTGGTTGAGAACAAGGCACTGTGGTCAAAAGCGAAAAAAGACCGATTGCAGTTGTATGATGTTTATACTACTACTACTACTACTACTACTACTACTACTACTACTACTACTACTACTACTACTACTACTACTACTACTACTACTACTACTACATGTTACTTGGCCAATACGGCCCGGTATTGGCCCAATACTGGCCTCTTCTGAAACAGCACTCTAGACAAATTAGTCATACAACTTATTCATCCTAAATAACCTGTGTAGTCGCTTTGGGATTCAGACATCACGACGCGGGACATGCATGGCGGTAACAAGGTACGTCTATGTAGAGGCAATCTTAAAATCGCTTGACAAAGATTTCTCCCCTTTTTATTCAATATCCATAATCTCAACATGGGGTAGAAACGCCTCTTAAATAAATATCCACTCAAGAATTTGAAAGGAAATTAGTACAGCTTTACCGATTAACACTTCGTAAAGTGGAGAATTCATTTCAAGCTGTGTCCCGCCCATTTCTAAATAAGCGCCTCCCACGTATTACGCGGTTTGGAATCGATTTCCAACTTTGAAATTATGAATTCCCAATTTCAATCTAACTATAAATGTAAGCTGTTGAATATTTTGAAACTAATTTGACCGGGTTGGGTGGGGAGGTGTTGGCAGCAACGGCTCTTATTCAAATTACTTTCAAAATATTCAACAGAATGCTTATTACATTATAAATTCATCAAAGATCCACAATTCGTAGAATTTCCTGACGAACTTTTCGATTTTCATGAGCGAGCTACATTACTTTAGTTGTGAGGTCAGCTAACGCATGACCTATTTAATGATGTGGTCGCATAATTGAATGACGGTTGGTATCACCCATTGAGTGCGGCGTTAGTGGAAGTGATGTCAGCTTTGTAGTGAACCACATGCGTGGTTGAGCGATTTCGTGAACAATTTCTTGAGGATAACCTTGTGATTTATGAAAGGTCGAAAAATCGAAGGCATTCAAGTAGGTTGCATGCATCCATTGCTGACCTTTTGTCTTATTTTATGAAGCGAATACTGCCATTTATTATAAGAGATCCCTGATAGCGCATATTACTTGGCCGCTACTGGACCAGTACCCGCCCAGTAATCAGCGTTATCAGTGGTTTCTTGAACATGTAGCAGGTTTATCTTTGGGATGCCATAGCTATACATGAGTGTGAGAGAAGTATTCAGCATCGCTTACCGCTCATCATGCTTCGCCGTTCTGCACGCGGGAATGCACACCGCGTGTTCTGGACCGCGATGACGTCACGTTTGATCACATAGGCCATGACATCTGTATCCATCTATTAGTATGCAAGGTCATAGAATGAACTATTTGTTATTATTTTTATTTTGTTTTCTCCGTCGATGTCATCGTCATCACCGATGCCGGTATTGTTGTCGTTGTCGTCGGGATGGGGTGCTTGCTTTGGTGCTGGTGCTGGTGCTGAGGACTGCTGCTTCTAATTGTGGTGGTGGTGGTGGTGGTGGTGGTCAGGGCGATGGCGATGGGGTGGTAGTAGTGTTCTTGTTGTTGGTGGTGCTAGCGGTGATATTATTCTTATTGCCATTGTACAATAGATGTTTAGATGGTTCGTCAAGATTTGGTCCTCTCTATTATAATAGTATCAGGATATAGGCGATGATGATGATGTTGGCGCATATCCCAGTCAAGAAAGATAACTCATGTTGCCTGAATCAGTGTCGCGAGTTATCATTCATTCATTCATGGCGTCATTTGATATTCTCACAATTAACATAGAATGGATGAATCCACTTTTTATCCTTTGAAGCCTGACCTCCCAGGTTCACATTTTCAAGGAAATCATACAGGTGAGCTGTTGAATATTTTGCAACTAATTTGACTGGGGGATGTTGATGCCCCTCCCAGCTATACTGGTAAGCTGTTGAATATTTTGAAACTGATTTAACTGGGGCTGTTGCTGTAGCAACAGCGCCCAGTCAAATTAATTTCAGTTTTCAACACAATGATTATTAAATTGTAAAGACATTCAAATCGACAGAGTATTTCTGTCAACTATGCTTGTGGCATCAGCTTACATGTGACGTAATTCATTATGACGTTATATAATAGAGTGAGAGTGATTAGTCAATTGAAGCAATACTTAGTAGCGTCGAGGGTAAGCTAGGGGTGGGGTTGCATTTGATTCTTTCTGCCTGTCGGTTTGTCAATATGCCCATGTGTGTAGGCCTATCTGAACTGAACTGAACTGAATTTTATTACACCCGGGTAATGACACACATGACATATGGGGAAAACAGATAGTACATCGTATAGTAGACAGAGTAACAATTGTATATTATCATTATTATTTACGATTATTATAGTCATATGCGAAGACCGCCATATCCACTGATAACTATCTTATCCAAGTCCTCAGGCACCCGGCGCGAGCGTGAACCACCAATGTTCCAAATTTTCAACCAAATGATACAGAATCCAAAGAATGTTTAGCCTACTTTTAGCCTGAAATGGCATCATCAGTTGGGATATGGATGTAGTATCAGTGGTAGTCAGTGGCTTGTCTAATGTCTAATGCTGATGGTAATGGTGGTGGTGGTGATGTAAGCGGTGGTATCAGTGGTCGTTTGGCAGTGTCAGTCTCAGTATTATTTTCATAATTTGCTATCGTCCTGTGGATTAAGTTATCGTCCTTGTCCTCATAATAGTTCTCGTCGTCAATGCCCTTGTTAACATCATTTTCGCCGTGGCCACGGGTGTCGGCGTTGTTACTGTTATTAATCTCGGTGTGTATATGCGTGCGTGTGCGTGTGCGTGTGTATGTATGTGCGCGGTTGCTAACGTTGAAAGTGCTTAGTAATTGCGTTAATAAGTTGGCAGATTCTAGATAATAGTCTCCTATTTTTAGTTGAGAATAGCTGTAGGAATTTGAAATAGTTTGGTCTTTTGCAATAATATTTTGGTAAAATTTCAGATCGGATATTTTGGAAAAACTAATTGATAAATATATAGTGGAATTCGTCTCCGATTTCGTTTTCATTACAAATATTATATTTTCTTTCTTCCCTTATTATTCCTTCCCATCTTCCTTTTTCTATCGTTAGACAGCGGTTGCTAGTTCTGCATCTGGTAAATATAATTCTGTTCTTATCATTGAGTCTAAGCAGATATCCTTCCGTTTCCCAAATAATTTTGAAACTATTATATATATCATTCATTAGTGCATGCCATGTTTGTTTAAACTGATCTACTAGGTTCATTTTTATTGCTGCTTGAAGAGCTTTACTGTTATTGATAGTTTGCGTTTCCCAAAGATATGTGTATCCTGTTTTGCCCAAAATGTGTTTAATGCAAGTTAGCCACTTATATGTTTTTCCATTTTGGTTACAATCGTTCAGCATAGATTTATATAATCTAACAGCTAATTTAGTTTGTTTTCCCGATGCAAGTGTTATCCAATATGTAATCATGCGCTGTTCTATTTTTACTTGTATTGGTAATTCCCCCAAGCTCTCCGTATATCATATATTTGAGTGTACTGCGTTTAATTTTTAGAACATTTCTTAAAACGTCCAAATGTGCATTTTCGAGTAGATTACAAGTCTCAATTCCAATAACTTCACACCCATAGAGGAGGATTAGTTCAATCATTTGATGGTATAATTTTATTTGGCAGTCAATTGGTATGTCTAGCTGTTTTGCCCGGCGTTGTAATACAAACATGACTTTACGGGCTTGTTCAAATATATTTCTTTCTGCAAGGAGCAGCCGTCCATTATATGAGAAATGTACCCCTAGGTATTTATAGCTATACACAATTTCTAGGTCCTTGCCGTTCATATGAATGCCAGTTTGCTACAGTATGCTTTTGTGGTACCAAATATCATGATCTTTGTTTTAGCTAAATTTACGTTTAGTTTCTATTGATCGCAATAACGTGCAAAGGCATTTAATATTTCCTGGGGGTCCTTTGCACTTTCTAGATCATCAAATTCTAATGGCTTGATATTTTGTTCCTGTAAGAAATTTTCTAGGTCATTTAGATATAGTGCATAGATCTCACTGCAGGCCTGCGTATGGATGCATGTCTGTATATACCTGCCTCTGTGTCGCGTATAGCCTAGTGTTGCACCCGATAGCATCAGCAGTCCACACATTTGAGATGCGGTATACAATATTTATTCCATATGTAATGTTATATAATCCATTGTCTAATCAAATAGTGAGCCCTACATATTATTGTATTATCTACTAGTGTAATTGTAGCCAATGAACTTTCTTATTATTGATAACATGTCAGGAAATGTACTCGAAATCATGAAATATAATAAGAAATTGCAATGAAATACTTAAAATTCAATTGTTCAATCACAAATAATTTTAATTCTACTTTTAAATTACAGCATCAGTCCAACCTGGATGACAAATGTCGTCGTCACTTCCGGGTCGTGCCTGGAGCCATATAGCTTGGTATGTAGAGAGGTTGCCACTGGCCACATTGTATCTCTAAGTCCCTTCTGAAGCGAATATGTTTGCAAGATGTGTTCTGGTGTTTACCCTTCTAGACCGCAGGTATATGTTGGCGAAGGCGGAAGCTTCGGTCCTCTGTATATGTGGGTATTGAGACGACAATAACGAGTCCGTCGTCGTATGATAACAATCCGCTTCCAGCGTTCAAGTAGATTGTATGCATCCTTTTCTGACCTTGCCGAATCACCGCTTTCACAGGAGCTTTCTTCTCACTGTAGTTGACAGCCTGATACGGCTGGCTGGTTGTCTCTTCTGTGTTCCGAGGTTCTCCAGCTGATCTGCTGCTTCATTGTCTGGTATTCCATAGGGAGCCGACACCCTTTGCAGAGCCACTCGTCTCATGTTGGCAACCTCTTGGAGTCTTCTCATAAGACTAGGAATTTTGTCAGATGCAATGTCCTGCAGGACTAACAGCGCATATGAGAGTGAAACAGCTTAAGGAGAGTCGGTGTCTGAGTCAAGAACCATGGATGTAGCTGGCATGAGTGGCTGGACTTCTGCTGCGTTGTTTGAGCAGTATTTCAAAGCTGGAGCATTTGCGTTTGATGTACGCCCCTCATTTGTTTGATGCGTACACCTGCTCTTCCATTTTAGCTGGCCAGTCTGTGAATGTACTTCTGGGTACTTATCACCAATCATCGCCAATGTTAGGGTATGTTTTCCGGCTTCATTCTGTGACTCCCCTTAATTCTTCACCCGCTCGTGTCAACAGCTCATTAAAGCGCTCAAAATACTATTGATTTCAATCAACCGTTTAATTGCCAATGCTTTTCAAGGAAATTTTGAGTTTTGCAGCCAAAAATAGTATTTTTGTATATTTATAAAAACTATTTACAAAAAAAATACATTTATTTTAACCTTCAAACGGACATTCCTCAAAAGTGTAATGGTCAAGAAAATTCAAATTTCCGCTTAACCCGTGTCCAATTGCAGACCAAGAAGAGTAGTTTTTAAAAATGTACCACTGGAATGACTGGCTCGGTTACCGAGCCAGTCATTCCAGTAGTAAATTTTCAAAAACATTCCACGCTAAGCCTGCAGATGGACATTTCTCAAGATCACTGCAGATGTCGTTTTTGATCAACTTGACCATTAAAGGGTTAAGTTGCCATAAGAGGGCTTAATCATTAGATGTAGCGTTTGCCACTATACGTCACGATGATAAACAAACATATAATGTAAAATGGTAAGAAGATGGATGACAAGAGTCGATGTCATCACCTCGGAATAAGAGCGGCAGCGGCGGCGGTGGTGGTGGTGGTGGTGATGATGATTTGGTGGTACTGATGATGTGGTAGTTCGGGTTGAAATTCACCTTTCCAGAGTATTTACCCATCAGATAACGTCATAATCAACTACGCGCTGTGTAAAATGACATCATAATGAATGACGTCATGAATGATGTCGATAAGTACGTCACGAACGTATATTTGACGACGGTCTATGCGTTGTTGTACAAATTGTATGTCTTTACCATTTAATAAATATTCGGTTGAATATTTTGAAACTAATTTGACTGGGCGCTGTTGCTGCCATAGGCAGCAACAGCGGCCAGTCAAATTAGTTAAAAGTTTTTCAACAGCTTCCATGTATAGTTTTCAGGAAATTGATAGTTAGGGCATTCGGAGATCGATCAATCCCAACACGGCGATGTGTGGATGGAGCTTAGCTAGTGATGGACGGGCCATAGCTAAAAATGGAAAGGTCCATTACGCCGGTGATGTTGGCACTGCTAGGACGGAGATGTGATGTTGATGCTGTGAGAATGGTGTTGATGTGACAGATAGTTGCCGCGGTGCCGGAACGCTGACGTATTACATCAATGGATGAATCCCCGTTTAGCTTTGCCACGCCTATTTCTAGCTAACTCCGTCAACGTTTTGACACTGTTTGGGTCGATCAAATCCCGAATTCCCAGAATCTCACAAACAAGGTAGCAATACAGGTAAGCTGTTGAATATTTTAAAACCAATTTGACTGGGTGCTGTTACTGCCTATTGCAGCAACAGCTGCTAGTCAAATTGGTTTCAAAATTGTCAATAGAATGTTTATTAAATAGTAAATCCATCAAAGACACACAATTCTTACACTTTATGGACTATTCCAGCTTCATGACGGAGTATTTCTATTAATTATTATTGTGACGTCAGCCTACATGTGACGTAATTGTCTGTGACCCCATATACTTGATCGACAGATCGGATCCATCTATTAACACTTTAAACCAGGAATAATTCAAATTTTAGTAGAAGCTGTTGCTGCTAATGACAACAACATGTTCCTATCAATTTAGTTTCAAAATAGTCAACAGCTTTATCTATGAAATTGAGAATCTGTGAATTCAGGGTTCAAAGTATGATATGTAAAATGTTCAAATTGCATTCAACACGCCTTAAAGATAAAACTGTTAACTCAATACGTATTGTTTAGGTATTTCTTACTTCAGCGGTGTTTTGATACACGGGGTATGATTGGCCAGGTGTAAAGTTTACTTGGAGTCGACCATCATTGACGTCAGTCGCGGTTCCTTTGGTCATAAACGATACCTGTTGATTGAAATTCAATATTTAAACGTGCAGGTGCAGAGACCGTCTTTCTTTGTGGTGTTCACGTTCTATAAAAGAAACATTGTATTAAGTCGTGAATTGTTAACTTTTCGAATCTGAAAAACCAGAACACCGAAGTGGAGGGAGACAGGGAGTTGATCTGTCATACATATCCCTGATGCCACAATCAAATACGTAAGTTGTTGGTTGACGTAACAATCAAAATGGCGTAGGTCCATCACAAAAGTGGAAATAGCCCGTCTTAAAAGTGTCTGAATTGTTGTATGGCTTTGATGAATTTACGATTTTAATAAGATTATGTTGAATATTTTGAAACTAAATTGATGTGACGGTACCCAGTCCAATACGTTTCAAAATAATCAACAGCTTACCCGTATAGATACCTTGAAATTAGGATAAGTCATGGTGCAATGTGTTAAAATCGTTTCTAATAAGCCCAGTATGGGCGAAGCTTATCTAGAAATGGGCGGGGCATAGCTAGAAATGAATACATCTAATTCTTTCAAGTTCAACTCTTTCATGGTCATTTCCCTATGCAGTGGTCTTGATAAATTGCAGGCCAAGGTAATATTATTTTTTGAAGATTTCACACCTGAAATGACTGGTTGACTAACAGGGACAGTTAATTCAGTGGTAAGTTTCGAAAATAGTATCCTGTGTTTTGCAAATAGACATTGCAAAGCTAATATTTAGATTTTCCTCAGCAAATTTAGTCGTTAAAGGGTTATTGTAAATTAGTATGGTGAGTATTTTGAAACTATTTTCGGTCAAAAATTTGGATTTCGAAAATAAATAGCCATTGGATATTGGTAGCGTTCCGAGCTCTTTTGGAGCCAGGTGTCCTCGAAGGTTGATTGTAAGATAGGTTTACAGGTAAGCTGTTTGATATTTTGAAGTTAATTTACCTGGGAGATAAATGGGTCCCATCGATAATCGGGCAAGAGATTTATCGATATATCGCGATTTTATATACTATTTCTTGTGACATTGTCTGAGAATATATTTATCCCTTCATTTCTAGCTATACCCCGCCCATTTCTAGCTATACCCCGCCCATTTCTAGCTATACCCCGCCCATTTCTAGCTATACCCCGCCCATTTCTAGCTACGCTCCGCCGACATTGTGTGCATGGTGTGATGGAATTATATACTGTGAAACATGAATTCCCAGATTCCCAATTTCAATGTAACTATACAGGTAAGCTGTTGAATATTTTGAAACTTATTTGAATGGGTCCTAGGCAGCAACAGCTCACAGTCAAACTATTTTCAGAATATTCAACTGAATGTTTATTAATGTGTTAACCCGTCAAAAACATACCCTTCGTACACTTGACGGGCTTTGTAATGTTCATGACTGAGCTAGATACTTCATAATGATTGTTTCGTCAGCCTATTTTCGTCGCGTAATTTATTGTGTCGTCAGATACTTGAGTGACGCGTCGGGTCCTTCCATTGTGCACTTTACCCACTAGTTGATCTATCACTCCACATACCTTTTTCCTGTTTGGTTTTATACTTTCATCAATTCTTGCTCTCAATAGTTTGATATTCATCAGCCCAGCCAAACAGGCCATTATAGCGAGATGATCGACAGTCGGTGCGGCCATTTCGATAGCCGATAGAACAGGATCTACTCCCAATGACCTAACAGCATCAAGACCTAGAAAGAGAATACAGCTAAACTAAACTCTAGCCGACAACTATAACCCTCAAATTTGTTCAAGAAAATTTAAATTTTCTGAAAGGAAATGTTCATTTGCAAACAAAAAAAGACTATTTTTGATAAGTCACCACTTGAACGACTGGTTCGGTTATCGGGCCAGTTATTCCAATGGGGAATTTAAAAATAATACTCTTCTCTTGGTCTCCAAATAGACATTTCTCAAGAGAACTGTTGAAGCTGATTCTGGCCGGCTTGAGATTTAAAGGGATAATAATCCGTGAGATATGCATTGGAGCCATCTTAATAAGCGAGATCACGGTTACGAGTGCGCATGTCTTCAAGTAGAACTATAGGGCTAATTCCATCCAGCCCCTCTGGTACAAATATATTATTTGAGATGAAGACAGCTGCTCAGTTTGACAGTTTACCTCGAGCGACTAGGGCGTGTTTTTAATTGGAGTACCATTACTTTATTAAAGGGAAGTTACCTACTGTGTAGTATATAGTACTGCTAGAAAGTTGTAAGAGTGATAACTGGAACACGTTTAATCCTGTGTGATAATGTGATGTTTATTTAGTGCTTTGTGAAATAGTCATGTCTATTAATTGTGGTCATTGTATTTGACCTTATTCCCACTATAGCCATTTATGTGTCGAAGTACACGGTTATCAGATGGGTAGCACTATAGGACTACGTTCAAAACGTGCATATGTTTTGTCTGTAATGTTACAGAATACCTGCAGTCTAAGGTCACTGCATCAATGGCAGATAATTTGAGTGCCAGTCTGGTGAATGTTTCACCATCAAACTGTAGTATTCAGAGTACAAATACTGAAGCCGTGATGGCAAATCATTCAATAAATGTCTCTGAACTCTGTGAAAATTATGAGTGTAGTGGGGCATCTGTGACCCAAAGTAATGCAGCCGTGAATCAGTCTGATATGTTAAATATGTTGAAGTCATTAAGAGAAACACAAGAAAAACAAATGGATTTTTTTAACAAGTTGATATCACAGCAGGCGGGTAAACGTGATAAGTGGATAGAATATGAGACGCCTGTGAAACAAACAATGTCGGTTACAGTTACAAATCTCCCCTCATGATACAGATGATGATGGGGATGAGGAAGTGCTGGAGGGCGAAACTCCAGACCCTTCCTCAAGCATTACCAACGAACTTAGTGCTGAAGTTAATGACGCTAACATTAATAATGAGTTGGAAGTGACTCAGATTAATGCGGTGTTAAATGATATGCAGGATACCATTACAGGAGCTGATACTAAGCACAGCTTGACAGATTCAATTAACATCTCTTTCCGCTCTGCTGCTAATATGGAAAGATCAAACAAATTAAGAGAGCTTAGACAGGCATATCTTAGGCCACAGAATGCAATAATCTGTCAACACCTAGAGTAAATTACGGGATATGGGATCTGGCTAATCCCCCATACATTCCAGAGACATAAAAATGGGCAATGCACCGGGGCTGCTTGTTAAAGGCACAGTGCCATTAATTTCAGTAACAGAATCTAGTATGAATTTTGCTGCATACAAGTCTAAGATTGATTGTAAGGATATTGTTGTTAAACTCACTGACTCAATAAAACTAATTTTAGCTGGATTTACTGCTTTAAGTCAATATCGCAAGGATAACTTTAAGCCGGTTATCAATAAGCGATATAAACAGCTCTGTAAACCTGATCACAAAGTGACAGATATGTTATTTGGAGATGACCTGGCCAAACAATTGAAAGATATTGGAGAAGCGAGTAGACTTGGCCAACAAATGAGACCAGGTTTCTCTGGCCAATTCAATAAGAATCAATATGGCAATCCTTCAACTAGCCATAATAACATGTTTGGTCGTGGGTCTTATAGGAGACCTGTAGTGGGCAAAAAGAACCAACCATTCTACACCAACAAACCAAAGATGGGGAACGTAGGGGGAGGGAAAAAGAAGTCTCAGATGTAGAGTTGCCTCATAACAATAATTCAGCTTCCTGTAGTGAATAGGTGAGTTTTACTAGTAGTAAACTACTGGAAAATGTTATAAACACACCAGGAAACTTTGTAGCAGGAAAGACAGCAAAATGTTTAAGAGAATGGAAAAATATTACAAGTGATATTAAGATTTTGGAAACGATTCAGGGGTTGCTTATTGAATTGTGTGCTATTCCAATACAGACACTGCCAAGGAAACAAATTAGATTTTCTGAAAAAGACAACCTTTTGATGAACAATGAAATAAATAAGCTTGAACAATTACATGTTATTGAACAGGTGTTTGACAAGCAAAACAGTGAATTTATATCAACATTTTTACTCGACCAAAGAAATATGGCAGTTGCAGAGTTATTTTGAATCTTAAATCTTTGAATCAGTATGTACATAGTCCACATTTTAAGATGGGCACTCTAAAGTCTGCATTATTGTTAATATAAAAAAATAGTTTTTTCGTATCTATTGATGTAAAAGATGCATATTACACCATTCCCATTAATAAAGATGACCGAAAATATCTAAGATTTCTTTGGAATGGCTGTAAGTATGAATTCTGTTGTTTAGCTAATGGTCTTACGAGTGCGCTGTGTATATTTACAAAATTGATGAAGTGCATATTTTCGACATTAAGAAAACAGGGTCATGCGAACATGAACTATATCGAGGATTCTTTATTGGTGTGAAATACATATTGTGAATGTAAACAAAATATAGCAGAGACAGTGGGTATTATGGACAGACTAGGATTCACTGTCATCCTGATAAATCAATATTAGAACCTATCACAGAAATTAAATTTTTAGGATTCATATTAAATTCTATGAAAATGTCAATAAAGTTAACTAGCGACAAAGCGGTTAAAACCATTAACACGCTTGATCAGCTGTTACAGAAAGGGCAATGTACTATTAGGCAGTTTGCTGAAATTATTGGAATATTAATAGCTTCTGAACCAGCTGTGAAACATGGACCTATGTATGTAAAACGACTGAAAATTCTGAAAAGTAAAATACTGAAGTGTAGCTTAGGCAATTATGACGCAACATTTGTTCTGAATTTGGAATGTAGAGAAGACTTAAAATGTTGGATTAGGAGCATTGCAATGTGTCAAAACCCGGTGACGGTTCACAACCATTACATTATTTTAACTAGTGCTGCCTCAAATTTAGGCTGGCGTGGGACATATAATGGGCAATCGACTGGTGGACTCTGGAACGAAGGAGAGGCGTGCAAACATATAAATTAGTTAGAATTACATACAGTTACTCTTAAAAGTCATTTTTCAATAATATGCGTAATATTCATATTAAAATATTTGTGGATAACACTACAGCTATGATTTATATTAACAAACAGGGTGGAATGAAAGTGTTATGTAATAACATGCTAGGGAAATATGGTCATGGGCTATCCCGAGAAATATATGGTTATCAGCTGCACACTTACCTGGCTCCATGAACACAGAAACTGACTTGGCTTCACGGGAACATAATAGTGACATAGAATGGATGTTAAACGATGTGTTTTCAAACAGCTCATGTCAGTTTTTGGGAATCCAGATATAGACCTATTTGCATCCCGGTTAAATAACCTATCACCCAATTATGTGTCATAGAAGCCAGACCCTGGCGCGTTAGCTGTGGACGCTTTTGCCATGCATTGGGGGAACTCACTTAATTATATATTGCCTCCCTTTAGTAGCATATGTCATGTATTAAGAAAAGTGGAGGACGATGCAGCAGAAGCGATTTTAATAGCACCTATATGATCAACACAGTTTTGGTTTCCGAGGATTCTAAATTTCATCTCGGACTGCCCACGCATCCTTCCAGTGAGCAGGACATTGTTAATAATGCCAAACAACAGGGCAATGCATCACCCCTTGAAGTACAAGCTTCATCTGACTGATTTAAGAATATCGGGCAAGCACTTGATCCCTGTTCACCATTTATAAACAATGTGTTGGATTTTCTCAATTTTTGTATACAAGTCTGGATTAGGCTACAGTGGTCTAAATTCAGCAAGATCAGCAATATCTGCTTTGCTTAGTATTGAGACTAGTGAAAGTACCGGAAATGATCCTTTGATAAAGAGATTTTTTAACGGTGTATATAATATTAAACCAGCACTACCGCGGTATATCGCAACATGTGATGACAATTTAGTTCTTGACTATATTAACAATGAACCAGATGTAAATATTCTATCATTGAAGCAATTATCGGTAACCCTTGTGATGTTGCTTGGTCTCCTGTCGGGCCAGCGAGTTCAATCGTTATAATTGATTGGCATACGTAATATAGAGTTTGTGAACACATTTGTAAAGGTTAGATTTGGAGATCTGCTGAAGCAATCAAAGCCTAGCAGGCAGCAAACGGAACTTGTTTTCGAAAAATATTCTACTAATGAAAGATCGTGTGTTGTGACTTTATTGAAAGAATATATACATAGAACCAGTGGGTTGCACAATAACTGTACAAGATTGTTCATTAGCTATGTCGGTGATCATAAACCAGTATCAAAAGACACAATAGCTAGGTGGATAAAACTATTATTAGTTAGTGCAGGCGTGAATGTTAACATTTTTAAGGCACATGGCATTCGGTCAGCATCAACAACTATTGCGGCGTTGAAGAATGTGCCAGTAGCTACCATTATGATGACGGCTGGTTGGTCAAGTAGATCAGTTTTCCGGAAATTCTATAGATTGCCAGTTACAGTTGATGTTACATTTGGAAATGCCGTTGTGGAAAACACGATATAACAGCAAGGGAAGTTAGGTTTTTCTAGGCATGCTAGATTAGATGCATGTATGTCCTAACATCGCTCATTAACAGTTAAAAGATGTTGACCGCTTCAATACAGAAATAAAATGCATTTCTCTAAATATCTCAAATAATATATTTGTACCAGAGGGACTGGACGGACTTAATAAATTAAATGAAATTTATTGATATTTGATTGTATTTCCATCCTGTCCCATATGGTACATAGATTTTATATTCCCTCCCTTATTGAGGGTACCCACCCTTTATTTCACAATGCATTTGATTTCTACGCTAAAGACTGAGGAGCTGTTTTTATCTCACATAATATCTATGTACCATATGGGACGGGATGGAATTACAATCAAATATCAATAAATTTCATTTAATTTAGTAAATAAACTAAGGAGCACGCCGGATGCATATAACACAGCGCGCATTTACATCGTGTTTAAGCATAGTGATCTGGGAGTGGGTTATTTTTTAACACGTTAATCCTATAAATTAGTCAGGAACATTAGAATATTTGCCAATTGAATGTCTATTTTTGACAATTTCCCCACTAAATTAACCATTTTAAGTATGTGGTAGCGTATTTACGACAATGTGCATTTATCATTATATTCTTTACACAAAGAGAGGCATATACTAGGCTAGTTTAAAGGCAACTATGCAGATAAGCTGTTGTATATCATGAAATTAATTATGCTTAAATAATGTTGTTGCCCAAGGCCGTAACAACCTCAAGTCCAATTAATTTCAAAATTTATAACTGAATGTATATTAGCCAGCATAAAACAAGATTGAATGGCCAATGGCACTCGTGCGAGAGAGAGAGAGAGAGAGAGAGAGAGAGAGAGAGAGAGAGAGAAAGAGCGGGAGAGAGAGAGAGAACGAGAAAGGGGGGGGGTGGAGAGAGAAAGGGAGAGGGAGAGAGAGAGGGGTGGGGAGAAATTTGGGTGGGTGAAGGGAAGAGAGAGAGAGAGGGGGAGGGAAGAAAGGAGGGAGGGAGAGAGACAGAGAGCGAGAGAGGGGGAGGGGGGCAGAGAAAGAAAGAGAGGGGAGAGAGGGAGTGGGAATCCATGAGTGAGAGAGGGTGGGTGGGAGGGAGATGGGTAGGAAGGTAGAGAGAAAGAAAAAGAGTGAGAGAAAGACAGAGGGGGGAGAGAGAGAGAGAAAGAGAGAAAAAGAGAGAGAGAGAGAGGGGGAGGGAGGGAGAACGAGAAAGGGGGTGGGGTGGAGAGAGAAAGGGAGATTGAGAGAGAGGGGTGGGGAGAAATGGGGGGAGTGAAAGGGGGAGAGAGAGAGAGAGAGAGAGAGAGAGAGAGAGAGAGAGAGAGAGAGAGAGAGAGAGAGAGAGCGAGCGAAAGAGTGTGAGATTGAGAAGAGGGAGGAAGGGAGAGAGAGCGAGAGAGGGGGGGGGGGCAGAGAAAGAAAGAGATGGGAGAGAGGGAGCGGGAATGCATGAGTAAGAGAGGGTGGGTTGGAGAGAGATAGAGAGAGAGGGAGAGAGAGAGAGAGAGAGAGAGAGAGAGAGAGAGAGAGAGAGAGAGAGAGAGAGGTAGGAGGGGAGAGCGCTAGAAAAAAGAGAGTGAGAGAGAGACAGAGGGAGAGAGAGAGAGAAAAAGAAAGAAAAAGAGAGAGGGGGAGGGAGAGAGAGAGGGAGAGCGAGAGAGAGCGAAAGAGAGAGAGAGAGAATGAGAAGGGGGTGTGGAGAGAGAATGGGAGAGGGAGAGAGAGGGGCTGGGGAGAAATGGGGGTGTGAAGGGAAGAGGGAGAGGGCGAGAGAGAGAGAGCGAGAGAGAGGGGAGGGAGGGAGGGAGGGAGAGAGACAGAGAGCGAGATCGGGGGGGGGGGGGGGGCAGAGAAAGAAAGAGAGCGGATGGAAGGAGTGGGAATGCATGAGTGAGAGAAGGTGGGTGGGAGAGAGGGGTAGGAAGGGAGAGAGAAGAAATGAGAGTGAGGGAGAGAGAGAGAAAGAGGGGGATAAAAAGCGAGAGGGAGGGTGAGAGAGAGAGGGTGGGTCGGTGGTGGTGAACAAGAGGGAGTGCGAGGGCCAGGGAGGGAGGCTGCGAGGATGGAGGGAGAGATGTAGAGAGAGGGAGGCGAAGGGGTGGGGGAAAGGATGAGGGAGGGAGGGAGGGAGAAGGCTGGTTGGAGAGCGAGCAGGGAGGGATGGGTGGGAGAGAAATGGCGAGAGCGAGAGAGATGGAAAGGGGCCATGACGAAGTGGGTAGATGGAAGGGGTGAAGGCAGAGAGAGAGAGAGAGAGAGAGAGAGAGAGAGAGAGAGAGAGAGAGAGAGAGAGAGAGAGAGAGAGAGAGAGAGAGAGAGAAAGAGAGAGAGAGAGAGGGGGTGGACGGAGGAAAGGGGAGAGAATTAGGGAGATGGAGACGGGGTCAGGGAAGAATGGAGGGAGAGAGAGACCAGGGAGGGAGGGGAGGAGAGAGAAATGGGGAGAGCGAGAAGATGGAGACGGGGAATGGAGCGAGGGAGTGAGAGACGAGGGAGGCAGGAAGAGAGGGCAGAGAGAGGGTGACGAAGTGAGAGAGATGGAAGGGGCGGTAGAGTTAGGGAGGGAGGGAGTGCGGTAGGGGAGGAGGGCAGGAGGGAGGTGTGCGAATGGGGGAAGGAAGTGCGGTCGAGAGGTATGATTTTATAATTGTCATATCGTGTACATTTTATGATTGTTTTGCTATATTTAGGTTTATATGTTCAACTCTGTGCCTTATGTGAGGTTTGTGTTAGTGAATGATCTTAAAACTATACATTTACCACTCAAATTTACAAAAATAGATTTCTGTTGTCCTGCAAATGTTTCTTGTGATTACTACAGACGCTCGTTTAGACAGCTTAGTCAGTATCCATTTGCAGGTCAATGCCTGGCTCGTTTATTTAGCCAGTTATTCCAGTGGTTAATTTTCTAAATTGTCTATGGTCTGCAAATGAACAATGACTAAGAAAAGATTGGAATATTCTTGACCATTGCACAAATTTTTTTTGCTGGCGGGTCCATTAAAGAGTACAATTGACACAATATAAAGGCTTAGTATTGGTCTACAATAGCTATATAGTTTAGATTACTGCATGTAGAGAAATAGGGTCAGCAAGGAGAACTGCATGCAGACGATAACCTATCACATCCGCACATGTTGTTATAGTCAAATAACGGCAGTAGGCCTATTTCTTAGGCCATCCACTGGGGCATACCTTTATACATTTATCTGACCTGCCTCGTATCTGTGGATGTATTTGTTTACAAATGTTACAATGTATACAATGTTATATTTTATGTTTTATTTTATCATTTATCTGTATCGTTATTGTTTTGTGTGCGCGAGAGATTTGTCAGATCGTGCCTATTACTCAAATTTTAAAGCGATGCTAATCCTATCTCAAATGTTGTACTGCGCCTATAGAGTATAGTATATAGATTCCATTGCATTCATACCCTGCTATATTCCCGTATCTGTATCACAATTATTGGCTTTGTAATATCGCTGAAATGTTGAATAGTGTACGCCACCATTTTGTTTTCTCCAGAGATACCGTGTGGTGTCATGTAAGTGACAATGCATTATATTATCTATTATGTAATACTCATCTTGTTGAATATTTTGGAACTAATTTGATTGGAAAGCTTACGGCAAAACAACTTCCAGTAAAATTAGTTTCAAATTATCCAACATCTTACCTGTATGGTTGCTTTTTCACCACATCATCATAATAACGATGGCAGCTCTATGACTGAGCGTATATAAAGAAGCAAACACACTCGGGGTTTTCTGGTTGGTTGAAAAGTAAATCATGACAGTCATGGCATAGAGGTATAAATATATCAACATTTTGCTACTGAAGCCTGAAGCCTGAAATCTTTCTTTAGCGGCATGGTAAAGAGCTTCAAATTACCTGCATAGTTTATGAATGGCAAATCAGATCACCCGAATAGCTATCAAGAGATGTGGTTAGTTATCCTTGAAGATGTTATCATGGAAGTATTCTTTTAGTAGCATATTGCAGTCTCACCAATCTACAGTTGCCTGATTTTAAGCAGAAAACAAAATTGCGGACCGTTTGATGTTTTGTGACCTGATTACTCGGCTGATTCGCACATAACATATGTGAACCAGTAGAGGACATTGACATCTACATTTAGCGTTGGCATTATCTGGCCTACTTAGATTGCATCAATAGTTATGGTTAGTTGTCCTACACCTACCACTAAATATGGTCGTCTTCGTTGTTTGGCTTAGGCATAACTTTAACCAAGCAAAAATTAAATGAGTCCCAGTCGTCCTAGCCCTCGTCCTGGTGACCCCCTCCTAGTCCTCATCCTCGTCCTAGTTTTCATCTTCCGTCGTCGTTCATCGTCACCCCTGTTGACAAGCGTATTCAACTGGTAGATAGTTTTGATATTCTTAACATAGCAAATTGGTATTACCTCTTTGGCAATTGCCTTCATAGTCATTTCGGTCCAGATGAGGCCACCCGGGAATATACGCGCCCAGTGAGACAGCGATAGCACACAGGTAGTACCCATCATTCCAGTCAGACTGTCATGGTAACAAAAGTTGCATACTTAACAATATTTTTCTATAACATTTAGCTGATTATTTCGAAAATAATTTCCGAGCTTATGCAGCATCAGCAATCGGGCGATTTATCTAACAGCTAGCGAGAGAAATCAGAGATTGCATACACTCCTTTTCCTGTCTTTGTCACATTGTAAAATTATTTAGATTTTCTAGGTTCCTCCGAATTTTTCCTGACAGGACCAAAGTTTTTCTAGAGTATAGATCTGGTTTTCTGCAATCGGTTATATCCACAGTTTGGAAAACCTTTTTCATAGTAGCAAACACTCAAGCTCAAACGCAATACCCCCTTCCACTTCTGGAATTAGTGGGTTTGTAATTAGATTTCTTAAAACCATTGAAATGAATAAGTACGAAATTATTGCGCTCTATTATCACAATTATTTACACAACAATTTTCGAATTATTGGAGTCAAATGCACATTCCCAGTCAACAAAGAACAAAATCATGGAATCAATGGAAGTAACTGTTTTACGCGCGTCTTAATAATCATGGTCAAAAAGGTTAAAATATGTGCTTATTGAATTCAATATGCGGGCCAACAGAAGACTATTTTGGAAAATGACTGGCCGCTTGTTTTCGAGCCATACATTCCACTGGTAAAAAAGAGGTATATGAGGCACCATCTCGTAACCTCAAACATTATTCTATATTGCAATCGACCTGATTGTATCATCACAGTGTTCAATGGCATTAAACATATAACAAGATATTAGCTAGTTATTATGTATAGTTTTCGTTTCATAGTTTACTACCTTGCGGCGTACACGTATCATATTATTGCTAATAATCCATGATAATGCGTGTCTCCATAGTTACACCAAGTATTAAAAGTTCATTCGGACAGGCAGTCACGGGAGCAGGATTGGGTAGTTAGTCGGTCGGTCAGTTAGTTTGTTGGTCAGTCAGTTGTCAGGCGGTCGGTATGTCAACCACCTATACTTACTGTAAGATTATGTATTGCCATATTTTTCAGTTGCATACGTGCCCAATTCAGAGACCTGTTGTAGCCAGGCGATGATACCATAGTGAAGTACGACAAATACGTCATAGTAGAGAGGGCATCTAGATTCTCACTCGCAAAGTCCTCGGGAGAAATCACACGCGGTATACCAAAATGCACCGTTGCCATCATCATAGCCTCTCGGCAGTTTTCGACACTATTCGGGAATAAAAATTAGCATAAAGTTATCAGATTATGTTACCATTCAAAGACAGACATCATACGAGAGGCCAGAGCTACAAACTATTGTGCCATCAGTGCTTCGAGACGCTCTAATAGCTACTTATATCAATTAAGCCTTTAATGGTCACGGTTTGTCAAAGGAAATTTAATATTTTCTCAGTGAATGTCCGTTTACAGGACACGATAAGACTATTTTTGCAAAGTTACCACTGAAATTTACAGAAATATCTTTCTCTTACCATGCAAATAAAGAATTAACGGTCAAGAAAATACAATTTTTGCTTAGTCAGTGCCCATTTGTAGACCAAGAGAAGACGATCCTTGACGGTGTATCACTGGAATGAATGGCTCGTTTATCGAGCCCCTCATTTCAGTAATGAATTCTCAAAATTAATCTTCTCTTGACCTTCAAATAGACATTCGTCAAGAACACTACAAACGCCATTCTTGTCCGGCTGTACCATTAAATGGTTACGGTGACACAAGCGAGGTTAAAGGCAGTGCATGGAAGAGACGCATTACTGGAATGGTCTATCGGGGGTGGGGGTGGCGGGGGGGGGGTGGAGTGGGGGGGGGGGGGGTACAGTTGCCACGGCTTCTACGGTTCGAGGGAAGTTTCGGCATGTTCTACGAAGATCATACGTTCAAAAGTGACTTTCTCATTGAAGACATTGATTGATTTATTTTCACAATAAGCCATAGGCCCTTGAGTGTACATTATACGTTATACAAATTGACAATTAACGCAGTATGGTATACATTTTCTAGATACCTAATCTTATAACTAATACAGTTAAATTCTCTTTAAAGGACAATTCCGGGATGATGAAAAGTGTGCTTTATTTGAAAGATTATTACATGTTTAATGAAACTGAGCCAGAATAATAACCAGATAGAAATAGCGTAACCAACCATGGCTAGATAAAGTCGGTAAAATTGACAATTTTTCGCACATCTGGGCGCTGCCATTTTATCGCGTCTAGCGACGTCATCCCCGCACCGCAGCTATTGCTATGACTGGAGGCGCGAGGCCTAGGGATACGAGTATATATTTTAAGGAAGTATACGTAAATGATAATAGCAAACGAACCGCTGAAGCGATTCCACTGATTCTAGAATCGCTAAATAGGTGCCGACCTCGGGATTAATATGATATAATGGATATTAATATCGAACAAGAGGTTCATAGACTGGAATATATTTTAAAAATTATTCCTCTAAGATACAATCTGGGAATATGTTATCCTTTTTTGGTAAAATTCAGCATGAGATGGTTTTTGTCTCGCATACTCTATCTTTGCGTATTGTCATTAAATTGGAGTGTGCTTAAAGCGGAAAGAAGTGGCTATTTGCCTGACCAACTATAATTTTGCTCACGTTGAAGATTTTTGATCTCCGGGTAATAACTTCTTACTAACGGGTCGGTGGTCCCGCTTCTCTACCGGTTGCTGTAAGTGTTGCTGCGACAACGGCTTAGCCGGTGGCGGAGGAGACGTAGCGGTCTGGCTCGCCTCGTCGATAAGATGGTGAGTGACGATATTTCTATAAGACTGCTGGGCCTGATCTGACGATGAAGATTACTAGGTAAGGATTGAACGTTGCCTTCAACTCTAGATTAGATTCTTGACAATGACTCCTAAGCTGATGTACCAACAAACTCTTGACTTACATATACGTAAGTTGATAAATTTATTAAAACGAACTTTGTACAATTTTGCAAACAGTTATTTGAGAGCAAGATTGCTCATAATCAAACTAGTACAATTAATTTGTACGAAACTAACACAGTGCCTTAAGCTACTCGAAGTATTACAGAGCTATATTATGCCAATCAATAACTCACACTTCTGAACGTCAGCGTGACGCTCAGTGACTCACGATGGTGGATTGAATAATTTCCTAAGCATAAAACCTGCATCTTTTATACTATTTGAATTCTCTGATTCTCAAGTTCTATATTTATTGTAATAATAGGATTCTTCCTGAATCTGTTCGAATGACTCTTCTAGGCACGTCATAAGTACACCTTGATTGGCCCGAACAATCAGTTCACCAATCAACCTCTGCTTATTCCTTCCTAGAAGTTTCTACCTAATAAATGTTGGTCCTTCTGACCAATCAACGATCCTTTCATTTCGTTGTTGGATGTAAAACCGATTCTTCTTTATTCTTTGCTACAGAGTCTGATCGACGCTCATTGATCATGACGTCATTCTAACCAATCAAACGCTGTGCTATTCTTCTATGGAGATGATGCCTCCCATAGATAAGGCGGTGGCGACTGGTTCTGATTTGATGCGATCTGTCAGCTAACTAACAACATTATGGAATGTGTTGTTGTTGGATGCCATTGTATGAGTGACATATAGTTGATACACAAATTTCAGTTATGTTATTAATTGCTACAGGACGCTACAATGTCCATGTCTTGTCCATTGCCTATAGATGGATAAGCATATAGGATGCTAGGGTAAATAGGCACCTGAGCTGTATGATCTCACTGCCATCTGGTGTTGTTCCATTCTCATGTGAGAACCTAGAATGCCTACGTCATCAACTAAGTCCGTTTGTCACGTTCGATTCCATTGATTCTTATACATTGGTTATTTTCTAAACTATCATTCCAAGTGGCTGCTGAATATTATAAGAGTGTGTGCCGACTGAACAGCAACAACTTCCATTCAAACTATTTCCAAATACACATCAATTCAGAACCGTGGAATCTATTCTAATCAATTCGCTTATTTCAAATATGGTATAAAACTTTATGCATTTAACTTCAGCGTGCTATATTCGCACTCCGTCTATTCACTGGAAACATAGATGGCCCAATATCATCAGCACCGGCTGATGTAATCATTAAGTTATATATTACAAATATAGATGTCATCCGGTCCATTAGCTCACCTGGTATTTTCAAAGTATAATTTCTTTAGGGGCTTACTCGAAAATATAAGACATCCAGCGGGGTCATGACTCCCACAAGACAATCCCATATTTACAACGTGAATATTGTCAGAGATATCACCAATTAAATTAACATTTTGACATAAAATCTGGGAATTTTTATCGCCGATCAATATTGCCAGGCAAGCTGTAGTAATTTCAATAATTAGGATATTTTGATGGAATTTTCCCCGTTATGTGATAACATTGTACGGCTTCGGCACAGCAAATTCGGTCATTGTAGCTGTAATACTTATTCGGATATGGACGATGGATAGAGAGCATCCTGAAATTTTTGCTTGAAATTTTGCTGGCTTAGTTTTTCCAGCAGAGTGCATCTTTTGAATCACTAGGCCGATTCTAACATCCCTAGGATTGGATAAATCTTCGAGCTTTCAGCTACATGTAGGTTTCAGAATTATTACAATCGGTTCTGTGGTTCCGGCAATATTATCATATCATATGTTTTCTTGGAATATATATTTACACTGCCTGCGACACACGCTATAACGGTATCTTGAATCGGCTGAGTAATTTTACAATACGCACGAACGTGTCAAGTGTGCCACTTCATTTAACCCTTATCGCATGGTGTAAAATGCGTAATAGCCTACTTACAGAGATAGAGCCGGGGTACATTTTGAAAAAAATGGTGCCGAAACGTGTTGTTGTCTGGCACAGCACTGACTTACAGCAGTATTGTTACCAAAATTAACACATTCTGATAGGATAGAGAAAATGGTATCTATGCTTCAGCGGTCTAGGGGTTAACGATTTCCCACCTACTTCAGATACCAGAATTACTTGGAAAACTTACTAGCTTAACTGGGCAATGTCCTAACGATTACAGATTAGCACATGTTAGGCCTCCATGCGTATACATATTTACTGTACAGCCTTCGTGTTCGGCAAAGATAGCGTTAGTGCGGGGATGACGTCAGGATCTCGTGAAATCTCGCTCCCGTTACAAGAAAATGGCGCCGCCCGGGAGATAAAGTAATCCCATGTTTACGATGGTATAATTACGCGTATTATTTGTCTAGTGTTTTTATTCAGGATCCAATATGTTAGTCATATAATAGTCTTTCAAATAAAGTACACTTTTACCCGTCCCAGAATTGTCCTTTAACGTTATATTCACAAGCCCTTCAACAGAAAAATAACTTTTGTAAATGCGGGATCATACAGTTTAAACATGTCTTGAGCATATTATTTATACAGTTTTCACCAATATATAACATAATACCGATGGGATGAATAATACCATACAGTACAATTCGTAGAGCTAAGCATGCTAAAGTTTTCTAGGCAGAAGGATAAAACAAATGGCCTATCACTCACCCGAAAAATGGGTCCCTCAGATTCCATATAACAAGTTATTGACAAAAAAAACCGTTGAATGTGAACCTATTTGAGAGCCTACGACAATATAATTCTTTTAGCAAAGTTTGGTAAACGTAGATATGTGTTTTGACAGTTCCCGATGACTTCTTTGTAAAATCTAAGATTTTCACCAAACTGACCAATCAACCTACGACCTTAAGATTCTTCCAGCCAAATTTGATAGAAAACTGACAAGTGGTTGAATGCTCAGGAGATGCATTTATGACAGATTTAGTCCAATTTCATAGAATCTAAGACCTTTCGCAAAAAAAAAAAAATTTTAAATAAATAAATACAAATAAAAATTACCGAGTACAATTGTGTATATAATTTAGGGAGACTACGGTGTCTTGCTGAAGAAGCACTCATTCTACAAGCTCAGTCCGCTTCAAAAAATGCGTTATAAGTAGACCCTAAATGGTGCGAGCCCCTTCAGAACCTTATCATTTGTGGAATTTAAAGCGATGCTAATCTCATCTCAAATGTTGTACTGCACCGATATAATATGGTGTATAGATTCCATATCATTCACATCCTGTCACATACCATGATCTGTATCATAATTATCTGTTTTGTAACATCGAGTAAATGTTGAACAGTGATCGACACCATTTTGTTTCCTCTAGCGATTGTGTGTGATGTCATGTCAGCTCCAATGCATCACATTCTTTATTATGTAATGCTCATCCAATTGAATATTTTGAAACTAATTTGACTGGAAGTCAACAACTTACAATCAAATTAGTTTTAAAATATTCAACAGTTTCCCTGTAGGGTTGCTTTTATACCGCATTGCCAAACTATAGCTGCGCTTCTATGACTGAGCGTACATACCGAGGCAGACACACTAGGGGTTTTCTGATCGGTTGAAAAGTAAATCATGACAGTCATCATAGGGTGTAGAAATGTACCAACATTTAACTACTAAATCCTGAATATCTGTCCTTAGCGGCGTGATAAAAAGCTTAAAATTACCTGGATAGTTTATGACCGGCGTGGTAGATCACCTGAATAGCTATCAAGAGATGAGATTAGTTATCCTTTAATAATTCGGTCAATTCATAAACACTTGGGTGTTTCCAATGATAGGGTTTCATACTTTTCTTTCGGTATTCTTGATGTATTGAGAAAACTACAATAAAATGGTACTCGTCTTCCAGATCGTCGCATGAGAAGCATATTCTCTCACTCAACGGGTTGCTAAAGGCTTGTGCCATCGACCCGTTTTTACGTGTAACTTGTGCGAACCCGTCGAAGCTGGCACAACGCATGTCTGTGTTTGGCAATTATAAATTTGTCTAAATAATGTGTGTATGATAAATCACGCAGTTGATTATGACGTGATATGATTGACTGAGAAACTGCAATCCTCCATTATTATAACCTATTATTATATTCTCACCTATTATTCTGTTTAACAGGATATCTCCAGTTGGGTGATAAACCTGGATCACAGTGATCTAATAGGTAACTGTTAATAATAATAATAATAATAATAATAATAATAATAATAATAATAATAACGACGACGACAACGGGGGGGGGGGTGTGGTGGGAGGAGAAAGAAGAGGAGGAGGGGGGAGGAGACGGTCGACGGCGACGACGACGACGACGACGACGATGACGACGACAACACAAACAAACCACCTTGAGAGGAGCTGAGGCTTGTGGGTAAATGTATTGTTCTTTGAGAAATTTGCATCATATTTTGTTGAAGCATATGCATATGCTAAGCACAAACTTAGCTAGTATATGTCAATGAACATAATGCATTTAGTCTTTGTCAACTTAAAGGTGCATATTCACTGCAGAATGCTTGAAATTAAATTGTTACAATTGTATACGTTTAGAGGCTTAAATTATGTACCTAGACGTAGTGAAACGAAATAAATCCTAACATATAATTGCTTAGTTCCATATACATTAATCTGTATGACACCAGTCCCTAATTCAAATTGACAACTAAAAGTCCTATGTTTAGTTATATGGAATGAAACCACCATATGTTAAGACTTATTTCATTTCAGAACATCTCGTCACACATTTTAAACCTTTAAATTAAAAAAAAAAATTTAACAATTCTAAATGTATCCATTCTGATGTGAATATGTGCCTTTAATCATTTCATGTCGAGTCGGTCAAAGAAAACCCTCTGTAGTATTCTTCATGAATCTCCATTTGCAGGTCACGAAAAGAGTATCTTTGAAAAGGTTCAACATGAATGATTGACTCGGTAATCAAGTCAGTCATTCGACTAGTAAATTTTCCAAAATAGTCTTATCTTGGTCAGTACATCGGCACTGACTAACCCAACAAATTTCGATTTTCAGGATCATTAAACCTTTAACGTTAAAGACTGTCAAACCGGTTCGTGTAGTGCCGTGGTATTTAGCGATGTCGATTTGCAGTTCAGCAGAAAACTGTCTTTGTAAATTCAATGGTAAATGTACAAATATGGACTTCTCTGAGACATTCTTTGAGGTAATATTAGAATTTTCTTGAAAGCCTCGATTATTAAAGGGTTAATTGATATTTGTAGCATTTAAGTGTTGTTAACACAACATGGGTTAATGCGTACGATTCGTAAACAGCATTATCAGCGTTATTACAGCATATCACGGTAGTCTGAACAATGGACCTTTCCCGTTTTAGCTATGCCCCGCCCATCTCTAGCTAAGCTCAACCCACACCTCGCTCGTGCTGGGATCGATCGATCCCTGAACTCGTTGACTATTAATTTTCAGAAAATTATACAAGTAGGCTGTTAAATATTCTGAAACTAATTTGACTGGGCACTGTTGCTGCCTATGGCATCAACAGCGCCCAGTCAAATTAATTTCAAAATATTCAACAGAGTCTGTATTAAATAATTAAGACATACAATTCGTGCAACAATGCTTAGTCCGTCTTCAATAAAGCGTTCGTGATGTACTTATCTACGCCATTCATGACGCCATTGATTATGCCGTCGGCATGCATTCATGCCGCCATTGATTATGCCGTCAGCATGCAAGTCACGTACTTGATTATGAATCCTTATGTGAGATGGATAAACTGGAAAGGTGAATTTGTAAGGTATTACTGTACTCTAAGTTATCCAAAATACTCACTGTAATATTATCCCATCATTCCAGTCGGTCGTGAAGTTATTAATCGTTACATCCGGTAGAGCTACCTTGAGCCAAGTAAGCATGAGTTTCCGTGGAGAGGATCTGTTGGTTCGCGTTGGTGAGATTTGGTATCTCAACACTAAGTGCCATAAGAGGCCGAGTATCAACTTCAGGTTACCATTGACAACGTCTTCACTCCCTGTGTCAAGAAAATAGAGTCAAACAAGATCACGTTGTATGGATGAATCCAATCTGTCGCTCAAGTATATGATGTCATAATAAATTACGTCGCGTGTAGGCTGACGTCACAATCATAATTGACACAAATACTCTGCCATGAAGCCGCAATACTCCGTCACGTGTACGAATTGTATGTCGTTGATGGGTTTGCTATTTAATAAACATTCTGTTGAGAATTTTTGAAACTAATTTGACTGGGCGGTATTGGTGTCATAGCCCCAACCCCACCCCAACCGAACCCAACCCAGCCCACCACCGTCAAATTACTTTCAATATATCCAACAAGTTAGCTGTATAGTTACCATTGAATGAACCTTTCCATTTTAGCTATGCCCCGCCCATTTCTATCTAAGGTCCACCCACACGACACTCGTGTTGGGATCGATCTATCTCTGAACTCCCAGATTATCAATTTCCCCGAAAACTATGCAGGTAAGCTGTTGAATATTTTGAAACTAATTCTACTGGGTGCTCTGCCTATGCCAGCAACAGCGCCCAGTCAAATTAGTTTCAAAATATTCAACAGCATGTTATTAAATAGTAAATACATACAATTCGTACAACGTGTCAGACTTTTAAGAGTTAAAGACGCGCCAAATAGACTCATTTATGACGTAATAATTATGACGTCATCTTACCTGATTATGACGTCATATGACGTCAAATTGAGAGATGGATACTCTGAAAATGTGAATTGGGATTCTGGGAGTTCAGGATTCAAGGTATATAAATCGACCCCAATATTGGCTTAGCCAGAGCTGGGCGTGGCATAGCTAAGTCTGGATTCATCCATTGGATTTGAAAGTGCTGTTGCTCGCCGCATGCAACTGGAGCATTTAGTTAAATTAGCTTACAAAGCATATAACTCCTCAGACTGCACCTTCAGATTTTCGACTTCAGGTCGTATCTTTAAATACGACCAGATTTTCTTAAATATTTATCCAACTTGTCAGATTCTCTTTCGTCTTTTCGACTTCATACAATAGATTTCAGATTTGTTGTCACTCGATCAGCTGTTTGACAAATTGCATCGGATTAATCTGATCATGCAAATAGACATTTAGACATTCACAGTAGAGCATAAAGCTCAGAGTATGCGTGCAGCGCAATATCTGGTAATGGATGAATCCGATCTGTCAATCATGATTATGGAGTCAAAATCAATCACGCGCATGTAGGTTAACGTCATAATCATAATTGAGAGACATACTCAGTCATGAAGCTGGTAGCAACAGCGTCCAGTCAAATTAATTTTAAAATATTCACGGCACGTTGTACGAATTGTATGGGGGTTTTCTATTTAAGAAACATGCTGTTGAATATTTTGAAACTATTTGACTTTGAGCTGTTGCTACCTTAGGCAGCTTACATTTGTAGTTTTCTGGAAATCAATAGTCTTGGTGTTCAGGTTAAGATTTATTTCGTTTCTTCACATTTCGGTACATGAATTAAGTTTCCCGAAACATGCAAATTTAACAATTTAATTTCAAGCATATTGGTGTAAATATGCACCTTTAACATGTAAATTCATCAAGGTCATACAATTCAAAAGCTTTCGTGACGGTCTATTGACGTCTTCATTACGGAGCTGTGCCATTTTCACTGTGACGTCGGTTAACAAGTGGCGTATTTGATTATAACGTCAGGTTCGTGAGTGACAAAACGGAGCACTCAATTATCAACTGTGTCCCACCACTGAACGATAAAGGAATCAAATCTGTCAGTCAAGTACATGACGTCATAATCAATTATGTCACAGTTAGGTTGACGTCACAGTGAATTACGCCATGGATGGCGTGTCTAAGTCCGTAATAAAAGCTTAATAGTCGGTCAAGTTGTACGAATTATATGTCTTTACTATTTAATAACCATTCTGTTGAATATTTTGAAACTAATTTTACAGGGTGTTGTGTGCTGCCTTGCGGAACTTAGCTAGAGATGGGTGGGACATAGACAAAATTGCATTCCTCCATTGAGAGGCTAATTTAAGTGTGCGCTGTGGATGCCTTTCTTAATAAATTCTTTCGAATTCACCAATCCCCAAAACGTACCTATATTCACCAATTTAATGTTGTCCTCTGCGATGGCAT
>CM067368.1:47776133-47793633 GCA_034401795.1 Chaetoderma sp. LZ-2023a
AGGAGGAGGAGAATGAGGAGGAGGAGGAGGATGGAGGAAGAGGAGAGGGGGAAGAGGAGGAGGAGGAGGACGAGGATGAGGAGGAGGGGGAGGAGGAGGGAAAGCAGGAGGAGGGAGGAGAGGAGGGGTGAGGAGGAGGAGGAGGAGGAAGAAGAAGAGGAAGAGGATGAGGACGATGAAGAGAGCGAAGACTAGGAAAGGGAAGAAGTTGTTCTTGTTGTTAGCGGTGGTGGTGGTGGTGTTGTTGTTGGTGGTGGTGGTGGTGGAGGCGGAGGCGGCGGAGTCGGCGGAGGTGGCGGTGGTTGTGGTGGCGGTGGCGGTGGCGGTGGCTGGGGGCGGGGGGGGGGGGGGGGGGGGGGCGGTGATTGTGGTGCTGGTGGTGGTGTTGCTGGTGCTGGTGGTGGTGGTGGTTGTGGCTGTGGTGGTGGTGGTGGCGGCGGTGACGGCGGCGCCGGCGGAGGTGGTGGTGGTGGTGGTCTTAGAAGATGTAATCGTTTAGGATTTGTTGTGGCGCTCATTGTATTTAATGCATTTACAGTAACCATAAGAACATACAAAAAGAGAATAGGAAACGGATAATGTTTTCTGATTGGCTTGCTTCAATTTTTCAGGGAAAACCCCTTTCAGATGCAGTAAAGTTACACGACGAAAACGAGGAAATTAAAACAAATATTTAGATATTTAGTTAGTGTGACCTTTTAACGCTCACCCATGGACTAACAGTCCGAGACAGACCCATAAGCTTTCTTCAAAGCTATATATGAAGCAAAAACACATTATTATTTTGCAAAATTAAAGATTCTTTGATAACATATCGATAACATATCGAACCCACAACTGTCTACAGCGCTTGGCATCATAGCCCACAAACGCTTCCACCACGCCACGACTGTGTGCTAGAAGCATTTGTGGGCTTTGATGCTAGGCGCTGTCGACAGTTGTCGGTTCGATCTCCTGTCCGTGATAAAATACTGTAATGTTACGAATGCTTGTATAATCTGATAACGTATAATGCAAAGATATAGTCTAATGTGGTCTATCGTGTCTGCAACAGATTAGGATTACGTGATGCTTCGGCGATGTTCACCAAATTATTGTAATCTGTCACTTTGAAAAAATCACGCCAAGACATGTTTTTATAGTTCGACACGTAAATAGAGTTACATTAGCTAGCACTCCGAACCAAAAAACGATGAGGTAATTCCAACCAATGCCTGCAAATCTGTTAGGCATACCAAACAAAATACATAGATTTTCGCCACAAGAAAAATATATTAAGATTTGGTGTTCTTGCACGTCATCTTTATATTTGTATGTTCTAAAAAACACAGCCCATTGAAGCAATATAATAATCTATAGGTAATATAGGTACAACAGATTGAAGTCCTAGCGCGTACTATTTCGATCACGGTAAATGGATAGGACCTACATAGCTCATCTTAATGGTTGTCGTGCATATAGAGAAAGGCTAGACGCTGAACCATAGATATTCATATGACTGACTTTCAAAGATGTGCCTTTATATCTACATCACAATAAGTTACATTCGAGGGATCCGATCTGTCACTCAGATATGTGACGGCATAATCAATTACGTTATGTAACCTCGTCATGAAGCTCGACGGTTTTGTCAAGTGCACGAATTCTATGTCCTTGATGAATTTACAATTCACTAAACATTTTGTTGAATGTTTTGAAACTAATTTTACTGGCAGCTTCTGCCGCCATACGCAGCGCCCCGTCAAATTAGTTTCAAATTAGTTAAACGCTTACGTGTACAGTTACCTTGAA
This sequence comes from Chaetoderma sp. LZ-2023a, assembly GCA_034401795.1. Lineage (NCBI taxonomy): Eukaryota > Metazoa > Mollusca > Caudofoveata > Chaetodermatida > Chaetodermatidae > Chaetoderma > Chaetoderma sp. LZ-2023a. The sequence continues at coordinate 47,777,925 of CM067368.1, forward strand.
ATTTAGATTCTCGGAAATCAGGTTTCAAAGTTCCAAGTCGATTACAACACGCAGAAAATGTCGGCGGATCTATGCTAGAAATGGGAGGGGCAGACCTGAAAAATGGGTCCCTTCCTTGAACGTCGCGTTAATGTTACCTTGCGTACATCACAATTTCTTCACTAAATAAGTAATAGGCTGTGACGTCATGTAGGCTCAACTACAGCACATTCTATATGCTGCAATGGCTGTATTGTTCAATATTTAGAACTAATTGAACTGGAAGTTGTTAAAGGACACAAACAGTTTCCAGCTAAATTTGTTTATAAAATTGTCAACAGCTTATCTGTATGGTTGTTGGCGCGTCATACCGCCAACGTAAAGTGTACCTAAAGGACGCAACATGATTAGATCTAGGATTACACATCTGTTGAGACGACGCTACTTAAGCCATAGTGGTTATCAGAGGTAGATAAATTTAGTGACATTTCGTAAGTGAAATCAAAATTTTAAGTTGCAGATATGATAGGAATCAAATAATCAAACAATGGATCTTTCCGGTTTTAGCTATGCCCCGCCCATCTCTAGCTAAGCTCCAACCACACCTCGCTCGTGGTGGGATCGCTCGACCTCGGAACACACTGATTATCAATTTCAAAAAAACTACACCGGGAAGCTGTTGAAAATTTGAAACTAATTTGACCGGGTGCTGTTGCCGCGCTCAGTCAAATTAGTTTCAACATATTCAACAGTATGTTTATTAAATAGCAAAGAATTACAATTCATATAACGTGTCGGACTATTTGAGATTTGATGACGGTCTATATGGATGGACCCTTTGCGACGTAATGATTGCAACGCCATCATACACGCGCTGAGTTTATTATGACGTCAAACGAGGTCAGATGATGGATGGATACTCTGGAAAGGTGAATTATCAGTAATCGCTTACGATATATATTCACCATCTTTCCTACACAGTTGTCTTGAAATTGGGACACTGGAACTTCAATGAGATCGATAAAACTATTAGTATTAGTCGAGTAACCTTTGTACACACACACACACACACACACACACACACACACACACACACACACACACACACACACACACACACACACACACACACACACACACACACACACACACACACACACACACACACACACACACACACACACACACACACACACACACACACACACACACACACACACACACACACACACACACACACACACACACACACACACACACACACACACACACACACACACACACACACACACACACACACACACACACACACACACACACACACACACACACACACACACACACACACACACACACACACACACACACACACACACACACACACACACACACACACACACACACACACACACACACACACACACACACACACACACACACACACACACACACACACACACACACACACACACACACACACACACACACACACACACACACACACACACACACACACACACACACACACACACACACACACACACACACACACACACACACACACACACACACACACACACACACACACACACACACACACACACACACACACACACACACACACACACACACACACACACACACACACACACACACACACACACACACACACACACACACACACACACACACACACACACACACACACACACACACACACACACACACACACACACACACACACACACACACACACACACACACACACACACACACACACACACACACACACACACACACACACACACACACACACACACACACACACACACACACACACACACACACACACACACACACACACACACACACACACACACACACACACACACACACACACACACACACACACACACACACACACACACACACACACACACACACACACACACACACACACACACACACACACACACACACACACACACACACACACACACACACACACACACACACACACACACACACACACACACACACACACACACACACACACACACACACACACACACACACACACACACACACACACACACACACACACACACACACACACACACACACACACACACACACACACACACACACACACACACACACACACACACACACACACACACACACACACACACACACACACACACACACACACACACACACACACACACACACACACACACACACACACACACACACACACACACACACACACACACACACACACACACACACACACACACACACACACACACACACACACACACACACACACACACACACACACACACACACACACACACACACACACACACACACACACACACACACACACACACACACACACACACACACACACACACACACACACACACACACACACACACACACACACACACACACACACACACACACACACACTGCAACACCAATATTCCACTTTGTCGAACAGACGGATCATTGAAAACACAGAAAAATATACAAGATTTAATTATGTATATAACATATGTAACCGCCATTATATGTATATTTCATGTATATATGTTTCCTGCACTTCTGAATAAGTTACCGCATAAACTTGAAATGGAACAATTGATTACCTGAATAGCTAGTACACAGCGCATAGAATACTCCTTCCAGCCTTTAAGATACGAAGAATTATTCACGGCTTGGTCGATATTGCATAGCATTATGTTGTTGTCTTCGATTGCAACTTATTCTAGCAACGTCATTCTAATATAGAACACATATTAATAGAATAGAATAAAATAGAAACTATTAGTATAGTATTCCTGTATAGAACATAAAGACTTGGCTCCGGCAAAGAATTAGATAGTGAACGAGCCCTTCCTGCATGCTTTCACCAGTGGAATACGTTCTTTGCCATACCTAACCCAATCAATACTTCATTACTTGCTATTGTATTCGTTCATCTAACACGCGTAGCTCAGGCCTAGCCTCCGTACCTAGCTAGACTTCCAGGAATCCAGGAAATTCTATTATCGCGTGATATTCCTTAGCGTTCACAAGTCAGGCGAAGTTGTATTTTATCAATATTTCTCATAGACTGGATTCTATCCCTAGCTGTCTACGTGTAGCTAATTACCTCATTTAATGTAGGATAGCCGATTATTATGAACGACATTAAAAATATTGATCCTTGATTAAGGCACGTTTGTTTTAAAGGGCTTATACCTTAGATAACGGCGGGGCGTGTGTTGTATATCGATGTGATTCGCTGGATTAACACGCTCAACATATCGACAGGATGGATGAGAGGAATTGCGTTACAATATGTTTCTTCACATTTTGACATTCCATCCCCACCCACCTCACCCCATCTCACCACGCCCCTGGGGTGGGCCGGATATATTTATTGGGTTCAGAGAATTTGCGTTACAATCAAATTCTTGACCTCTTGCGACCACACACCCCACCCTACCCCACCCCATACACGCACGCACGCACGCACGCACGCACGCACGCACGCACGCACGCACGCACGCACGCACGCACGCACGCACGCACGCACGCACGCACTCACGCACGCACGCACGCACGCACGCACACGCAACCCGTGTGCTGAACAAAATGTAAATGTCGTTTTGCATTCCACGATCATATGGTTAACTCATGGCTCCCACCCCATCACCACCCCTGGGGAGAGAGCCAAGCCTAAATGTCCTCTTACACTCTGCAATCATACGAATAACTCAGATAGCAAATTTTCTTGACTTCCGTACAACGGTTTCGAAGGAGTTGCATTGCAATCAATACCACTACGCAGACAGACAGACAGACAGACAGACGGACGGACGGACGGACGGACGGGCGGGCGGGCGGGCGGGCGGGCGGGCGGGCGGGCGGGCAGGCAAGCGGACAGACAGATGCACACGCGCACACACACTTCGAAAAATGTGGGCATAGCAATTATTTGCTGTTTTGTAGATATTGGCTGAAGAAGGTTGTAATAGCCAATCTAACTGAATCTAATTATACAGATGTTCACTTGCTCGTCGTGTGTGCGTTATTTTACACGCCAGTGAGAATCTGAAATTATAAAGAACCCAGTCTTTTGTAATGTAATTTCGGTTGGACAGCCATGTCTATTAATATACAATCGACCGTTATTTTTACATTTTATCCGCATAGAAAGAAAACTGCACGGTAAACGGTAAGTAACTTGATGACAGGAAAATGGGGTGTGATAGACCTGTTCATTGGCAATCCCAAGTCAAGTAGGTTCGAGGGGGCGTGACTTAGTTGTTCATATAAGGAGTGCCAAAAAGGGCGTGTTCTGACAGGAGTTCTTCTACTAACACGCCAAACAAAACACTCCCAATTTGGCACTCCATATATGGCCAATTAAGCTGCACCACTCGAATCAACGTGACTTAGAAGGGCCTATGAAAAAGTGTATCTATCGCACCTGATGGTTAGTGAGATTGATGATCAAGACGTGCCAGCGCGTATATGTAATGGTAAAACAGTAAACACATATTTTAAACATCCATCTGAAAATGCTAACCGTTGTCGTATACTATTTTTTTCTAAGATATTAGAAAATACTTCAAAGATATCTATTTTCCTTGTTTCCGCTTGCAAATCAAGTAAATCCTATGATATGTGCATAAAGTATAGGTGCTCGCTACACTTGCACACTCATACTAACAACAGTACAATAATAATAATAGCATCCATTACTACTAGTTCTAGGAACACTATAAGTATAATGAAACTTCCAGTACTTATAGCACAAAGAGAGATGTTCACTCTAGCTTGCTTGTGGTCAGAAAGAAAAGGAAAAATCATCAGCATCACCTATCATTCAAAAAAGCTATCATCGATTATGAGCTATAGTGATAATCGCCCAATGTGATGATTTGCCGATTTATAGACACAAAATTATCGAGTATCTTCTAAACCGATAGACAGATACATTATAGTCACCTGTCAGCCCAAATATCGATTATGGGCTATACTTATATATGTACAATTTAATGGACCTTTCCAAACTTAGCTATACCCTGCCCATCACTAGGTAAGCTCCACCATGATTTGCCATGTTGGAACTGATCGATCCCCGAATGCCCTGACTATCAGTTTCCAAAAACTATACAGTTAATTTGTTGAATATGTTGTAACTAATGTGATTGGCTGATGTTGCTGCCTATGGCAGGAACAGCACCCAGTCAAATTAGTTTCAAAATATTCAACAGGATATTTATTAAATAGAATTAAATTCAATTCGTAAAACAATGCATGGTCCGTTTTCAAGTATGCGTTCCTGATGTACATATTTACGTCATTGATGACGTCATAGTGACGTAATTTATTGTGATGGCATTATATATATATATATAAGGTCCATTGGATGATTTATAGACACACATAATTTATAGCCAGCTGTTGCCAAAATTGATTATCACCACATATGATACTTATACTTTTGGGCGTCACGTAGGAGACATTATCATAGTAGCCTTCCGTGTTGCGAATATTAAGGCTTAATAAATTATTAATGCAATTCCATAGTACATTTAAACCATAACCTATAAAATAATTTTGGAAAATAAGCAAAAGTAGGCTATGTTCCAAGCACTATGACAACGATGGCTTTTGGCTGAATAGCTGCTGATCGCAGACCACTCTAAATACTATTGTATAGCTTGCTCGAGACCTGCGAGCTACACGTGATTGGAATGGCCAATTGTGGCTTTGACTTTAATGAGGCATACCCGGCGACACATGAGCATGTCCGGTGCTCCCACCCACGCCCCACCCCCATCCCATTGCAGCTCATGCTATGGGTGTGGTCTCGTTAACAGTGTCGCTCAGCTGCTATGCGCGAGCACAGTGCCACACGACAGCAGGAGAAAGTCTCAGCCATTCTAAACCATTTTTACAAAGATTGTTGCACAGGTTTACCTTCTTGCTAAATCAGTAATATTCAATATTTTAATATATATATATATACTATTTTCAGAAACATACCTAAGACAATGAACTAGCGAGTCCAGTGGAAGGATGTTCGATTTTCAGTTCATATCATGAACTTTACCGATTTCTGAAGTGCCCTCAATGTGTGAGCAATTCATCCCATTTTAGAAAAACATAGGAGCCGGACATGTATGTGTTATGGTGAGATAATTTAAAGATGCTTAGTCAATCAGCAGCGTGCCACTACAGCACCATAAACTCTATTTGCAATTAAATGAAGAATCCACTTTAGCTTGAACTGCCAAAGTGCTCAAACATGTATTTTATATACTGTGAGAATTTAGAGAGCCAGAGCCAATCAGAAGCTTTCCACAAGATCACCATAAACACCAATCACGAATAAATAGATAATTCACTCCGGTTTAAACGTTATCTGCAGGGAGATCAGAGTGACCAGTGTGGAACACATATATCAAGTTGTAGATATCGGATTGTCTGGTGGGGAGTCATGACCCTGTCGACATCTTATATTTATGAGTAAGACCTTAATGAAATTCACCTTTGAAATTACCAGGTGAGCTAATGAACGGGGTAGCACGATAGGCATCATCATAGTATATACGCAGTATGACGCTGCACTGGGTGACATCGGCCAGTGCTGATGAATCAGTGTTTCGCAGAAATGGATGCAAAACTGGTTTGATACTGTAACTATATGTAGTCAGAATTGAGTAGGGATGGAATAAGATGAGAAAGGACCACCGGTTATGGGTTGATGATATCTGTCAATAGTTGAGGATGAAAGTTGGTGATGTGGGATCGGCACACACTTTCAGGATATGCAGCAGCTGTTTCGGCCAGTGGTTTAGTAAATAATCAAGCAATGAGAATCGTAGGAATTGGTAGGTTTGGACGTGACGGACTGAATGATGGTTAACATTTAGGGATGGCAGTCAGCATGTCGACTCCCTATAGAAAGCACAACAACACCAGCTGGTGATGAGCTCATGTAGCTCACGTGCTATTAACCTTCCTATCCTACAGGAAGATGCCTAGTAGGAAAGGGGCAGGACAGAGACATTGTAGCGTCCTGTAGGAATAAGTAAAACAATCTAAATTTATCTAAATTTGTATATCAACTATATGTCCCTCAAAAGGAGACATGCAACAACAACACATTCGGTAATGTTGTTGGTTAGCTGACAGAGCGCATCAAAGCAGAACCAGCCCAAACCGGTTGGACCATGTTCAGGGTTCCCTTTTCGGAAGGAATAATCAGAGTATGATTGGTCGGGATGACGTCACAATCAATGAGCATCCGGCCAGAATCTGGGAAAGAGAAGACAAACGAACATGGGCGGGAAACTCAAAGGCGTATATAAGGGGCACTTTTTTAATCGTCGAGGTCCGTCGTTCGCATCGAAAAGCTATCTCTGAATATATTGGAGTAGGAGATAGCTAGTTAGGTTGATAGAGTATAGCAGACCCGTTGTGAAGGGGAGTAATACGAATCAGTAGCAAATAGGAAACAGCCAAGTTAAGCAAAGTAGTATAAAATAGTCAAACTCGTATAAGTACTTATCTTTTACTCGTGGCAGCAAAAGCCACCATTAGTTATAGTGTACAGTTAGATTTAATAAAATTATCACCTTGATAACCTCAAGGCAAGAGTTTGAGTTGTGATATTAATTCTGGAGACTACGGAAGATCACCGTAGTTTACCTGCAAGTTCTAGTAGTCAGTCAGATCAGGCCCGGATATCAAATACAAGTATCGTTAAGTTCAGCTCTAAACGAGGCGAGCTGATATCTATTTCTTTCGTTCTCGGTAAGGTGGGTTGTCGCAGCAACCTTACATACAAACCTTACCGAAAACGGAAGAGACTTCATAGTCAAGTATACCTCATAAGACCGTATACGTAGCATAGAAACAGGAGACACATCAAAAATCTTCAGTGGCTTCACCGGCCAGGATCCAGAATAAAAACTAATAGTGAGTACGTAAAAGTATATGGCCCAAGAACACGGGGGACGACCCACGACCGTAGTGGTTAAAGACGTGGCTGACAGGGTAGTGGTATTCCTAGAAGTTGCACAGCGGTCAGAAGGCTGTCAGGTGACACAGCATCGAGAGTATGGCCAAAATTCTTTGTGCAAGATAACGACTGCTATCAGTTGCCCCGAGCATCCACGGGTAGCGAGGGTGGTCATCAGTATACACTATAATTAGCGACGAGAATGGCAATGGGAAGAAGAACCAACGACCCGACGCTACCGCCGATCGATAGGCCCCCGGCGGTAGAGCTTAGGCCCGAGACCATAGCCGCCATGCAGGCGATGGGGACAGCCATGGCGGGGGCAATCGTTGAAAGCAGTGACCGACGGGAAACTGCCAGGGTATACCGCTGGGAGATAAGGGATACGGTATACCGGATACAGCCTTGTGATGGAGTCGTGCCGGAGGAGGTACGTACTTTCTTGGATGAAACCAGGAGAGTATGCGTGGCTAATGAAGGGCGGCTAGAAGGAATCCCCGCCTATGTTGTAACCAGGGCGGCTCGAGGGCAGTTGGCGAGAGCAATTGACGGTTTCATGGTAGGCAAGGTACAAGAGGAGGTGTCGTACGATGATTTCTCAGATTATATCACCATGAACTTTGTGTCCACAAATGAGGACGAGAGGATCAAGTATGATCTGGAAGGAGTGAGGCAGAGAAAAAACGAGACGGTGATTGCTTTCAACCGGCGCTATAAGGAAGCTAGCAGTCGGGCGTACCCTAACGAAAACAACGATAATCGCTGTACTGTTCTTGGCATTTACTTGCAGGCTTTGAGCGACAGAGGGTTGAGCAAGCGTATCATCCGTAAGAAAGCAACCACTCTGACCAGAGCCATAGAGATAGCCGAGGAGAAAGAGACCTGTAATGATCTGTTGCGGGCTATGCAAATAGAGGATCGAGGTGAAGAGAGGATGGAGGTGAATGTGTTGGAAGCGGAGGAAGAAAGGGAGATATGGATGGTGGTAAACCAGTTGAAAAGGCAGATTGTAGCACAGTCAAAAATGATAGAGCAACTGAGCGGGCTGGTTAGGGATCACCAGATGACCGAAGAAGCACCAAAGCCAGCACCTCGGAGAACGCAGGCTGTAAAGAAGGGGGCAAAACCGCCACCGAAAGGACATAGTCCGGTCCCGAGAACAGCATCTCCGCGGGATCTAAAGCACATCACATGCTACCCTTGTGGGAAAACGGGACATTACAAAAGCGAATGTCCACAGGCAATCCAACCATCACGTAACGCGCCCCGAAAAGCCGCGGTGCGACCTCGACCACCGAGACTGCCTATGACCTGTTTTAGTTGTGGGCGAGAAGGTCACATGGCCCAGGATTGTGGGAACAAGATGTACAACATGTTCGGCAATACCAAGGAGACGCCTACAGTCGTAAGATGTTTTGGGTGTGGTCAAGATGACCATTTCGTGAGGGATTGTCTGCACGGAATGCGAGACCAGGGTAGACACAAGCCATCATTCAGGGCAACCAGACAGCCAGAGCGACAGATAGTTCGCAGAGCGCCAAAACGTGCCTGTAACGACGATATGGACATTGACGAAGTAAACGATCATCGCCAGGTGGAACAACACATCACCCCTAGAGAGTGTTCTCGAAATATGCGCAAAGTATTAGGTAATAGGATGCGGGAAGATAACGAGTACGAGGATAGGGAGGGTTTTGTGTTGACTGACGCGGGTACGGATGCATATGGCCGTTATGGAGGAGGAGATGTATCGAACCGTCGGGATAGTTATGCGGAAGCGGTTAGCGGCGAAGGAGTCCGTTAAACTAAGACGGAGAAAACCGTTGGTGAAAGCACCAACTGAGCGGTTTTTAATTCGTCTACAAGTGGATTCCAATGGTCCAACGGATCAAGGTGAGTACCTACATGCCTTAGTGGATACTGGTGCTAGCACGTCCTTGATTCGTAAGGATATATGGCGTGGCATGTTAAATGCTAGGCCATTGAAAAGAGCAAAGACGCTCTTAGCTGTAAATGGTTCCCCAATAGAGCTTTTGGGGGAAACCCAGGTAAAATTCAAGAACGCCCAGCCTATTCCAAGTACGGTGATAGCAAGAATGAGGCATGAATGTTTGCTTGGAGCGGATGCTTTGCACTTGGGAAATGCAAAGATTGACTATCGGGCCAAAGTTGTAGTATGGTTTGGCCAGATATATCCCTTTAGGTATCCCTATAGGGAACAAACGAGATATGTTTATGAGAGTTGTAAAGAAACGACCGGATATAAAGATATCGACAAAGTCATGGTGGACTTTGCGGATTTCTTTGATACGGCTCGTCCAGGCACTTTAGGATTGGTCCCCAAAGTTAGGTGTATGGTACCAACATGAGATGCATATCATATAAGGCAGAAAGCCTACCATCTACCGCTAGCTAAGCAGTATGTGGTCAAGAATCAAGTGGCCGAGATGCTAGCAGCGGGCGTCATAAGACCATCGTCATCACCTTGGGCGTCACCCATTACTTTGGTCCCTAAGAAGGATGGGCACACTAGGTTTTGTGTAGACTACAGAAAATTGAATGCCATATGTCGTAAGGATAGTTATCCTCTACCGAATATATCAGACATATTTGACTCCATGGGCGGCGCAACGATATTTTCTACTATGGACTTGAAGTCTGGCTATTGGCAGATACCAATGGACAGTCAAGACATAGAGAAAACAGCGTTCGTCTGCAGTGAAGGTTTGTTCGAATGGATTCGGATGCCGTTAGGTTTTGCGAACTCAGGTGCCGTATTTCAGAGGGCAATGAATGATATTTTCCGAGAATTCGTGGGAAACTATTTGCATGTTTTCGTCGACGATATAGTCGTATATTCGAGAAATCCGACGGAACATGCACAGCTTTTGCGTAAGGTCATGCGCAAGATTAGGGAATATAATTTACAAGTTAAGAAGAAGAAATGCGACTTCGCCAGTAAGTAGGTGGACTTGTTAGGATATCGCATTTCCGCACAAGGAGTAGCTCCTCAGGCCCAGAAGGTCAAGGTCATTAGGGAAATGTCACCACCACGCGATGTGGGCGAGGTGAGAAGTTTCCTGGGAGCTACAGGTTACTACCGATCCTGTGTGCAAGGCTATGTTGAAATTGCTAAGCCTTTAATAGAACTCACTAAGAAGTATAAACGTTTTGAATGGGGTGAGGATGAACAGCAAGCGTTCAAGAAATTACAGAACTTGCTGTGTAGTGAGACGGTTCTCACCTATCCGAATTTAAATGCCCCCTATAAATTATATACTGATGCTTCGAGCTATGCGATCGGTGCTATATTGGTACAAGTTGATGATAAGGGTATAGAGCGGGTGATCCAGTATGTGAGCTCTACTCTTAAAGACAGTCAGCTGAATTGGCCTGTAATACAGAAGGAAGCGTACGCAGTGATATATGCGTTAAAGAAGCTTAGACCATATCTATTTGGCGCTCAGTTTACCGTGTACACTGACCACAAACCCCTCAAGAGTTTGTTTGTGGGAGAAGTGAAGAACACGAAAGTGCAGCGCTGGGCCGTGCTGATTGCTGAGTATGGATGTAAGATTGAGTACATCCAGGGCTCGAAGAATATTCGAGCGGACATGTTGTCCAGGCTACGTCGTCCGGTGGAAGTCGCCACGCTAGATACAGGCGATTTTGTAATACCAGATGTCGATGAGGGGTTGTTACCGCACGTCCCCCTAGAGGTGTTCGACATTTAGTACGACGAATTGTGTGTCGAACAGACCAAGGAATACCTGGAGTTGTTTAAGAACACCCCGGAGGAGTATATGGTTAACAACGGTATTTTGTATTCTTTAATTACACCTTCAGCGTTGGACGCTGAATACCCTCGAATCATGTTACCTACCCTGTTCCGTGAGAAAGTGCTCCGGATGGCTCAAGAACGGGCTGGTCACCAAGGTCTGCAGAAGACCATCGGTATGGTAAGGGATTCTTTTGTATGGACGTCTTTGAGGAAGGACGTGGTACGTATGCTGGAGACGTGTACGACGTGCCAGGTCAATCGACCTGTCACTACTCGACGAAGGTACAGTGAGATGCCCATGGCCAATTATCCGAGTCAGATAATCGGCATGGATTTGATTGGTCCACTGTTGGAATCGAGTAAGGGTAATGTGTATATCATGACGATAATCGATCACTGTTCTGCATGGGCAGAAGCATATCCGATTGCTGCCAAGACATCTCAAAATGTTGAAGATAAGTTCTTCAATGAGTATGTCGCTCGTCATGGGGTCCCTGAGATCCTGATAACCGATCAGGGTAAGGAGTTTTGTTCCAAATCTCTGGAAGAACGATTTCAGGAACACCGTATCGATCATAGACGATCGAGTCCATGCCATCCACAAACCAATGGACGTACCGAAAGATTCAATCGCACTCTTAAGGAGTTGATCCAGAAAGGGGTGAATAATACATCTCGTGCATGGGAAGATGAGTTGGGTGCAGCATTGACAGCATACCGCAGTACTCGTCATTCCACGACCGGGTATACGCCATTTTATCTGACGTATGGTCGACGAGCAAGACTTTGCTATTCCAATCGATGCATCGCAGGATCTTGGTGAGAGGCTGACCTGTCTCAATAATGCCTTACTGCGAGCTAGAGCAGACACGGCTAGATCCCGAGAGGCTCACTGGGAACAAATTGATAAGCGTGCAAACGCTGGTGAGTTTAGGGTGGGGGATTCGGTGGTCATAAAAGCTGAAGAGAGGATGAAGTTGACCTCTCGCAGTGACCCCAAATACGAGATCTTTAAGATCAATGGACCCATGGCTCACGTCCGCCATCAAAGGTCTGGGAAGGTACGTGTACTTAATATAGCTAAGTTGCGCGTAGTCGACTCAGAGATGTGCTGGGACAAGGTACGGCCACGCCCTATTCGTAACCCCGCCAAAGGTACGAAAGCTAGCCATCATCCTAGAGTGACGGCATTACCCGAGTCCGCACATTTGCCATTACCCGACTCCCAAGTGACACCTGGTGAATTGGATCGTCGGAAGCGACCAGCTTCCGGTGAGGAGCCAAGGGTGAGCAAGGTGGGTAAGAGGGTTGACAACAACATCAGTCAGCCTGGTGCGAATGGGACTCGAAACCATGAGTCACGGAGTGAAACAATCGAAACTCCGCATACAATTGTGATGGCCACCTCGGAGGATGTACCCGAGCCTGCCCACGAGCCAATGGACACGCTTCCATCGCAACCATACTTTCTGCGCAAGCGCAGTCACATGCCTGATGTCGACTCAGACAACAAGCGACCCAGGATTGGTGCGTTTAGCCACGCCCTATACGAGGACTTCGTCAGCCGTATAGAAGCGGTTATAAGGCAACGCAGCCGGAGATAAGCTTGAATCTCTGACAACCACTGTACTAGTAGTATCGCATTAGTCTAGCCATCATGTATATTTTGTGATTAGGTGTGGTAGTAGCTCTAGTGAGTTTAGTAAATGGACTGTGTAAAAAGTCTAGTGTACATAGATTACCGAACGGGGTAATGATAACTAACCCCAATGATATATCTGTTATCCGGGCTGAATGGACCGTAGTGGTGTCTATCGACCACCCTTATTTGCCTGCCAAATTTCTTGAACGGTTAGTGTGATTTCGTGTTCTTATTGCGGACATCGGTCAAAAGACTTCGTTGAGCAATCAAGACATTTTCGGTTTGCAACATCGTGTTAACAATATTAAGAAGATCGCTGTTAGGACACAACAAACTATGGTGAGTAGGGACAGTATACGACGCAAACGTAGCTTATTTGACTTTGTCGGGGACATAGCCTCATTTCCATTCGGTACCGCTACCTCTGGTGATATAGATGCAATTAAAGAGGTAGTCAAAGTTGCTTTGAGGGACATGAATCGTTTGGTACATTTATCCAACAAACTAGCGTCCCACGTGAAACTGGCATTCGTAGGGATCAATACCAACGTTGACCGTATCAACGAAGTTACCGCTGGCCTAGTGGAATTGACTAGAAATGTAAGCGATTTGTTTAAGGTGCACGCCGCCCGACAAGCCGACTTATATGCATTAGTGCGACTTGGACACATTATTGACTCTGCCGAAAGTGTGGTGTATAGCTACCAGAAGGCAGCAGCACAGTTTCATAGACAAACTGCATCCCTAGAGTTAGGTAGACTAACGGAAGAATTATTCAGTCCTGCTGACCTCACTTCCGTGGCCAAACAAGTTAGTGTGGGAAATCGACTGATACGTCCGTATCAGTGGTACTACCGCAACGTGGTCGTGTATCCGTTGTGGAAAGACGACTCACGACTCCATTACGTAGCGACGTTACCGCTAATTGACGGGGGCAAATATATAGAATACGGGTTGCATTCATGGCCGGAACCGCTAATTGCGAGGGGATACTACATGCAAGTACTGATCGCGCGGACCAGCATCGGTCTTGACACCAAGACTGGATGGTACTTCACGCCATCCGAATGTCGCGGGAGGAGCCCCGAGTGTGTCATGGTCCACTACGGGTCGACAAGACCCACGTTCCATGCATTGTAAGCCTGTTAACCAATACGACCGACAGTGCTTGTAATATTCAGCTCTCCGAATCAAATGAAACATCTAGCAAACTGTTTGCCAATAAGAAAATGGGCGTAGTGTTGCAAACGTTCGGTGAGACTATGGAAATTCACTGTGACGGGCGACTGACTGACCGATGCAATTTGGAAAGTGGTGTGTAGGCGTTGATGTCTGGAAAGTGTGTTTATAGTGGCAGGGGTTGGCAATTCGAGCCTGTGGCGTCTTACAGTCGGACGTACACTCGGATTAGCCTGGCCATTGAGATGCCCCACTTGGATGTGACCGACGTCCTTAATCAGTCCATGATCGTAGATCATTTAAAAGTACAACCCTGGAACCATTTACAGAAGTCTAAGTAGGTGCCGCTAGCACCATTGTCCGCAATCGACCCAGTGATGGTCGATGGCATCGGGGTACGCTCTTTTGTGTCCTATTCGACGGGCTCCTTCGTGATTGTGCTCGTGGTTGTGATTATTCTATATAAATGTGGAGTATTATCGCGCATGTGGGACTGGCTAAAATGCAAGCCAAATGCGGCCTATAGTAGTGATACTCGTACCGCCATTCATATTAGTGCACCGACGATTCAGGCCCAGCAGCCCCGGAAAACTGAAGCACTACCGGAGCCGCTGAGGTTGGCAACCGGGTCGTCGCCTAATGCTAATGCGATGACTGGGATCGACCCGACGGCTGCCGACTGGGTTGAGGTAGAACTCTATGACGACGTGGAGGATCCTAACGAGTGTGTGGCTCAATTGGATATATCCATGTGACGTTTTGGTACTAACTTCATTTGCTGTGTATGGAACATTAATTGGGGATGGACTGTTTGTTGTCGTAGGAACTGTTATATGACCTGTACTGAATTTGCTCTGTAGGATTAGGATTACTATTGTATGAAAGCGTAGCGTTTAGTTTATTGCACCTTGAGTGGCAAGGATATTAATGATGCTATTAATGTGTTTCCGGGGACGGTCATTTGCGCATGATATTCCGTTACCTGGACATGTATGTTTGTATTGTTTTATACCCTGGTACAGTCATTTGCGCATGATATTCTGTGCCAGGGCGTAGGTACATTTATCTATGTTGTGATGATTTTGCAATGTCGGGT
>CM067368.1:47798633-48131133 GCA_034401795.1 Chaetoderma sp. LZ-2023a
GGCATGTCAGAGGCGATCGTGCACGTACTGGTAGACAGATTGGTCTTTGTGAACATATTTCACTCTGAAATACACATATGATATAGGCCTAACTAATTGTGTATGCACTTGCTCGCTGATTATTCTGATACGATTTTGACAACGCTGTTGCTGCCATAGTCAGAAATGATTGTCAATAAAGTTGCGCGAAATATCTTCAGCAAGTCTTGCAACGATGAACACACTGCTGATTATTTTGAAAACAATAGGATTAAAAGTTGTTGCGTCAACGATTTTTAGCCAAATTGTTATCAAATTTTTATCTAGTGACAATTGTATTTTCAGCTGATTATATTGACATCAATTTGACGGAAAGTTGTTGCTACTATAGGCAGCAACAGTTTTCAGTAAACTTGTTATGAATATATTTGTTGTAAATTTCACCATAGGAAATATACACAACTGGTATTACACTATGCTATGCACATCTTTGTGCTCACCTTGGAAGCAATCAAAAGAATGGCCAGCTTTAGCATTACGAGAATGGTTTTATACGTACATTTACCCACCGACGAAGACAATAGTCTGAACTAATGGCGCCAGCAAATATCTATCTAAAATGGAGGCTACAGTTCTAGTTAATTAAAGTGTCCATAAATTAACAAATTATCGTAAACTTAGCTAGGATATGTATCTTTTAAGAATAGATGGGAACTTTAACGCTAATAACGCTATGCCTCGTCCATTTCTAACAAACCTCCGCCACCGTGTACGCGCGTTTGAATGGATCAGTTAGACTTGGAACCATAGAGTCAGTATAGCGGTAGAGCCCTCATGGCCCTCTCAAAACCGGAATTTCAGAATTTTCTCGCTCGATCTATAGTTTTCAAAATAATGCTTTTGTTAGTAATTCTATTACGTAGTGGAATAAAGTGTCGGACTAATAGAGCCAATAGAATTTTATTTCTAATATAATATAACTGTGTCCCGTTTGGTGGCTTTATATACAGCTGATCGTGCACGTCAGCCAGTCAGTGATACCCGAACATGCGCACTGGTACAATTAGTCCCGTAGTGACGGTATGCGTATCAGCACTCGACGGTTCTACGCAGATAAGAAATATTTATAGTACCATATGTTGGCATGAGTAACTTTTGGATTATATGCAGAACCTTTTCCTATGTAACTCATTTTGTGGCTGTCACGTGTGTTACATCAGACGATTTTTTTTAAAACAATTTTCTCTTATCGACCCTACACTTGTGATGTGTATGGATTATTTGCTGTGAAGTAATATTATTTTATTTCTATAGATAGTTCTCTAACTATGTCAATGAATAGTTTCTAGATCGCCAACATTTAGATACTTCTAATTTAATATGAAACAGTGTCACGTGTGTTACGGCACGTGTGTTACCTAAAGGACTTTTCTTTTAAAGCAGTCTTTAAATACACATTTAATGTTCATCTGCAAAATTAATATCTTTTTTGTCTTATTACATACACTTCAGGAAAAGTAGCGTGCTGTTATACAACGTGGGATAACTTAGCTAGAATAACTAGTGAAGAAATATTGGCAATCATCACAGATGGTCGATGATCAGAGTTAAAACATGATTTACATATATGATCAAATTGGTAGCAAGTCTGGTTAATCATATACAGTACTATGTATTTGACTGCACAGAATATGTACAACATCATATAGAATATGGGTGATTGGTGGCAATGAGGAATCAGAAAATCACTGACCAGTATGTGCACAAATAATGAGCAAAATAATAGATTCAATTACTGCCTGAATTTCAGACATCAAAAGTTACAGGACTACAGAAACTACATGTGATGCATGTGTGACGGTGATGCTCATGGCATCTAAATGTGTTAATGAATTTGGCTGACACACTATATGTGATAAATAGCAGAAGATTCCCGCTATATTAGTTAAATGAATATCATTAACTACAATGACGGGGAAAATCTAAGCCTCTGAAAGTAGAACCAGTTACATATTTTAGATTTTACATTTGTGCATTGTCTTGGCGGTTGTAAAACTTATAACACCCACTCAAGCCAATGACACATGCACGCTGTAGAGTGGGTAATTGACCTATGTTACATTGTGACTGATTTACTGTTCCTTGGGAATTGACGAATTATGGTTGATACAGGTGTAAGTGCTATGGAGGACTTAATGTTCTAGAGGCATGGCTTGCTTCAGCTAAATTGATTGACGATAAGTCAGAAAATCTATGAAAAGCAGGCTGTCTAGTTCCGATATCTGTAGCAACGATACATGTAAAATATAAATTTAGTGTTGGAATTAACTAGATTTTGTTGTTATTCTAGTATGAAATGTCAGCCCATAAAACCATCACTAAGCTAATGGTACATATAGACGAACTCGGCAGAGGTATGCATAGCCATGCTCTGCTTGGGATTAGTGTGACTGTTGATAGATAGATTTAAAATAACATTTACTGGGTGCTTTTATTCTGCATCATATTTTATCTGTAATGTTGCGATTTTACTTACGATATATGGCTGGCTGCTAAATCAAGCCTTGATATGCTGTAACATACGTGACGCCACACTGCAATTCTACGTATACTGGCCAGGAAAAGTTAAAGGACATGGATCTAATTTATATATAAAAGTAAGATATATTTCCTCTAATGATGATTAATAGAGCTCTGAAAAGCAGCTAACACGTTTAAATTTGTATGATATAGCTCAAGATATCATGTCATAATTTACTATATTAAATGGACGAGAGACAACAGAGTGAAGAACATATTAAAAATAAAAATCTAGTAAAACATGTGATTAATTCTTGAAAGAAACTTACATTTCCTAGGAAAATTAACATAATGGAGTGGAATATACAGCTGTTTATACAAGATAATCGACTCATCAAAACTCTGTAACACACGTAACGTCACGTGTGTTACACTTTAATCATGTTGACTCTTCACATTATTTCTTCAAAAGGTTTTTTTATAATGTATGTTCAATGATTGCCCAAGATAACCTTGCTTTAGATATTATACTAAAAATTGTAACCTTATTCATGTAGATTTGGCAAGAAAACTGTATTATATAAATCTGTCACGTGCGTTACAAGTGATATGATTGTTCAAAATAAGATCACGATTGCTGTATAGTAAATCTGCCATGTAATTTGAGGTTACTTTCTCAAAACACAATTAAATATCTTTAAAATAAATATAAATGCAATCAAATTAGAACAGCAGAATAATATAAATTGCTCAAGATAGTTAGTTCTCCATGATTTATTAACAATGTTATGCAATGAATTTGAATGCTGATAATTTTATGGCGGCGCTGCTACCGCTGTGAACTTGGTGTTATTTCTGTCATTTGACTGTTCCGAAGCAATAATAAAACAATTCCATTGCCAAAAAACAAACTTTTAATTTTTTATTTTGGGACCACTTTCCAGGGAATGGGCTTGCAGGGAAACTGTTGATGTGTTAAACAAATTGTAGAGGGAAGTGTTGCTGCCTATAACATTAACAGCTTCCAGACAAATGGAGGCGTATAGTTTACCCATCAATCATATGACGTCGTAATCAACTACGTGACGTGTATGCTGTCGTCATAATCAATGATGTCATGAATGACGTAATTAAGTTCGTCACGAACGTAGAATTGGTGATCAACCAAGCCTTATTGTACGAATTTTATGGCTTTACTACTTAATAAAGATGTTGTTGAATATTTTGTAACTAATTTTAGTGGGTGCTATAGGCAGCAACAGCACCCAGTCAAAATGGATTCAAAATATTCAACACCTTACTTGTATAGATTTCTGGATATTAATAGTCCAGAGGCCAGGGATCGATCCCAACACGGACGAAGTGTGGGCGGAGCTTAGCTAAAGATGGCCGGGGCATTGCTAACACCGGATTCCACAAATAGTTACAAAGAATTCAACAGAATGTGTATTAGGTTGTAACTTCACAAAATATACAATTTACTCAGTTGCAGCTGTGCATCGTACTAACATACGCCCATTGGTATAGCTCCGACGTATGTGGCCGTACTTGTAGTCCTTTGATCTCTTGCTATGTGAAGTAACGTTACACTGTGGGTTGCCATCCGCCAATCAGATTTCATTTATTTCTTATATAGCAATTTCATTGGCGGTAACCCGAGCTCGTTTATATATATTTACGACGTTTCGTTAACTTAGTGCTGATATCGAACGACTGCGAGTACGGTACTCGACACGGGAGTATAGCCGGTGGAGAGTGGGGGTCGGGGGGGGGGGGGGGGGTCGGGGGGGGCGTCAGTGGACGAGACCCGTGCAATAGGCCTATGCTAACAAGGGGCGTATTTTGATTATGACGTCTGATACTTGAGCGACAGATCGGGGCACTACATTAGTAATCTTTTTTTAAACAGCAACGGCGCTGTTGTTAAAGGAGTTATTTCTTTATTTCCTTATTTTTTTTGGCTTCGACGCATTTTTGGAAATCTGTTTCTTTCAGTGTAGATCTTGGGTGGATAGAAATGTTGCATACATGATTTAAATTACAAGAACAGCTTAGGTTCTTCATTTTGGAAAAGGTTGTTTGTTGATTCTTTCGGGAAGCATAATTAGTTTAATTACTGTATTATTGTAATATTACAGATTACGACACAGCACACAAATAACATAACAGGTTTCCAAAGCAATATAAAACGTACTGTTGAATATGTTGGACTTACGACAGCAATGACTTTCAATAAAATTAAGTCCAAATTGGTCAACAGAACTTTTCTTACACCGCGTTCAAAAGTGTACTAACTAAAATGTTTCTGTTTTCGTTTTAGAAACATGTTGACCTATTTGTGAGCTGTACTGTAGGGTTTATGTTAAGGAATAACAAACGAATCATGTTTCATTAAGCGTATTATTCACACCGATGCACGGAAAATAGTTTGATTTATATGCCGAAATAATTGGTATGCGCAAAAATTACATTCCTTATACTATATACTAGATACGGGGGTCTATAGATGGATCCATTTCTAGCTATGCGCCGCTCATTTCTACGTAAGTTCCGCCCATTGTGTACGGCTGTTGGGATCGATTTTAACTCTGAAATCAGAATTCCCAAAATCTAAGTTTCAATGTAACTATACACCAGCGATCGAAAAGAAGAAGAAGAAGAAGAAGAAGAAGAAGAAGAAGAAGAAGAAGAAGATGTAACTATACAGGACCACATACAAACTGTAGAATATTTTGAAACTAATTTGACCCAAATATGTCTAAATTTATTCAACATAATGCTTATTAATTTAAATTAAAAATCATTCTAAGACATACAATACATGAGGCTTCGTGGTGGACTTCATTCTGATTAGGACGTCAGCTAACAAGTGACGTATTTGATTATGGCGGCATACACCTGAGCAGATTTTCTTATCAACCCATCACCCACCCTGTATGTTCGTATCTGGCGAGATCTCCTTCGATTCAAGATCGAGAAAAGTATCTCGTATCAATTGAGTAGCCATCGCCGTAGTGATTTCCACCAGAATATGATGGTAGAGAGAATTGAAACTTAAAAGGGCACGAGCGCTACTCTCCTCATACCAGACAATATTAATTCACGTAAAACGAGATGATATAAGCCTATAGTAGTCTGTATGACAAGTAGTTAACAGAAAAATAGTCCCTCTGAATTCGTCGTAAAATTCAAATCTGTCGCGCGTCTGTCGCATACAAAATGAGGTCAAAAATTTGCTGCTGTTGTGTGGATATTAATATCACACGAACCACTGGACGAATCAAGTCCACTTTAATCTCTGTATTAAGCTAGTGATACAGCGGTTAGGTTAATACCAAAATCAACACGATCCATAGTGTTCCTTTTACAGTACATTACGGAGATAGACTGGTCCCGATATATCTGGTCGCCGAGGTGGAGTATTTGTAACAGTCTAATCGTTGTGATGACGTAATAAGATGGCCGGCCAATACATTAGAGGTGTATTCTCGTAGAAGTCACGCCTCTAGTTTTAGATTGTATCTAGTGTGTATTGAGTAGGCCTAGTCATTGGCGTTGTGATTGCCACCAGAATAGGGTGGTAGAGAGAACTGAAACTTAAAAGGACACAAACGCTACTCTCTTCATAATATAATATAATATTAATTCACGTAAAACGGGATGCTATAACGCCTATAGTAGTCTGTATGACAAGTAGTTAACAAAAAATAGTCCCTCTGAATTCGTCGTAAAATTCAAATCTGTCGCGCACGTAATGAGGTCAAGTATTTGCTGACATTGGGTAGATGCAGATATCACACGAACCACTGGATGGATCGAGTCGATTTAATGTATGTATCAAGCTAGTGATAGATGCAGAGGTTGAGATGATACCCAAATCAGCATGATCCACAGTGTTGTTTTATAGTCCGCTACGGAGATAGACTGGTTCCCGATCTGTTTGGTATCCGAAGTTTAGTCTGTGTAACAGTCTAGTGGTTGTGATGACGTAATAGGATGGCCGGTCATCACATTAGAGATGTATTCTCGGAAAAGTCACGCCTTTATTTTTGGATTGCCACCCCCGGACACACCACGGCCCCACCACATTACTGAACTGGTCTCTTTACCGCGTCATTAGATTAGCACAATATAACCGTATAATACATTGGGGTAAAAAAACACACGTTTTATTCCCCCATCCCCACCTGGGAATGCATGTTACTGTGCCGGTACTGGGTCAATACCAGGGCGATTCAGACCTGTATTGGCCGTAATAGAGGCCCCGTAACCGGCATTATCAGGGCGATCGTATTACAAAGGTGGGTTTATTAGACGGTTACGGACGCGTTCACTTGATTAGAAAGATGTATGAATTGTTGACATTGTTTATGATAATAATATTATATAACAGTATTGTATTACCTCGATCTGATTACGTAAGAATGTATTGCGCTTTTAAAGTAAATCCTTTCATAATCGCATACATATATTATTTTTTTTAACACCAAACAACGCAATAACCAAAATATAACTCACGATTTACACGGTACCATATATTAAGCTTAAATATTTCGAAGTTAATTTGACTGGGAGAGGTTTCTGCGCTTCGTGACCAACGGACCTTTCCAGTTTTAGCTATGCCTACGGCAGCAACAGCGCTCAGTCATATTATTTTCAAAATATTCAACAGCATGTTTATTAAAATGCAAAGACATACAATTCGTGCTTTTTTCGTTGAAAGGTTAAAATCTCAGTTTATCATGAATTCTTCTATTTAAATACAATCTGTGCATGATCCACTTATAATCCTAGTTTTACTGTTATCCGATCTCACGCTACTTTACAGACGGAAGTGGAGTTCCGGAATCTGGATTAAGTACTGGCACGCTGCCGGACCTCAGCCCAAAACAGGACCAGTGGGAGAGATATGTTTACTGTGCGTACTGAAGTTCACGTTTATACAGAAATATATCGCCTAACGTTTCGTAGAAGAATTTTATATGCAGCATAGTCATACGAAGACTTTTTCAAAATGGCGTCCTTATTTCTGCGGGTGATGCAATGTCTTTCGTATTTATTTATTTTTATACATATTTCTGACAGTGGTAAGTGGAATTTAAATTAATGTTTGTTTAGCTTAATTATTCTGAGATATACATTTGACATTAGGCTTACTGTGAACGTTGTTGAAAGATACTGCGCGTACAGTACTGCTAAAACAACTTTAATGTCCCCAAATAAAAAAACCGTACAGTTGAGTAAATATGTTAGACTTACTTTGATTGGAACCAGTGCTGCCTAAGGCAGTAATGGCGTCCAATCAAATTTTGTCCAAAATATTCAACGGAACACACTTCTTACATCGTGTTCAAAATTGTACTAATTACCCTGTTACTTTTCTTCTTTTAGAAACATTGTAACTTATTCATGAGCTATCGTGTATTGTAAGAACCGTTATATGAAGATGTTCATATCTAGTCTACGTCGGTTTGACGAGCGGTATGTCGGTGTGTGCATCCGTCCACTCACCCGTCCTTCCGCTCGTCTGCATGTCTACCCGTAAATATGTTACATCTCTGACAAGCTCACATATGTTGTAGCTACAGTACGGCTCAGAAATAACTTCAGATTTGTTCAGAGTAGAAATAAAACGTATTGTTGAATATGTGGGACTTAATTTGAATGGAAGCCATTGCTACCTAAAGCAACAGCGGTGGCTTTCTCACACATTATGTCCTAAATATTCAACAGAACATTTCTTACAATGTGTTCAAAATTATACTGTTCTGAAACAAGCTATTTCTTAGCTGTACTGCATAGCACGCCGCAGTTCAGAAATAACTTTGTTGAATATGTTGGGCTTAATTTGATTTGAAGCCATTGGTGCCTGAGGTAGAAATCGCTTCCAATGAATATTCAACATAAAATTTGTTACAATGTCTTCAAAATTGTACTGTTTGGAAACAAATCAAGTTATTTCTGAGCTGTACTGCATAGCGCGCTGCGTTTATTTACAAAGCGTAGGGTCTATGGAATGTTACTGTAATGGGCAATATAGTTTAAATTAATAATCCGTTAGCTAATCGGCGACCAGTGAAACTATTTGCATTGTCAATACAGCATGTTCGTATTTTCGTTCTTATGTAGGGCGATCAATTTCTAGTTAGGTCCCGCCCCTTTCTAACTAAACTCAACACGCCTTCTACGCGCGTTGAAAGCGATTTGAAACTTTGTAAACTGACTTCCCAAATCATAATATTTCAAGGTAACTAAACAGCTAAGCTGTGGAATATTTTGAAATTAATTTGATTGGGAGCTGTCAAATTAGTTTCGAAATATTCAACATAATTTTTATTAAATTGTAATTTCACGTTAAAGACATACATACATTTCATGACAGAGTTTTCGGTTTTCGTGACGGAACTACGTCATTTTCATAGTGAAGCCAGCTGACGTGTGACGTATATGATAATGACGTCAGATGCTTGAGTAACAGATCGGATCCTTCATAATAATATATCAACATGAGACCTACCCGTATTAAGAATCAATCCTGATAAAAGCCGGCGGTGACGGCGGTGACGGCGGCGGCGTCAACATTAAGGGTCTGCGTTTAACAAAACTTCTCAGCTTGTTTCAGGATTGGTTAAGCCTATTGCAACTAAACTTGGATACATGGTTATCTATAATGATAGGAAGCAGCATGATGATGTTGGCATCCCAAGGTCAAAGGTCAAGAGCACTGTGACCTTGATACAGAACTTTGTTTTTTCAACATTAGGTTTTTGCGTTTAGCAAAACTTCTCGGCTTATATTTCAAGATTGGTTAAGCCTATTGCAACTAAACTTGCATACATGGTTACCTATAATGCTAGGAAGCAGCATGATGATGTTGGGGTCAAAAGGTCAAAGGTTACGGTCACTGTGACCTTGATACATAACTCTGCTTTTTCAACATTAAGTTTTTCCGTTTAGCAAATCATTTACATTTATATTTCAAGATTGGTTAAGTTTATTGGAACTAAGCTTGGATAGATGGTTACCTATAATGTTCTGATAAAGTATGATATCATTGAGGTCACAAGATTAAAGCTCAAGGTCACTGTAACAAACCGGAGACAGGCGAGACATTTAATTCCGCCAAATTCTTGTTTATATTCAAAGCGCTCCGCTACTTTTTTTTAACAATCTCTTCGTCTTCGCCGAATAATTCCGCGACAGTTAAATCGCTATCGCAGTCTTCCCGATATTCCAGTTGTAATATCACCACGACTTCAGACGAGTTTTAAAAAGTGCTAAGGGGGCGCCCACAAAGTGCTAATATATATTTCGGTGAGTTCCAGAAATGATTGGTTGTCAGGCCTATCTAATATACACAGTAGTAGTAGTAGTAGTAGTAGTAGTAGTAGTAGTAGTAGTAGTAGTAGTAGTAGTAGTAGTAGTAGTAGTAGTAGTAGTAGTAGTAGTAGTAGTAGTAGTAGTAGCAGCAGTAGTAGCATCAGCATGCTGCAGTAGCGGCAGCATGAGGAGGATGAGCGGTGGCTCCGTCGGTGGCTGCGATCACGGCAGAGACAGAAGAAGGCAGCTGCAGCAGCAGTAGCGGCGCCGGCGGCGAAAACGACGACGACAACGATGACGGACACAGCAACGACAACAACAACAACAACAGGAATAACAATAATAGTAGCAACAACAACAACAACAATATCAACAACAACATTATTATTATTATTATTATTATTATTATTATTATTATTATTAATTATTATTATTATTATTATTATTATTATTATTATTATTATCAGCAGGAGCAGTTGCAGCAGTAGACATAGTAGTTGAGTTGTAGTAGTGGTAGTGGTAGTGGCGGTGAGTAGAGTTGGGGTAAGCTGCTTGCCTTTGAAAAGTTGTTGCTGTGTCAGAGCAACCAACTAATTTGCACCATTATCACCTTTTTTCCTTTGACCTCACCGCCTATTGAAAAAAAGATGTGAAAAAGGTGACCAGCTCTCCGTCATTCTGACTGGATGTTAGATGTAGATGGTGTCCATAAGCCCCTCACCCTCATTAAATCACGTGACTCCTGTCATCCAATGAGTTGTGCTTAATGGAAATTAGCGTAATGATTGACAAGGGTTAATGACCGGGTAATTAAGGGTGATTGATAGGGTACATATCTGGACTCGTCTTTTCCTGTGAACTCGTTCAATCGCGAAGCCCTGCCCCCCCCCCCCCACCCCCTTCATTAAGTCACGTGCCTCCAGGCATCCAGCGCTGCGAGCTTAAGGGTAATTAGCGTATTACTGATAGACGAGGGTTAATGGGTGTAATTAAGAATGATCTCTTGGAGCCATGCCAAACGCTCAAGGGTTAATGTATTACGTATTGAGGGACGACCAGTTTACAGGTCTAAACACATCTTTTCCTGGGAACTCGTTCGATGACAAAACCCTTCCCCCTCGTTAAATCACGGGTCGCCAGGTATCCAATGAGGTGCTCTTAAGGGTAATTAGCGTAATGACGTGTGACGAGCGTAAATCGATAGGCATAAGGCTGATGGCAGGCTACATGTCTGGACACGTCTTTTTCTAACTCTGAGAACTCGTGCAATCATGGGAGATTCTAAATGCCCAAGCTATAGAGTAGGGTCAGTTGTTGAAGACGTCTCCATTAGTCTAACGGGTTGATCATTATTAAACTTCTGAACCTTAGCACTTTTGGTCGGGTCAATGAACAAGGGTCGATGTATAGCATAAGGACAATCGGTTAGTTATTACCCTGACATTTTAAAGTTATCAAGTCGAGCTTTAAAACAACTCTGACCACATGTAACGATCGTCAGCGTCGCACAAAGTTTAGCAAATCAATTTTCAATCGTGTTAGGGAACTAACAACAACCTATTACATTTTAAGGGCCTCGAGCGGCCACACAATATTTGGAGAAAAGAAATGTCAGCCTTACTTGACTCAAGGTTTGACGGGTTATAGCCTCGGGGTTCTTTCAGAGTTTCTTTAATTAAAACAATATGAGTCATTTCACATTTCACAATTTTTAAATAAAATAAGGTTTCAGTAAATCTATACAGCTGATAAAATATACAGCCGGTGAATATACAGATAAGAATATACATACGAATAAGTGAAAAAATATATAAACTAAATATATGTAAAGCGAATACATGCAAATTTACAAATGTTTCGAGCGGACCTGTAAAAGTTAAGCGATAGACATAGAGAATGAGTCCACTGAGGTAATACGCGAAACTGATTTGAGAACTATTATTTAAATAAATTTGAAACCGATCTAAGCGATACTGAACCCCTAAAAAGTTGGATGTAAAAATAGGGTAGGGATTTGTACAGAGGTATGGTTTGGAGATATTAACTTTCAAAGCGTTGGGAGGAGTGTGTAGGGTATATTTTAAATAGGTTAAATAATGGTTTTAAAAAAACCGGCTCACTGTATGAATATATAACAATTTACTTGAGGCACCCCCTCCTCCCACCCCAACCCAGCACAATATAACTACGTATCGCCCTCCACACACGTGCACATTTCTAACTGATAATAATAGAGTAGTTACTTACTCCCCCTCAATGAAGGGTATGTGAGTAATCTTCTACATTATGAGTTAGAACATTATACATAGTATAAACATGACATCTCAACTGCCCCCAACCCCAACCCCATCCTATATACACGTATCACCCGCTACATATATCTAACCGATAATAATAATATGAAAGCAGAAGATTACTTACTCCCCCTCGATGAAGGCTATGTTAGTAATCTTCTACATTACCCGTTAGATCATTATACATAGTACAAACATAACATCTTAACCACCCCCCACCCCCACACCCTCACCCAAACCACCCCCATCCCCAACCCTATTCTATAACTACGTATCGCCCTCTGCACATATCTAACTGATAATAAAGCAGAAGATTACTTACTCCCCCTCGATGAAGGGTATGCTAGTAATCTACGTTATGGGTTAGAACATTATACATAGTACACACATGACAGCTCATCCGTTTCCCCAACCCACCACACACATTTTCCAATTCTCTCACGCTCAAACCCACATACACCCCAGATTACGCTGGACACCCCCTGCCATACTCTGATACGAAAGCACCCCTCAACTTTCTCACACACCCCCCCCCAGGCTATCATAAAATTAGATTCTAGCGATAGCCTGAAAGCCATACAATTTAGTATCATAGTCATTAAAAATTATACGTTTTTGTAAGTGAATCCGAAACGTTTCTCAGTATCCCTACTCAAAAGTCTATGATCTTTATTCCTAATGATAGTATTGGGATATTGAGTGAACGTTTCGAGATTATGATCGTTGACTGTGGCTAACAGAGTATCGAATCCCAACCCCTTATTCCTATAATCCAACGTTAAGCCCTTAATTTTGCAGACATTCTTGATATCCCCGATCTGTCCGTCTAGCTGTCTGTATGTGTAACTCTTCGGGCCAGTGATGACAAACTCTGTTATTTCACAGTGGGAAGGAGCTTCGTCCATGAAATAACTGAGTCTGTCGTGGTAAACGGGGATTAGGCAAGGTTTATCCCATTTTTGAATGTACACGATAGAATCCATATCGTGATAAATGCAAATTGATCCTACTGCGACAAGGCTTCGTAGCAAATGAACCCTAGCATGACTCGTGACAAATGCAGTGATCATGACATTGGTGCGATTATCCATCATCGTGAATTGGTTCAACTCATGATAGCGCATTAAGTGAGTGCTATCGTTGCATACGCAGATATCTTTGACAGAAATCATTCTATCCGTCAGCAACTTCAACATAGCGCTATATGAATCGACGTGTTCGTGCTTAGGGTAGGGATTGAGGCCGAAATAACCCCACACCGAATTCAGCATCTGTTTTGCCAGGGTTCTAAGGCTCTTATTTTGAACGATCAAAGATTTATCTAATTTAATCCCTTCGCGGTCAAAATATTGCAGAACAGTCTTTCTGCGCATCTGTGACTGCATCCTTGGGATACCCCGATGCTTCTTGTTTAATTTAAAAAAAGTTATTGATGTATCCCTCGGAAAGCGTATCAGTACATTCTTCATAGTGCCATATCACGATAAACTCTAAGATATGGTACCCACTACATAGTGCCTCCATCAACTCAACATATGTCCATACACAGTGTAGAGAGCATTCACAATTGCTATGAGTCCATTCAACATTCTGCAAATCGTGAGCGCATTTACTACACAATGGAAAGAACAAATGTTCATTGCATCTGTATGGGAGAACAGGACAGAATAAATCTTTAGGAGGCAAACAGATGCACTTTATCAGACCGCAGTAAGACCTTAGCTCCTCTACGGGTTTAAAAGCTGTAACGATTACTTCCGGTCCGCAGCAGCTTGGTGCTGCAAATGTATGACATTGGTACGGACCCTGTACAGGGCATCACGTGTGATAAGCGGCTCGTGATATGTTCTAGCATTCAGAAAAGCGTTAATGTTAGGGTCGTTAAGCCTCTGGGCCTTAAAATCACAACCCCAAAATTCGACTACCTTCAAAGCCATACGTCTAAGCTCTCTAGATTTAGGAAGCATCTTCTGATACACTTCTTCTAAAGTTAGATCAGGCTAAAAATGACTTGGTAGTCATATGCTTTCTAGGCAGACATTTCGGGCCAGCGTGCACGTGACAGCCGTAGTACTCAAAGTACTCGTCCGTGTCCAGGCAGTAACTGTCCAGGGATCAGTTAAATGCTTCGGATTCACCGCCAGTTAGAGATTGTTTAATAAACACGTTCTTAGAATGAGCCAGGTAATCTAGCTACTTACACGCTTCTACAGAGTAACATTTCTTGTTACATAGGTTAAACCACCCCATAACAGGTAGAGCTACTAGCTTATGCTCGTTAAGTAGTTAGCCCTAAACCCCTTTTTACATAATGATGCTAACATCATAGATGACATGAAAGGCGGTGTTCCGGTTTCACGGATGAACATCTCACGAAAGTTACCACAAGCCATGCGTAGAATATCTACGTCAGACATACAATAAAGATTCATGGCATCCCTAAAATTGAAAACACCGTCTTTAACTGCATCATACCATGAGTTGAATTCCTTAGGCACCGACACAGGCATACTGTCAGCACCATAAGCATCAATCACTGGGTACGCTCCTACGTAATCAAAGTATATGTTACTGTCTAGGTGATATGGAAAAAATCCTTTCTCACTAGGTAGATTGAATATCGCGGGTAGTTGATGCAGTTGAAATGGAAGAAACGCTAGACTGTCCTTAAAATGAATGTCCCGAACATTCAAATACACCATATTGTTACCGTTCATTATTACGTTGGATGGTTTAAGCTCTGTGTTTCTAAAGAGCCACTCCATCACTAGATGCAAGTCAAAACCACAGCTGTTATGAGACATAGCGATGTAGTCACGAAGACGTAAAACATTAGCCTTATACTTACCCTTGCACTCAGATTTCGTAGCTAATAACCATTGCATGAAATCGTGTAGAGCATTAGACCCTTCGAAGATAACCTCTCTTCAACGTTCATCGCAATCCGAGCAATCCTTGTCATGAGGTTTGCTAACGCATATGGAGCAAGCTATCTGAGCCATGACATAAATAACCTCATGACGCATTGTCACTTGGTTCATTTCAAAATCATAAAAGATAAAACATTGAGGGATGGACGATAAGTCCTTATTCCTGTTTTTAGGATCGCGTGCCTTATGTTTGCCGCAAAGCTCATGTGTTCTTCATTATAACTGTGCATATAACAAATGTGGTTACGTAAATCAACTTCAGTCTTGCAACTAGGACATTTCCCCCTGCCTGCAATGATGTTTAGAGTGAAAAGCAACGTCTAGAAGGTTGCCACAGTCCCCGCAAGACATACGCATAGCGCATATTCCAGGGTTGCAGGGGTGTAATGGGGTACCTCACAGGTTGATAATGTTGAACACTGGTTAAGAGTTGAGTATCGCTTAGACCTTGCATTAAAATATCTATATTACGTTGCAATACATCGTCGTCTTCAGAATTAGAACAGGTGTGAAGATTTTCGGAGATATTTTGCTCTTCAAAGCTATGAAAATTAAAAATATCTCCCAACATTTCCACAGATGTTATAGTATTTAAAACAGTTTCGCTCAGTACCTCACCCGAATCTGGCTCTACGGCCCAGTTTAACTTCGCACGCTTTGGACCCCATGCAGGCTCATCACCCCTCGGGCTCGTTGAAGCGGCTCCAGGGTTTGATCTCCCTGAACACTGCCTCGATATCGTAGTCATTGTCAGAGTCATCGGAGTTGTCCACATTGGCGATGACAGAACTGATGTCACTCCACTCGCCATCGCCGACCACGTATATTGAGAGTAAGTTCGCGATGCTGCAAAACAAAAAAGGATAAAACAAATTAAATTTTATATCTCTAGACAAGGTTTTTTTCCATGGTCATATGTAGTGGTCATAGGTCGCTGTCATAAGGCTCACCTATGTGGCAACATCATCAAAAAATCCTGACCCCAAATTCATAAACCTAAGCGATATCCATAGCACACTCACAACCCCTCGAAAAACCCACCCCTCAACAAACCCCGCCCCATAAACCCCAAAACCTCTCCAGAAAACCTCAACCACAATTACCCAAATATCTTGGAATGCATTCCAAATATCGAGCCCGTAATCCACTTCAGTAGGCACGCCTACCTGAGCGTGCATCTCTCGAGCTTTCGTCCATTGATGCTGCTTATCACGTAAACCTCCTCCAACTAGCAATTTAGCTGGTCTTCTAAGCAGCATACGGTTGGTCTTCCATGCTGACAAATCTAGATAACATAGCCCGATCGCTATACATCGGGCCATACACATATTATCCCGATTCCTAACAGTGATACAGGATTTTTTCAGTGTGGCTTCGAACTCCAACTCATCGAGATATAATTTGGCAAGATTACTATTCCACCCCGATCCACTGGGCATTTCTATGTGAAAAATCTCCATAGAAAAGTCCACATTGAGACATACGTACCTTTGAGATTGACTCACTTCATAAATTGCATTCGTTATTTCTGTAGCTGTCAGATCTTGGACGTAGGCAAAGTCCACGTGGATCGGGGTGTTTAAGGCTGGTGATTTATCGTGACCCTGCTGTAATCTTGAGGTGATGCATTCACGTTAGCATAAAAACTCTAATATTCTTTCAAATATAGAGTGCACGTGCTCTGAAACTTCAACCAAATTCTCTGTAATAATGGCATCTAGATTAAGGTTGACAGAGTAAGAATGTTCTGTAATATTAAAATTCCTGGACTGAAAGGTACGAGCGAGAGATATATCATATATATCGGCGATGTCGGGTGTGTCGGTTCTAGGCATAGCTGGTACAACATCATCAGAATGTCTGTCACCACCCACTCCCCACCATCCCACACCCATTGTTTATCCCCTCTACAACGTTAACCCTCCACCGATCATATTAGCTTCCATATTCGTATCATTAGTTTCACATAAATTGACTCTGCAGACAGTTCTTTTTTCACGGTCATATGTAGCAGTCATAAGTCGCTGTCATAAGGCTCACATATGTCGCAACATCATCATACCTCCCTGACCCAAAATTCATAAACCTAGCGTATTCATAGCACACCCCGCAACCATTCAACAAACCCACCCCTCAACAAACTCCACCCCACAAACCCCACAACCTCTCCCACAAACCTCAACCACAATTACCCACACACACTAGCCTACTAGTCAGAACCCCCCCCCCCCCAACCCCCAACCCCCTACCCCCAAAGCCCTTACACACCCAGCACCATTCCCAACAACCCCACAACCACTCCCCCACCCCACAACCGCAACCACCACACACACCGGCCATACCCCAACAACACCCCACCCTGCCCTAGTCAGCTAACCCCCACCTAGAGCCCAAGCCCCAGCCGAACCAGCTCGGCCCCGTTTGAACAAAAAACAGTAAAGTCTATACTCATTTACATTCAGCTTGACTGGCAATCATTTCTACGTGATCGCAGTACGATGAGCAATCTGTCTGTCATCGTCAGTCTGATTACATCTCTCAGGTGAGTTAAGGTGTGCAGCACACGGTCCAGTAGATCATCAGGACAGATATCGTGAGAGTTTAATATACCCTCCAGAATGGTTAATGGAGGCACCATAAACTCTTGTTCGACGGTTAGCGCTTGGCTAATGCTGGAGGAATTAAGCTTGTTACGATTGACAGCATCTAACACATCCTCCAGAATAGTCAAGGGGGTTCTCTATCGATCTGGGGTGATGAATACCCCATGAGTGCTCCCGTCTCGACATCCGTCAGAATGCTGACCATGTGCTGCTCAGTCGATGTATGAGATTCATGTTCTTCTTCAGAATCGTTGGCGTTCTCATCCTCGTACGTCAACCGCCTCTTGCACCCTCCTACCAAAGTCTCATCATCAGAGGTCAGCTAATCAGCCGACCATTTATGTAAGCCCTCGGTGTTCTCAGGAATCATCTGTAGATTAAAACAAATGATAAATGTTTAAAATAATATTTTTGTAGAAAAAAATAAAAAAGTTTTAACCTTAGAATAGCGTGACAATACTCGACCCACATCATACCGTATTAATTAATATTTAATTTTAAAAATACGAATTTTGCTCATCCACAGACCTATATATATTTTTAATTCGTGATTTTTTTTTTTAATTTACGAATTTGAAATGGAGTTGCATATAATAGACTCTGTATGCAGGCCGACCAACACGTTAGAGAGATTTTCATGGTACCTAGTTCCCTGTTATTGCTAGCTATACGATGGTTAGATTTGGTGGGGAGTGGTGCTAAAGCTATGTCTAACTAATCTCGTAGTAATTACGATCATGCAACTACATAGCTTACCAGGTTTACAATATATACATATTTATATATTAACGTACAGCTTAGCGTATTCATCGGGTAACAACGTTGATGCACGTCTATCATTAGTTTTATTATTATTATTTTTGTAGGTTTTTTTACTTATTTAGGAAATGTAGCCCAACGGTCGATGATGCTCACTTAAAGAAGTAAAAAAGGATACAATAATAACGATAATTACGATAATACCGATAATAATAATTATAATAATAATAATAATAATAATAATAATAATAATAATAATAATAATAATTACCTCAAGCGAGACAGGTGAGTCTTCTATCAGGATAGGATACTCTGGTACAACGCCATAGGCTACGAAACCATTAAGTCTAGGTGGCGACCAAATATTGACTTAAACTTCAACTTCGCCTTCAACTTCTATGCTAGCTCTAGTGTTTTACATTTTAATAAATCAAAAAAGTGGTTAAAACAATGAGTGGCTAAGCTTTTAAAAGTACTTGTATGCTTTTTAAACGCAAGCGTTCGAATGATCTTTTGCTTCGAAACGCTGAGCTTAGATAGAATCTGTCACAGAAAAAATCGATACCCAGGTTGTAAGCACTAACTTATGATTAGGTAAACTTCAAAATTGAGTACGTCATCTCGCACATGTTAAGTGTCAAAAATCGATATAGTATTCCTTTAGAGTCGTTTTTAAAACACATGCCGACCAATGTTTAACAAAAAATAAAGATTTTTATATTTTAAGCCAGTTAATGTTGTGACGTTGACATAATCTTTAGAATCAGACACAGCATTCGTTGCACAGTTATTGAACATTAACGAGTCCATATGTTATATTTTGAGCCCAGTTAATAACGTTACATTGACATAATCTTTAGACTCAGACATAGCATTCCCTGTTCAGTTATTGAACGTTAATGAGTTCCCATGGTCATGAGTTATTTGAATAAATGGTAAGCTCCTTAATATTTGAGACACACAGCTGCAGCATTAGTATGCTAACGAGTTTTTGGTCTAGCTTCAATTTGAAATAGCTACGTATCAAAGTACAAACCTGAGGGAATAGATCGATTTCATAAGTTTCTAATAGCAATTGACACATTCTTAGGATTACTAAAATTCTGCCTAAATTGACACATGAACAAATAATGGGAAATTCACATGCTTAATTCCAAAGTAAATGGGATTACTCTATACATCGAGCTAGCAATTTCAGCCTTATTACCATCACAAAGCTCTACGAGCTCAGCCATATACATCCAAACATGATTCTGATAATATTATTATAAATAAAAAAAAGTTTGAAACGTTGTACAGCGCGATACAAACTCTAGTGCTCTTCAAGCTTTGTAACACAATGTCACAAAATGTATACACAATTTAAACATCCAGCTAATATCTTACTTAGCGGACTGTCTCAAGCAGGAAAATCCATGATATTAAGCGAAATAATTAGATACAGAGCTCAGCTATTCGATAAAACACCTGAATGAATTATATTATGTTACGGTGCATATCAACCTGCATATGAGAGGCTTGGCGTGGATGTAGAGCTATATTCAGGAGTTCAAGATTTAGAAATAGATTCCAACGGAGCTAATCTAATTATCCTTGATGATCTGATGGAGGACGTAGATAGCAGGGCTACTGCATTGTTTACGAGACGAGGGCATCACGAGAATTCAATGATAATTCATTGATTCACAATATTTTCTCGAAAAATAAGCACCACAGAAATATTTCGCCGAATTGTCATTAGATAATCCTATTTGAGAATCCTAGAGACGCATCCAGTATAACTACATTGGCTCGTCAAATGTATCCTAGACATAGTTCGATATTGCAGAATTCATATAGCGATGCCACTATGTGAGCTCACAGTTATTTACTCATAGACCTCTGTGAGACAACACCTGAACATCTGAGATTACATACCAATATTTTACCGAACCAAGGTTGCATAGTGTATGTACCTAAGTCTAATAAGAAAGTTTAGGAAAGTCAAAATGCCTAACAGACGGAGTAGCAATAATAATAATAATAATAATAATAATAATAATAATCATAGATGGGCTAGGAGCACGGTTATGCCCGGGTCTAAGTTTAAAAGAGGATGTAGACCCGTTAATATCTCAGATCAATTACCAGTCTTACAGAG
Source organism: Chaetoderma sp. LZ-2023a (assembly GCA_034401795.1). Classification (NCBI taxonomy): domain Eukaryota; kingdom Metazoa; phylum Mollusca; class Caudofoveata; order Chaetodermatida; family Chaetodermatidae; genus Chaetoderma; species Chaetoderma sp. LZ-2023a. The sequence continues at coordinate 47,819,179 of CM067368.1, forward strand.
CTTAGTTAAAGCCAACCCCAAGCACTGCACGATAATTCTAGAATGTTGTAATAAGGGTTTAGCCGATGCTGTGTCCGAATGCTGTTTAAACCTAATTCGTGGAAACATAAAATTAAATCGAATACAACATAAACGTTTATGTAGATACCATGATAACATTAGCTTGCTCAGTAAACGCAGGGGTTTCTTACACCTTCTACTGCCAGCAGTATTACCACTTATTTCTAAATTATTCGGATAACAATAACAATAATAGCGAAGGAAGGCGTTCAGAAAATGGTGTTGGTACAGCATAATATGATAAATGGTATAAACACGACGTCTGAGATTAATATTCTAACTAGTGATCAAAACCTTAGATCGGCTGTGAATTTAGATCAAGAGATGGAACAAAATCTAAATTATAGCGACTTGATGGCAAGAAAAATGTCAAATTTGTATTCTCAGATGCTTCAAAAGTTTAGACTGCAGATAGATCAGTCTAAGCAATTTGGTTCAGTGGTTAAGTCATCAGATGATTCGCAGCGTTCGTGGAATCTTCAGCACCTAGGGGTTTAAATTTGGATAATGCTAGAATTAAAGAGTTAGTTCAATCATTGAGCCCTAGCTTAAGAAATAAGGGCGAGTGATTAATTGAAATCATAAATCATAGGGCCCCAGGCTTATCATTAGACAACTCCAATCATGTCACCATAGATGGTGGAGCCTATCCAAATAGCAATCCAGTAGATTTAATAACCTCAAGAGTGACGCAGAATCCTTATACAAATTCTAAGGATTGCTTAGGACGTAAATTAATGACAGCCTTCAATAGACTCTTAATCGATGCCAATATACCTAGACAAGTAGTGGGTAGTCATAAGACTTGGGCTAAGATTCATAATACAGACGAAGGCATTGAATAACCACAAACCTTCAACGCAGCGAGTCTAGGGCAAAAAATAATTAAAAAACAAACCCGAGGCCAAAGGTTTAAGATCTACACTCATTAATAGAAGGGCCGCGACAGTGCAATGCTCTGTAGCTAGAAATTTCAGATCTCAAGATGCTAAGCTGTCCAAAACTTGGTTAAACTATGACGAAAAAAAGCTTGCAAGAACCATAAGAAATAAGTGATCTATTAGCATAACTGACAGATTGAAACACCTATATTACAATAGCAAACACTCTGCGTCTATTGGCAGTTTGGAAAAACTGTATAGGGCCTTTATTAGAACAATATATAATCCCTTAATACGAGCCTGGTTAGTCGAGCAAGCAACGTACACTTTGCATAGAGCTAAGCGCATAAAATTTACGAGAGATCGATTCAAAGTAACCAGCATTGATCAGCTATGGCAAATGGATCTGAGCGACGTTACTAGTTTAGCTAGACATAATAACTCTATGCATTATCTACTATTTATAATAGATTGTCTATCAAAATTTTTGTGGATAATTCCTTTAACGAATAAAACTGTGAAAACCTTAGCTCAAGCGTTGGAGTTTTTCTGAATACTGTCTCTAGAAGACCTGAATCGATTCAGAGCGATAAAGGGGGTGAATTCATGAACGCTACCATTAGACACGTATTAACGTCTAAAGGTATACATTTCTACACATCTTAGAACTCTCTGAAGGCTGTGATCATTGAACATGTTCAACGCACCATAAAGACTAAGTCATGGAAATATATGAATTACAAAAATACTGATAGATATTTTGACACACTTCCTAATCTGGTGAGATCTTACAATATAACTGTATACGATAGTACAAAAATTAAACCTGTAGCTGTTGACCGCAGTACAGAGGTGTTAGCTTGGTGTAATATGTACCCGAAAGCAAATCTATGAGCATCGGTAAAGCCGAATGATTTGAGCATAGGGGATGATGTGAGAGTGTCAGAGTTAAAAGATCCATTTACCAAGGATTTTCGATCGATATGGAGCGAGGAGATATTCAAAATAAGTTCAAAACTACCGCACGGATCGGGTGTATATAAGCTCAGCGATTATAGTCAAAATCCCATTATTGGTACATTTTATTCCGAAGAGTTGCAGAAAATTCGTTTAAATGAAAATAACAGTCTGCTATATCGAGTAGAAAGATTTATTAAAAGGTGTGCGAAAGACAATAAGCGAGAAGTCTATGTCAATTGCACGGTTATCCTAATTCATTTAATTCATGGGTAAGTTTTTCAGAACTTAAACGTATTTAGAATCATTACAGAGCTACTGGCACAACCCTACCCGTCCACTACCCACCCGCCACACCCCTACCCTAACATTGATGCATTGTAGAAATGTCTCTAAACAGGCCAGAAATACACAATAATGATTATTGTTGGTCATTTTGCAGTGGAAAAGTACCCAGAGACGAGATAAGATATCTCACTCAGGTTATAATTATTTATATTATAATAATAACGTGTTTAATAAATCTGAGCATTCAAAATGGAGATAAAGGGGTGTGGATAGCATTAGCGTCCGGGGGTTTGGGATTTATATTACCAGGGCTGAGTAGAAAAACACCCAAAGTTGAGCGATTGACTCTGTCGCCGGTTTAGAAAGAATATCTAGAAACATGGAGCAGTTTTATATTACGCTACCAAGTAACAGTAGCATGGATTACTATACGGATAATAAGATTTCAGAATTCAGAATGCATCTTCAAATGCCTTTAAGATTCTCTGGGGAATGGAAAGTCGGTTTGTCATCCATATTGTATCCGAGAAGCTGGTTAACATTAGCGAAGCCTTCAACGATCCTGCTACATTCTTATGAACCCTTGAAGCCTAAAGTTCAACCTAAGCAGAAGCAGAGGAAACCAAAAAGGTCTCTAAATGTTGTCGATGAAATTGTTGATAAATTTATCCAGACTAATAATTTACAAGTAGCGCCAGTGAATTCAAAGTCTCGATGTAAAGCTGCATAATTTCCTCTCTACATCCAACGAGTAGAAATACCTAAAGGCGTCTATGCCATTAAAATTCTAATAGAGTTTATAAATAAGCAGATTAATAGCCACAAACGTTTAAAAAAATGCCATTAGATTCAACTATTTCACGGATCGAAGCAACCTCGTAACATTAAACGTTAAGCGAATGTTCGCTATTGAATTTGATGCTTGCATCAGTAAATTCTTAGGCTATACCGATCATATCATTAGTGGCCCTACCCCCACTCGTGGAGTTCTATCAATGAGTAAAAGTAATAAAATTACAATAACAATGGCGTACATATATTGTGATATCATAAGCCATAATGTAGTCGGAGACGCTACAGCTCCTCTGTTAAGAGTTATACCATTATCTAGCAGTCATGGTGGAGAAGATATTTGTTAATGAACATTTCATGACATTCAACATAGAACAGTATCTAAGAATTACACTGACGCGATAGGCATGGTTATAAGTGATAGGACTGGAGAGAACATACCATTTGAAGATGGCAGATCACCGAGCATACTTTGTTTACATTTTAGACCTAAGCTCTAAGAATGTATGCGTACTCTATTAACACAACTCTAAAGATTTTGACTAAAAACAAAAGTAAAAAATGGCTTATGCTTGTAAACCGGATTCAGCCACGTTGAGAGCTTGTTACGCTAATCAAGCCAGTGGATGTTTACCTGTATTCATAGGCGCTAGGAGTCAAAAGGGTCACAGGCTAGAGAGCTTGTTACGCTAATCAAGCCGGTGGATGTTTACCTGTATTCATAGGCACTAGGAGTCAAAAGAGTCACAGGCTAGGAAATATTATATGTTCGCTGTTCAGAGCAGCCATGCCATTAGCTAAAAGCATTGGAAAAAGTTTGGGTAAGCGACCCCAAGCGAGATGTTTTAGCTGGTAAGAAATTGAAAACATCTGTGAAAAAAACGGGCTTTGAATGTCGGTAGAGCGATCATGCCAAAAGCTATAGCATTAGCTTGTAACAATATCTCGGGTGCTAACTCACAACCTAGATGCAAAAATGATGAGGGGTCAATGATTCATAAACCCTCGCAGAAGTCATTCAAAGGGGTAACCGTACAGGGAGAAGCATCAGAAACGCTAAACAAGTGGACATGTTTAGTTAAGTAATAAGATGGCTGCTTGTCACTGCACTAAAAGCGAATTAGATTTGTTTACTGTGAAACCTGTAATGACTACAATGGATCAAGCTCATTGGCAAAGTTATCAACCTGTTACGAGTCTGTCTAACTCTGGGGGAAGTCTGGAGTTTTTCGTCTCTGGAAGTGGTGACGAATACATAGATTTATCTCAAAGTTACATTTACATCAAGGCTAGCGTTGTACAGGTTGTCACCGGGGTGGAAACTCTTTTAACAGCAAACCACAATGTTGCACCAGTTACCCTATGGGTTGGCTCTATGCTTTTTGCAGTTATTTCGAAAGCTTATTTAATTATTTGACAGAGAATAGATCAAGTCAATTAACCGCTGCATTATGGGTTAAGGATACAACGGGACATATGGATAATAAGACAGCAGGGACTAGTAGCGTGAATAAGGACCATATTTTTCTCGGGGACCTACTGAGTATGGTTATTATATTCAGTATAGTTAGTAATAGAGCTTATAACGGAGATTTCGATACAAATCCGTATAATTTTCAACACTGTGATGCTAATCACATTTCATGCTATATGGATAACGACCAAGTGGCTGGAGATGCTCTTACATCGAATTTCATGGCTGCTGGTTATAATTTTACAGAATCATTCTTGACATTGTTTAATGGAACCGGTACATTATTCGATGACAAATGCATAGGGCTTAACATCGATGAATATAAGATAGGTTATATGTTTTTTTGCCTTTGACTACTCCCCAGACCTCGCTACAGGCGATCATGTCTACCTTCCGAAGTAAGGAAGTCTACGCCTCCAACTAAAATTTAAAACAGCATTATCCGATATTATGAATGTAATATGTTATGCAGAATTTAATAACATTATAAGCATTGACAGTGATCGTAACGTTACCACAGACAACTAGAGCCCTTGACATCCTCTCGCCATCAAGTAAAAGCATCAACGCACATCGCAGATTGTTATTTTTACTCAGGATCTTTCTTATTATACTTATTATTATTAATCTGCGATGCAATCGCAGATTGTTATTTTTACTCAGGATCTTTCTTATTATACTTATTAATCTGCGATGCAATCGCAGATTGTTATTTTTACTCAGGATCTTTCTTATTATTATTATTATTATTATTATTATTAATCTGCGATGCAATCGCAGATTGTTATTTTTACTCAGGATCTTTCTTATTATTATTATTATTATTATTATTATTATTATTATTAATCTGCGATGCAATCGCAGATTGTTATTTTTACTCAGGATCTTTCTTATTATACTTATTATTATTAATCTGCGATGCAATCTCAGATTGTTATTTTTACTCAGGATCTTTCTTATTATTATTATTATTATTAATCTGCGATGCAATCGCAGATTGTTATTTTTACTCAGGATCTTTCTTATTATTATTAATCTGCGATGCAATCGCAGATTGTTATTTTTACTCAGGATCTTTCTTCTTATTATTATTATTATTATTATTATTATTATTATTATTAATCTGCGATGCAATCGCAGATTGTTATTTTTACTCAGGATCTTTCTTATTATTATTATTATTATTATTATTATTATTAATCTGCGATGCAATCGCAGATTGTTATTTTTACTCAGGATCTTTCTTATTATTATTATTATTATTAATCTGCGATGCAATCGCAGATTGTTATTTTTACTCAGGATCTTTCTTATTATTATTATTATTATTATTAATCTGCGATGCAATCGCAGATTGTTATTTTTACTCAGGATCTTTCTTATTATACTTATTAATCTGCGATGCAATCGCAGATTGTTATTTTTACTCAGGATCTTTCTTATTATTAATCTGCGATGCAATCGCAGATTGTTATTTTTACTCAGGATCTTTCTTATTATTATTATTATTATTATTAATCTGCGATGCAATCGCAGATTGTTATTTTTACTCAGGATCTTTCTTATTATACTTATTAATCTGCGATGTAATCGCAGATTGTTATTTTTACTCAGGATCTTTCTTATTATTATTAATCTGCGATGCAATCGCAGATTGTTATTTTTACTCAGGATCTTTCTTATTAATCTGCGATGCAATCGCAGATTGTTATCTTTACTCAGGATCTTTCTTATTATTAATCTGCGATGCAATCGCAGATTGTTATTTTTACTCAGGATCTTTCTTATTATTAATCTGCGATGCAATCGCAGATTGTTATTTTTACTCAGGATCTTTCTTATTATTATTAATCTGCGATGCAATCGCAGATTGTTATTTTTACTCAGGACCTTTCTTATTATTATTATTATTATTATTATTATTATTATTAATCTGCGATGAAATCGCAGATTGTTATTTTTACACAGGATCTTTCTTATTATTATTATTATTATTATTATTATTATTATTATTATTATTATTATACTTATTCTGCCTAAAAAGTTTAGACCGCATCTCCTCCTAGAGTTTTCATCCGATCAACTCCAAACTTGGTCAACCTCAAGGGCCCATGCCACAATCTTCAACAGGTAAAGGGAGGTAATTCATGACAAAAAAATGTATGAGTTTTCTGCATGAATTGCCTCCCCTTTACCGTTAATTCATTAATCTATCCTTTATTTGAGATTTAATGGCATTTTCCTTGATTTTGGTAAAAATTTTACTTCAGCAAATCAGGACACATTATTTTATACTTTAGGGTCTAGGCTATCGGTTTTCAAGAAATCAGCTTTTCCATACCCTGTATAAAAGTATGGGAATTTCAACTATGGATCTTGGAACTGTGACAACGCAAACTTTTTATCAGATCAGCATCAGACATGTTCAATGTCCAATACTCCTTAATACCCAGTCATCGCAGATTTACAGTTACTTCAGTAAATGTTCTCTAGTTAATCTGCGATGCAATCGCAGATTGTTATTTTTACTCAGGATCTTTCTTATTAATCTGCGATGCAATCGCAGATTGTTATTTTTACTCAGGATCTTTCTTATTATTATTATTATACTTATTCTGCCTAAAAAGTTTAGACCGTATCTCCTCCTAGAGTTTTCATCCGATCAACTCCAAACTTGGTCAACCTCAAGGGCCCATGCCACAATCGATGGCTATTACTTTTCTTTTGGCTCCGCCCACTAGTTGTTGAGTTATCTGCCCTTGAATGGGCAAAAACTCCCATAGGAAATGTATGGGGATGTTCAAAATTGATCTTTGAAGTGGTACTACAGCCAGAGTTTTGAACGGATCACTACCATACTTGCTGAGGATGTTACAACTGGCCATTTGTTTTTGAAAAATTATTTTTTTTCAAAATGGCCGCCAGACCTTTGACCCCACAATGCATGGCAAAAACTCCCATAGGAAATGTATAGGGATTTCAAATGAATGTTTGAAGTGCTACTACACCTAGAGTTTTGATCAGAGCACTCCCATACTTGGGAAGGATGTTGCCACTGATGATTATTTTTGAAAAATATATTTTTTTCAAAATGGCCGCCATGAAAAAATTTTGGGCAAAAATACCAGTTTTCGTTTTTTGCAGAAATGAGCTCAGGAGGACAATTAAAATAAAAATTTTTGAAAAGTTTTTTTCGAAAACTTTTTTTTTTGGAAAAATGACGGCCAGGCGAACTTTTTGGGGTCAAAATTACCAAAAAAAATTTTTTGCAGAAATGAACTCGTGGTTGAAAAAAAAAATTTTTTTTTTCAACATGGCCGCCAAAGTGACTTGCTCCGATCGCCTTGAAATATGGTGAACTTCTATCTCTCATATTCACTTGATTGGGTATCAGCTTTTCGTTGCCGCATATCCCCATAGTAAAGCTATGGGAGCAATATTGGAACAGTGTTACCTCTTATAGTTTTCTTCCGATTCTCTTCAAACCTGGCCAGATTCTAGAACATTGAGAGATCTAAAAAAAAGTCAATTGAAAATTTTAAAATCTCCCTTGAGGTCAAGGTCATTCATGAGTAGTTTTCCAGTTTTCATGCTTGGCATAAGTTACCTCCCTTGCATCATGCAACTTCAAAGATCATGTTCGAAGAAACACCTTATTTCATCTCTTTATTAGAAGAGGCCTTATACTATTTTTTCATGGCCAGACATCGCAGATTTACAGTTACTTCAGTAAATGTTCTCTAGTTTTTATTATTATTCTTAATGCAAAAGTTTAGGATATATCTCCTCCTACAGTTTTCATCCAATCAACTCCAAACTTGGTCAACTTCAAGGGCCCATGCCACAATCGATGGCTCTTACTGTTATTTTGGATCATCCCAATCGTTTTCGTGATAGCCACCTTTGAGTGGGCAAAAAGTCCCATAGGAAATGTATGGGGAGTTTTAAAATTGATCTTTGAAGTGCTACTACAGCTAGGGTTTTCAACGGATCACTACCATGCCTGCTGAGGATGTTACCACTGGCCATTTGTTATTAAAATACTTTTTTTCAAAATGGCCGCCAGACCTTTGATCACACAATACATGGAAAAATGTCCCATAGGAAATGTATGGTGATTTAATATGGATGTTTGAAGTGCTATTACACCTAGAGTTTTGATCGGTTCACTCCCATACTTGGGTAGGATGTTGCCTCTGAATTTTCGAAATGGCCGCCATGAAAAAATTGTGGGCAAAAATACCAGTTTTCGTGTTTTTGCAGAAATGAACACAGGGATGAAAAAATTTGAAATTTTTTTTGACAAATTTTTTTTAAATAATCTCTTTTTTTAAATGACGACTAGGCGCGCCTTTTGGAGGGTCAAAATAGCCCAAAGAATTGTTCGCGGAAATGATCTCGCAGTGAAAAGTAAAAATATTTTAATTCTTTTTTCAAAATGGCCGCCAAAATGAGTTTTGGTCCGATCGACTTGAAATTTGGTGAACTTCTAGCTCTCATATTGACTTTATTTGCTGCAAAAAAATCAGCTTTTGGGTGTCACATATCCCCATAGTAAACCTATGGGAGCAATATTGGAACATTGTTATCTCCTAAAGTTTTCTTCCAATTCTCTTCAAACCTGGCCAGATTAAAGAACAGTGCGAGATCTAAAGAAAGTCCAATGAAAATTTTAATGTCTCCCTTGGGGTCATGGTCATTCATGGGTAAAGCTTTCCAGTTTTCATGTTTGGCATAAGTTACCTACCTAACTTCAAAGATCATGTTCGAAGATACGCCTTATTTCGTCTCTTTATTAGAAGAGCCCTTATACTATTTCTTCATGGCCATACATTGCAGATTTACAGTTACGTCAGTAAATGTTCTCTAGTTATTATTATGTTAACTACTAGAGATCTCGAGCATATTTGCTCGAGAGACCTGAGATTATGACGGCTGTTCCCAGGTGTTTTCGCTAAAGACTGTATACCTAAACGTATCAGAAGACCTGCGTGTCTCATCATTAATACAGATCCTGAGAACCTTCCAGGTACTCATTGGATCGCGTTATATTTCCAGAAATACAGAAAATCTGAATTTTTTGACTCATTTGGGCGGGCCCCATGGCCTGAACTAACGGTCAAAACGGGGCCATTATGTAATCCGTATATATAATGGAGTTACTGTGCAACTGCTATTATCAACTCGTTGTGGAGAGTTCCGCATATATTTTCTGTATCATAGGATTCATGTACTGTCAATGATTTCAATTATATGTACATTATTAGATTTAACAAATAATGATCGAATCGTCCATAGCTTAGCCCATAAATTATTCGATTATAGACTTATAGCACTTCAACGAGGAACGTTGCAATAAAAAATGCTGTGAATCTAAATTTTAGTTTTGTCTGTTTTTAGTTGGGTTTTTTTTACAATTTAGACGGGTTGCAGATGTTTTTTAAATGATATAGTTTAAGCTCGCTTTTACCATATTCATGTTAAAACACATTTCAAAGTCTGTTTCTCACATTTGGTTTCATTTTTCCAGAATTAGAATTTTAATGTTGTTCTCCTAAAGCTACATAGATGTCTGATGTCTCAGACTAATGCCATGTATACAGGATTAAGTTCTTGAATTAACAGCTCATCAGAGATATTTTTTGGTGATAGCTATTCATAAACCCTGGCTGTCTGGGGTGGTGGGGGTAGTAGGGTGAGGTAGTGCGCCTGGATCAGTTACTCGCTAACCTACTACTACTGCTACTACCACATCAGACATCTATGCAACTCTAGAAGAACTATGTAAAAAATATAAGTCAGAGAGGGGATGTGTGCAGCTGTAACGATGGAGGCAGGGCATATACAATCCCCAAACCTGGGTTTCTGCATTGGGTCGGGTGGGTTGGGGAGGGTTGGACTGTTAGCGAATAGAAAAACGCTACTTTAGCTTGAGACATATATATATATATATATATATATATATATATATATATATATATATATATATATATATATATATATATATATATATTGATTTGAGAAAATACAAATAAATTCGATAATTATAGGTTATAACTATGTCAATAATAGCAGCAGGTTATAATTATATATATATATATATATATATATATATATATATATATATATATATATATATATATATATATATATATATATATATATATATATCATTCGCACAGCTTATAAACAGCACTGAGTACATCGTTCAGCCATACAGTCTTACAGGCTTTGTATAACTTTGTATAGCTCACATACATTCCAATGTAAATCCGGATCTGTAGACAATGCCTGAAAGAGAGCTTTTAGGTACGCATTCTAATGTGTTTAAGTAATGTAATTCTTAAGAAATAATCGATACCCATACACTGGCATCCGTGTTGAGATGGTCTGTCGTGCTAGCACCTGTAACTCGATGACACGTATCAAGGATGTCCTGCATAGCAGTTGGTTGAGCCCATGTTTCTACAGCGTCGGGCAATTCGGGCGATGTAAAACATTCGTCTTCTTCGTAATCTTGTACATCATTAGAATCCAACGTATCTGGTAAGGGTTCGAATCCTGATGGTATTTCTTCCTATACATTTGTAGATGCTTGTTGAATAGCGTAATCTAACTCTCTGACATTCTCTGGGAATACGTGCTCAAAAAGTGTCTGAATGGCTCTGTATATTGGCAACGTTACACGGTTGCTTAGACTTTGATCCCAGAAATCGAGTCGTACAGACTCCAGAGAATATGTAATCCTTAGTCTTTACTGTGTCACCCTCTAAAACTGTAGTTAGTTTAAGTTCTTCAGCCATAGTAGTAATGTATAAGCCATCCGATATTAACTTTGAGTTAATGTTTACACCGCTGCTCAGTGTTCTGAATATTTCAAACCAAAGGTCTTTGTCACCCATTAACTTTAAGCTGACTCTAGAGACAGAGAGTGAAGGCACGTTACTGCATAGGCCTATTTGTCTCTGACCATTATCCGAGTGACATGAATCGGCCATTAATCTAATACTTAATAGCTGATCTCTGTAATTTTTGGAGAGCATCGCGTCAACCATTGAGTTTTTATCTATATATCAACGATCGGGTGTAGATCTTTTTTATCAATATTGCATGACCACGCTTAGCCTGCTTAGAAATGTAATAGCAAGTTTCGGTTTGTTTTTTTCAGGTATAAAACGCTGAAACTAGTGTAGAGTTCATTATAGCTCCAATAATTTCCTGTAAGTTCTCCTTCAGAATTCTCCATGAATCGCTAGGTAATGTTACGTTCCTGAATGATGATTTCAGCTCGGTTCGACCTGGCAAAGTAAAGTACCAAGTTAACCTGATGTACAGATATTTAGTGCTGATAGCGACCTTTAATTGATGTTCTAATTCATATATGTAATTAATCTGCTCTACTCTGTTGGAACATCTAGCTCTAAGCACAGTTTTTATGGAATGCAGGCATCATAGCAGCGAACTTTCGAAATGTATTACCATACATAAACATAAACATGGTGTGGTAAACTCTACCAACACTAAACTCGCATATGTCTAATACAAATTCGTCATTATGTTTCATAATGCGTACGTGTACATTGTTACAGAAAGCTACGGGTATGTCACAACCCATAAAATAGCCTGTATTCATACTTTTAATAAGTGTTGAACAAACCGTTTAAACAAATATCAAAAACCATTACCTCTTAACGGATCAGATTTTTTCAAGCGCTGCTTTTTTACCATAATGACTATCAATTAATGATCGTCGTGTGTCATTATGCTAATTAACTTTCAGAGCACCTCATTGGATATGTGGAAACCCGTGATTTAATGAGGGGCGAGGCTTCGTCATCGAACGAGTTCCCAGGAAAAGACGTGTCCCGACATGTAACCTGGTCATCCTTCACTATTTAATACATTAACCCTTGAGCGTTTGGCATGGCTCCAAGAGATCATCCTTAATTACACCCATTAACCCTCTTCAATCAGCATTACGTTAATTACCGTTAAGTGTGCAGTGCTGGATGCGGCAGCCTGGAGGCGCATGACTTAATGAACGGGGAGGGGCTTCACGATTGAACGAGTTCACAGGAAAAGGTGAGTCCAGACATGTAACCTGTCAAGCATCCTTAATTACCTGGTCCTTAACCTCTGTCAATAATTACGCTTTTTACCATTAAGCTCATCTCATTGGATGACAGGAGCCACATCATTTAATGGGGTGAGGGGCTTATGGACACCCTCTACATCTAACATCCAATCAGAATGGAGGAGAGCTGGCCACCTTTTTTCATCTTTTTTCAATAGGCGGTGAGATCAAAGGAAAAAGGTAATAATGATGCAAATTAGTTGGTTGCTCTGACATAGCAACGACTTTTCAAAGGCGACCAGCTTACCCCACCTCTACTGTAGTAGTAGTAGTAGTAGTAGTAGTAGTAGTAGTAGTAGTAGTAGTAGTAGTAGTAGTAGTAGTAGTAGTAGTAGTAGTAGTAGTAGTAGCAGTAGCAGCAGCAGCAGCTCTTTGTAATTTTGTTATTGTGAATAAAATTGCAAAGTAATTTTTAGAATAATAAATAGGTTTCTCTATCTTTCTGTTTCCAGTTCAACACGGCACTAACTTGGTATGGACACAACGTTCATTAAGAAAATTCGGATTAGCCAAAATTGTCGGAATCGTCGGCGATCCAAAGGAATGGGTGCAAGAAAAGGTCCCGAATGTCCGACAAATTAGCGCGCCAAGCTTATTGTGGCATTTCAAAGCCATAGCGTTCAACTACGTAGAGCAAACTCTCTATTGGAGCGAAAGTGGAAATAAGCGGATACAATCGTTGCGGCTGAACGGCACAACAGTAACGGAACATGTTTATACTGGAACTTCTAGTGACGTCCACGGGTTGGTTTATGATTGGTTGTCAGGTAATCTCTACTGGTCGGATGCGACGTATAACTGGATCGTGTTGATGCCCCTTTACTGCCCGGAGCCCAAACCGTTACAGAAGATTATCGTAGATACAGGATTGGATAGGCCAGGGGCTCTGGCTCTGTTTCCTAAAAAGGGGTAAGTTAAAATAAGTAAGTTTTATTAACCTTTAACCCTAGAATTGTTCAAGAAAATTTCAATTTCTCACAGAAAATGTCCATTTACAGACCAAGAGAAGACTATTTTTAAAAATTTACCACTGGAATGACTGGCTCGATTATCGAGCCAGTCATTCCAGTGATAAATTTTCAAAAACAGTCTTCTCTTGATCTGCAAATTGGCATTTCTCGAGACCACTGCAGAAGCCGTTTCTGGCTGATATGAGTGTTAAATGAGAATTTTTAAAGCAATTTGACATATTCAACAACACCACCCAATCATATTAGCTTCAAAATATCTTTTTAATGGAGCGTTTCCAGTATGTAAGGATACACTCAGTAACGTGGCTTAGACATTGTTAAATAAATAAACAAAGTGGAATGTCATAGACACGCACGTGTGACTTTAAGGTGCATATTCACAACAAAATGACTGAAAATAAAAATGGTTTAAATTGTATACTTTTAGAGGCTTAAAGTGTGGGTCTGGATGGAATGAAACGAAATAAATCTTAACATATAATGATTTCATTACGTATAATTTAATATAGTTTTCTTAAGTTGTGAATTTGAATTAGAGACTCGTGCCTCTATTTCAAATTCGCAACTAACAATACGAAATTTATTTATACGGAATGAAATCATCATATGTTAGGATTTCTTTCGTCTCAGTCCATCGAAGCGCACAATTTAATGCTGAAAAGTATACAATTTTAACAATTTTATTTTCAAGCATTTTGGTGTGAATACGCACCTTTGATATAAGCAAAACACAACACTTCCGGTTCATTGCATGCGCATGGGTTTGTTAAGTATGACGTCACGGTCACGCGACTTGCCACTCCCGGGGTTTTGTCGCTAAATTAAGCAACATTGCGTATATCGGCTTACGCATTTCTTGCGACTCATAATTTAAATAAGTATCCAGCCTCTAATGCACCCAGTACGCGATCTGTATTCTTAACAGGTTCGCATGACACAATTAAAAACATAAACAAATCCCTATTATTCTTAGGAGCGACGGCCAAACGTAAAAGTCACGAAAGCCGGTAACGGAGAGTACTTGTTGGTTCGTGAAGCAGCTTCTTTGAAGACAGAGATTTCTTTGATCATAATAATTAAATGTATATCCCCAATAAAAATACAAAAGTTTTATGATAATTGCTTGTAAAATATAGCACAAATTCTCAACTAAACATCACCCGAAAAGCGTACTGAAGCCTGTCTTAAGCGACCCGTTTGCGAGCACAACAAAGTGGCGTTAAAAAGCCAGCAAATATTCGATACACGCCGAGGATCCTATTTTTTTCTTAGAAAGTATAACGTTGTATTCATTCTATGAACTGTGGTGGTAATTCCATCTTATGTTTAAAGAACACGCCAGTTTTTGGCTTCAAAAAGCAGGTGTTCGTTCAAGCAGTTTTAAATGCATTTTATAGACGCCAATCTGTTGCGGGATATAACTCATTAATTGACATTAACCCCTCTTTTCAAACAGAACCCTATCGAGAGATTTATATTTGATATATGCCCATATAACGGATTAAAATTACAATATATGTGATGAGCTAAAAATAGAATGCTGTCTTATGGGAGACAAGTCCTCATAGGGAAATAATTTAAGTCACATACCTTACTATGCATAATTGTCTCCCCTAACATGGCATTTGATTTTTTGCTTATCCAATTTATTGTAACTTTGTTAACATTGTGAGGAATATATATTAAAATGTGTTTATATCTCAGCTAATTCTCTCATACTGCCCTCAGTCACACTTCAGACCCTAACAGTGCCATCTGGCTTTTGATGACATGATGACAGCTAAGTTCATGGAGCTTAAAGCGGAACTATATAGACTAAATTACTTCCCTTGTTTAATTAAGTATGTCTAGAGCTGCTATGTCTCTAGCAGGCGTCGAGAGTTGGAAGGGGCAACTTGATCAATGAAGGAAAGGCTATGGAAAAGACAAATGCTTTATGCTGTCAGAAATATTCTGGTTAGTATTTTGAGAATTAGTATGACTGTAAGCTGTGCTAGGGGAGACAAGTCAAATTAGTTTCAAAATATTAAACATCCATTATGTCTGAGACCAGTCCCGCCATCTTGATTTTCATATGAAATCTTACCTATCAGCAAAGTAAATTGAAGTCTGTTTACCAGATCGCAAACGCTTTATTCACTGTTGATTGGCTCAAGTATTCATATGGCATGGTATCAAATGTGTAGACCAGGTACATCTTCCACAGAATGAAAGTCTATACCTTTTCCAAACCTAATTCATCATCTTCCATGCCCATTTTATGATATCTCCAACCACTGTCCATTTCAAATCAAACAAATTTGACAAATAACTGTCAGAATTAAGAGATATTATATACAACATTCATACATCTGGAGAATGAAATTCCATACATTTTCCATACCTAATTTCTCAATTTCCAGATCAATTTTATAATGTTCCCATTCAGTTTCCATCTAAAAAAACCTGACAGATTTTGCAGAAAACTGTCCGTATTTGTACTAGTCCATTGTGTCAATATTCCGAATATTATCTGTACTATTTTGGAAATGAGAATCACATCTGATATTTCAATTTTTCACACTTTTTCCAAACCAGCCGGAAATGTCAGATTTTCCATACATTCCAAGGCCTGGAGACATGTTTCTTATAATTCCATGCTTTTTCAGACTTAACGTACTTCTGTATGAAACCTGTATCTACATTATATTGTAAATGAAAACCATGATGGACAATCTTACAATTTTCCATACATTTCCCAAAAATTTAGTAGAAAATATTGAGATTTCCATATTTTCAAGGCCTGAAATTTGGTACGTTATAATCGCATACCTTTCCAGGGTGCAAACATGACAGGATATCAAAAGGCTGTAGGCCCTAAATATCTAGTCACATACTCTGAAGGTGAAATTGCAGACCTACTCGGAGACATTAAAAAATCTTTCTTCAAATTTTCAAGATTGATGTAAAACCTGGCCAAAGTTGAAGACGGAGTTTGTACTCATTTTACATTAAGAAATTTTCTATTACCAAAATAACACAATTTCATGACCTTGAGTTGAGGACCAAATGGTGTTCATACCTTGTTGACTCTCTCTCTATCTCTCTCTCCCTCCCTCCCTCCCTCCCTCCCTCCTCTCTCTCTCTCTCTCTCTCTCTCTCTCTAGCAATAGCTCCTAGTGAAATTGCTTTCACAATATTCAGCAGCTTATCTGTATAATTATCTTGAAATAGATATGCTGGAACAAGATACAATGGGCAAATGATTGTTCATGACCTATGAGAAAATATGTCGATTCTCCATGCTTTCCAAGCTGCCTTGATAAAATTTCTCAGCTTACAGGATTTGAAATGTTCATGACCAGTACAAACCCTGTGGAGATCCCGCATGCATTGCAAATTCATTTATTGTGTTAAAATGTGAAACAAATCTTTTGAAACATTTATTGTGTTAAAATCTGAGACAAATCTTTTGAAAACTTATTGTGCTAAAACGTGAAACAAATCTTTTGAAACATTTATTGTGTTAAAATCGTTTGAATCAGTAGTTTTCAAGATAATATTCCAGATTTTACCAGATTTCGTGACTTCTTGAGTAATGGCATACTAAACCCATGTTTGGGCCATATAAATGAGATAACCCTTTCACGGACAAAACCGGCATCTGCAGTGGTCTTGAGGAATGTCCATTTGCAGGCCAAGAGAAGACTGTTATTGGAAATTTACCACTGGAATGACTGGCATGATAATCAACCCCAATCAGTCCAGTAATAATTTTTTTAAATAGTCTTATCTTAGCAAATGGACATTTAATAAGAAAATATTTAATTTTCTTGGCCTAATATAGCAACTAGTGTTAAACAAATGATAATCAGCAGTTTCTTTAACTGACTAAAACTGAAATTTGACCATTTTTAAAACTTTTATTGTTACATTAGACAATAAAAGAAATGTTTACTAAATATATTTTCATTGCTACATTCTCATAATATTCCTAAACTATACCGGTATATAGGATTGTTCAGAGTGAGGTATACACAATATACTGCTTCTATATAAGTTGCTTCTAAAGAAATGTGTATACACAGTGTGTCCATGACTATAGTTGACATCTCAGCTGATTACAATAACTTTTACAGTCTATGCTGGTGAACACACAATAACTTTCACATCACATATTCAGCTGAGCAAATTTAGATTCAGGAGGTATTCCGTTTAGCAGGCCCGGTACTTTAAAACGTTGAGTATTCTAAAACATCGCAAAGTTCAGCAATGGCCTCCATCTTGCATCTCATGCTCACACCGATGGGACTTTTCTACAGTAGACATTGGTACACAATGATCACAAACCTGCAAAGAAACGATTTGAATAGTTATGATAAGATAATAAGCATATGTTCAGGCTTGATAAGCCTTTAATGATCAAGAATATCTAAATATGTGCTTATTTAATGACCATTTGCAAGTCAAGGAAATACTATTTTTGAAAATTTACCACAAGAACGACTGGCTCAGTTATCCAACCAGTCATTCTAGCGGTAAATTTTCAAAAATATTATTTTCTTGACCTGCAATTGGACATTCCTCAAGACCAATGCAGAGGTAGGGTCAAGTCGGCCAGTAGCTGTCCCTGCAGCGGTCTTGAGAAATGTCCATTTGCAGACTAACAGGACTATTTTTGAAAAATTTTCACTGGAATCCTTGCTTCAATAAGGAAACCAGTTATAATATTGACAAATTAAAAAAAATGGTTGCTTACTGACCTGCAAATGGACATTCCCTGATCAATAATTTAGATTTTCTTAACCTATCCTGACCTTTAAATGGTTAAAAAAATCAAGCCTGTTACTAGTACTGTGATATTACAAATCAATGTCAGCTTACAGGCCACCAAACGTATGTTAAAGTCACCATCATAATAGCTGAATCGGTAACATAGCCAGTCCTACCCCTGGTAAAAAATTTTATAAAATATAATGCTTTGCTTGGAAATAGTCATTCGCTAGGAAAAGATGATCTTGAACTTCCTGATAATTTTCAAGAAATGATTTATTCTTGATTATAACAGAATTGGGCTGATTGAACTAAAGGTTGTAGAGTTTTGATTTTAAGGTCAGTACTCATCTTTGATTTTCGACTACATCCAGTCAAGTTGATATTGAGATACTGTTTGTAGCAGCCCTTTAACCCTTTAGCACCCATATCAGCCAAAAATTACTTATGTAGTGGTCTTGAGAAATGTGTATTTGCAGACCACCAGAAATTATTATTTTTGACAATTTACCACTGAAATGACTATCGATAACCGAGCCAGTCATTCCAGTGGTAAAATCTCAAAACTAATCTTTCCTTGGTCTGAAAATGGACATTCTCTATGAGAAGAATGAAATTTTCTTGAACAAATTCACGTGTTAAAGGGTTAAATGGCCGCTACTGGGGTCTTGAAAAATTATGTCCAAGACTATTTTTGAAAATTTATCACTGGAATTACTCATTAGGACTGGCTTGATAATCTCCAGTCATATATCATCAACAATAGACTTATCTGACATGTCTGGGTCTGCATTCTGCACAGGGGCATTCTCTGTGAAAGAAATTGCAATTTTCTTGAGCTGATCAGATCATCAAATGGTTATTTTTTTTATCAGTTTTCATACAGAATGGAAATGGTATCGATAATCATAATGACACAAGACCAACATTCTGTACATGGTACATGTATAATGGCTAAAAGAAACCTTTTACTTGTGTCATTTCATGAAAAGAGAGGTATCAGTGGATTTATTTAAATTTACATTTTCCATGACAAAATGTAATTTTACTGAAACTGGCCATCATCATGCCCGGCTTTGGTAACCTCTTTTCATGAGTTGCCACAATTCAAGTAATCTGACTGTGACAATTACTACTATGTAGTCAATTATTTGCCTATTGTATGCTGAATTGTCCATATGATGCTCTGGGGGTGGGGGTGGGTGGGGTGGGGGTGGGGTTGCTGTGGTTATTATGCAATGGCAGATTGCTATCTTTAGTGCATTATTTTCTTCTTACCTACAATGTTGAGGGTATTTAATATAAATTTACTATATATCCTCATTATACTTCAACCTCTACAAGCTACATGATCTATGTATGTCTCAAGTAATGCTTTTGCTTTCATATTGTGTGTTGTTACTCACCTGAAGTTAATACTGATACATTCTGTGCAATATTATCAGGGTTTTGGATTTACCTCATTTGGGAACACCACCTATCTGGTCCAGGATCCATCAATGCTCCTAGAAATTAGAGAATTTTGAAATCTGAGAGATTAATTTTGAGCCATTTTAGTTTTATTAGCACTATAAGACCTCTGAATGATCAGCAAACGCCACAGTGTCCATCCCTGAGTATCCAATTGACTAAATCAGTTAATTAGTGCTCATAGCGGCCAGTAGGATTTTAATTTGGGCTCACTAATATGGGCGGATTTCAATTTTTCTTTTGGTCATGACTTGTAAAGTCATAGCTAAGGGGTAATCTAAAGCCTTGATTATTAGTGATATATGTTCATAGTTATTGAAAGAAAAAACCCATTTTAAGTTAAACTTTTAAAATGTACTTGATATGTAAATATATTAATTATATTTATTGCCTTAGTGTTACTTGTTGCTGTGATTGTCAGCATGGGTTTATTTTTTTATTGCTGTCTAGCAACCGGATCTAATTATTTTTTATTATGTGGAGGTGGTTATGTACCTGCAGGTTATGTGCTAAAACACCCATTCTTAAGTGTGCATCAATGGCAACAGACCCCAATTTTCTTTTTACTGTTAACTAAATTCACTATCAGCACTGCCATCCCTAGTACACTGATGAGATACCAACCATCACCGGTACTCTGCCCACTCCTCCATTTACCATATTAAATATATAGCAACACTATTAACACACTAAAGTATGTGTTTCCATTAAATCCATGTGTTGGTGTTTTGTTTGTATTGATGTATGTGCTAAACAATTACCCCTTTAAGTAAGATTTTGTGAAAATTAAAATTCTGGTTTAGTAAATGTCTGGAAAATTGCCAGGTTAGGTAAGACTGTTTAAAATTTATGACTGGGACGACTAGCTGAATTATCGAGCCAATAATTCTCAGTTATAACTATTCATAAAATGCATTCAATTGGCCTGCAAATCGACATTATTCTCAAGCATATTGTAGAATCCAGTTCTGGCCATTTAAATGCTTTATTTACTAAATAAGATTCTTTTTATTTTGAGGTAGTCATGTATTAATCGAAGAATTATATGCTATATCACAAAAAACATTATATTTTAAGTTTAAATATGTCAAAAACTTGACACAAATGCCCGTCAAAGTATCAGTCAGTCTATTACACTATTTATATCTGCGAAAACTAGTAACGTTCACTAGATCCTCACCATATCAGTTGTAGACACTTTACGCGCATTCTAATCCGCTGAGAATCCAGAAAATGAAACTCTCGAACACGTCTCCGACAGTTTTGTACATTGTGACACAAAAACAAATCGAATTTTAAAGAGAAATCTGCTCAAGCGAATACACAAACACACATGTTATTTACCGTAAAAATCGGCCTACGGACCACGAGTAGAAAGTCACGTTCTAAGTGACGTCATCACATAACAAACCCATAACGTCATTCCTAACAAGAATATTGAGGGATCCTATCTGTCGCTCAAGTTTCTGACGTCATATTAAAATACGTCTTGCGCTAGCTGACGTCACAATCAAAAAGACCCAGCCTGGAAATTCGAACGGTCACTATAAAGTGTAAAAAGTGTATGTCTTTAAAAAATTTGCAATGTAGTAAACAGTCTGTTAAATATCTTGAAACGAATTTGACTGGGAGGTGTTGCAGCCTTAGTCAGCAACAGCTACCGGTTAAATAAGTTTCAAAATATTTAACAGACCTTGAATTTCAATTCTGGGTTTTCAGGATTCAAAGTATCAAATCGATTCGAGTTTTGAGAAATATGCATTTGCAGCCCAACTGAAATTTATAATCTCTCGCAAGTGGACATACACTGAGCAGAAATCTGAATTTTCTTGAGAAATATTAACCATGCAAGGGTTAATTCACCTTTCCAGAGTATCCATCCATCGTCTGGCCTCGTATGACGTCATAATCAGCTCAACGCGTGTATGATGACGTCACAATCATTGCGTCACAAAGGGTTCCATATAGACCGTCATCAAATCTCAAATTGTCCGACACGTTGTATGAATTGTATGTCTTTGTAATTCTGTTGAATATTTTGAAACTAATTTGACTGGGCGCCGTTGCTGCCTTAGACAGCAACAGCACCCAGTCAAATTAGTTTCAAAATATTCAACAGCTTACCTGTACAGTTTTTTGGAAATTGATAGTCAGGGTGTTCAGAGATAGATCGATCCCAACACGAGCGAGGTGTGGGTGGAGCTTAGTTAGAGATGGGCGGGGCATAGGTAAAACCGGAAATGTCCATTGATATAAGTAGCATCTTTCAGGCCATATTGATACAAGAGAATGTACCTGTCCAGTCGATCCGTCCATCATATCACGTCATACTCAATTAAGTGGCGTTGGGCGTGACATTATCATCAATGACGTCAGGAATGACGTAACTAAGTTTGTCACGAACGCATAATTGGTGACGGACTAAAGCGTTGCTGTACTAGTTGTATGTCTGATACTATTTAATAAACATGCTGATTGGCAGCAACAGCACACAGTCAAATTAGTTTCAAAATAGTCAACAGCTTACTTGCATGGTTTTCTGAAAATTAATAATCCGGGAGTTCAGAGATCGATCGATTCCAACACGAGCGAGGTGTGGGTGGAGCTTAGCTAGGGATGGGAGCGGCATAGCTATAACTGGAACGGTCCATTAATGAAAACATAAATTTGTTGAGAACCCTATATGTTACCAATAGTGTTAAACATTGATTCTTTTAGCACTTAAGGTGTTGAAAATTTTGAAACTGTTCTCTTCTAGATACTTGTTCTGGAGTGATCGTGGTGCGGTGCCGAAAATCGAACTCTCGGACCTTATCGGAAACAATCGACGCGTTCTCGTTACTGATAAACTAATGTACCCACGTGGTCTAGCGGTTGACTTCGACAGGAATCTGCTTTACTGGGTAGATAGCGGCCTGGATACAATAGAATGTGTGGAATTTACCGGAGCAAACAGGAAAAGCATTGTCCCTCCACAAGCTGGGACAAAATTTTACGGCATCGCTTTGTACGATGTAAGTTATTGCGATTTATATGTTGCTTAGCAATTTTAACTATAACGCGTAGTATGCCTAGACCAGGCGGGGAGTGAAGTAAGCGCACTACGGAAGCTAAGTTTCTGTGAGCTAAGTTTCTAGTTACAGAGCATATCACTGATGGAAAACCGTTTAATACAATACTGCCCTGTTAACAAGGTTTACTGGGTCGGTGTGGAACCAATACAGGGCCAACAGACCTTTCCAAATTTATCCATACATTGTATGACATCATAATCAGCTACGTGGCGTGTAGGATGATATTTTAATAAATGACGGCATTATGTCGTCATGAATGACGCAGCTAAGTACATCTGCCAATTTCTTCACACGTAAGAAGTCCCATGGTGGAACCAACCCGTTTTTCATCAGTAATGGTGAACAACCAGAGATCCAAGCTAAATTAAAAATCCCATTCCAGGTTGTACTTACAACGCTCTCAGCCAGGTCTATAGATACCAATTGACCGAACAACCAAACAGCCGATCGACCACCAAATCAACTGGCGAACCGAGTGACCACTGACCACCGGGCTGATTAAACCGACGGCCCAACCTCTTTATCAACTGTCTGACCGACTGACTAACCGACTGACCGATAGACATACCGACATCAAATGACTGACCAACTGACTGACCAACAGACTGACTGACGGAAAATCAGACAGAATGATCAGCCGTCCAACCCACTGACAGGCCTACCTACTGACCGAACAAACATACAGACAGACAGACAGTTGTATAACCTCAGAAAATGAGCCAATACGTACAGATTGATGGGGTTTTTTCTCGGGGGAATGTTGAGTTGAAAACTGAGGTAAGCCGATTGATATATGACTTGCAGATGTACTGTCCCCGGCAAGAAGCGAGTTCCTATAGCACAGCTTTTTTATTCTTCGCTCTCTCTCTCTCTCTCTCTCTCTCTCTCTCTCTCTCTCTCTCTCTCTCTCTCGCTCCCTCCCTCCCTCCCTCCCTTCTCTTCCTCTACCCCTCCTCATCCTCCTTTTGCTCTGTTTCCTTCTCCCGTTTACAGTTCCTCGTCCTCGTCCTCTTTATTTTTGGCTTAAATATTTTACTCATCATACCATCACCCCCGACTCCTTATATATTGAGATGCATTGCTCCTGTCCTATATACAATATATCGTGTGCACTATTCACGTACGCGTTTGACTTCCATCATAACTATATGAACTATGGTGCATTTACAAAGAGCCACTGACTACACAGCGCATTCATTCTTTTCTTCAGAAATTTGTTTTTATCACGGAACAGAATCAAAGATTTCTTCGAATTTATGACAAATTTACTGGAAAAAGCTACGTGAATTACCGACTCGGCTCCACCCCCTATGGTGTGGTCATGTACGAAGAATCTACGCAGAGCGGGACTATGGGTGAGTTCAAGTTCAAGAAATAGCCATATAATTGGCATATCAATCATCCATCTAACTTGATTAGAACCCAGAGAAAAGCTGGCCAGTTCAACTTCAACTTCACTTTATTTACACCCGGTCCCCTCAAGGGCATTCTATGAATATAAAATGTACCCAACTACTGCGGCAGTAGAGTATTGGCGGTGTCCGTTTGGTCTTCCTTACAATTCACCTTTCCAGAGTATCCATCTATAAACTGACGTCATGTGACGTCATAATCAGCTAAGCAGTGCGTAGGACGTCATAATCATTACGTCGTAAATGATTCTGTTTGGCCCGTCTTAACTCTTAATAGGCCGACACGTTGTAGAAATTGCATGTCTCTACTATTTAATAAAACATGCTGTTGACTATTTTGAAACTAATTTGACTGGACGCTAGGCAGCAACAGCGCCCAGTCAAATTAGTTGTAAAATATTCAATATCTTACCTGTATAGTTTTCTGGAAATTGATAGGCAGGGAGTTCAGAGATCGATCGATCCCGACACGAGCGAGGTGTGGGTGGAGCTTAGCTAGAGATGGGCGGGTCATGGCTAAAATAGAAAGGTCCATTGCGTGGAACTAACGAAATATCATCCAATAATAAACAAAACAAATTATGTGTGATTTAACATTTTAACTCTTAAAATTTCAAAATCTCAATTTCAAAACTCAATTTCAAAACAACTATACGGGATAGCTCTTGAATATTTTGAAACAAATTTAACCGGGAAAGTTGTTAAATCTTTTGAAAGTAATTTTTCTGGAACCTGTTGTTGTCATAGGCATCAACAGTTCCCAGTGAAATTGCTTTCAAAATGCTCAACGGAATATTCCTTAAATCATAAACAATTTGTCATTTCTCCTTTGCAGTGGTTATATGGCTAATACAATTCTAGTTTGTAGATAGTAACTTTCCTTAAGCGAGCAATTCTGTGTTGTTTTATCATAATGTCTGCCTGCACACAGGTTAACCACCCTTGTGTCAACATAACCCTTTGATGATCAAACTGTCCAAAAACTACTTTGCAGTGGTCTTCAGACATGGCTATTTGAAAGGCCTAGAGAAGAGCATTTTTGAAAATTTCCCACTGGAATGACTGGCTCGGTAACCGAGCCAGTCATTCCAGTGGGAAATTTTCAAAAATACCATTCTGTCGGCCTGCAGATTGAGACTGACTAAGTAAAAACTAATTTTCTTTACCATTACCACTTTAATGGCCAAGCCGGCGAAAAAAATTAGCCGGTAAATTTACGGCAAAAATAGTCTTCTAAAATTAAAATGTTTTGAAAAATATTGGCCATCAAAATGATTAATTGATATATCAAGTAATATTTTGAGCGCTTTGAGGCGCTGTTGACACACAGGGTTGAAGACAGGTTGTCACTTAATGCAACGCTTTATATAGGATAAATAGCATTCGAGAACAAGTGATTCCTATTTACTAAGAGCACCCGTCTTAGTAGGCCTGGATAAGCAATTCGTAATAACAACGCCTATATCGTTAATGCTAATTTTTCGATGTGCATTAAATGTTAATAACGTTTGATAACCACATTGTACAAAGGAATATGAATGCTTAATGCGTCAATTTATATATCATGTGTTGCCAGATTGACATTTGGTCTCTGTGACTTTGTCCAACACACGCGGCGGTATTGTCCAGTTAGCAAACACGCATACAGTTTTATGCTAAAAATAAAATTTTCATTGTCTGCCATGCAATGTACCATTGAATATGTCTTAGGCATGCGCCATAGCGATGACTAGAAAGCGAGCCCTTATATGTTGATACTACAGTGTGATGTTGCTATAACATTGGTGACAATGGAATTTTCCATTTTATCCATCCATAATATGTCGTCACAATCAACTACGTGACGTTGTATGATGACGTCATAATCAATTATGGCACGCATGACTGGATTTAGTCCGTCTTAAATGCTTAATAGTCCGACACGTTGTACGAATTGTATTTTATTTATTATTTAATAAACAGTTTGTCGAATAACTTGACACTAATTTGACTGGACGCTGTTGCTGCCTTAAGCAGCAACAACGTCAAGTCAAATTAGTTGCGAAGTATTCAACAGCTTACATGTATAGTTTTCTGGAAATTGATAGTCGGGGAGTTCAGGGATCGATCGATCCGAACACGAGCGAATTGTGGGTACGGCTTAGCTTGAGATAGGCGGGGCATAGCTAAAACTGGATTCTTGCATCTTGCGTTAACCGTTTCACTACGAAGCCTACCAAAACCGGCTTCTGTAGTGGGCTTGAGAAATGTCCAGTTGCAGGCCAAGAGAATACTATTTTTGAAATTTTACCACGGGAATGACTGGCTCGATATTCGAGCCAGTCATTCCAGCTGTAAATTTTCAAAAATAGTATTCTTTTGGCCTACACATGGACATTCAATAAGTAAATATTTTAATTTTTTGAATAAATTTAGTCATTAAAGGGTTACTGCACCACCGTTATGTGGCGATAATAGAGATATCCATTTCTAGCTACGTCCCGCCCATTTCTGGATAAGCTCCTCCCACTTGTTTTGGAATATGTCTATATACTTTGAATCCTGACTTCTCAGAATCCCGAATTCAGGGTAACGGTTCGGGAGTGTTGCTGAATATGTTAGGGCTACCTTGATTTGGGCCAGTTGTTGCCTTTTACAGCACCGGCTTCCAGTCGAGTTGGTTTCAAAATGTTAAACAGACTTCGTTGAATTCTAAATCCATCAAGGACATGCAATTAGTACACGTGACAGACATTTCAAGTTTCATAGCTGAAATATAATACGTCACTAAGATTGTGACGTCAACCACCTAGTGATCCTTTCGACTTTTGAATAATATGAAACATATTAGCTCAGGTGCTTGTGTTGGGCACCTGAGCATAAGGCCATTGAGCCTCTTGTTATCAATCTCTGCAAAACAGGCTTTTTATTCTTGGTGGTATTAACATTAATATAATGATTATTGTTTTTGTAATAGTGGCAGTGAAATCGCTGAAAATTGTAAACATAAATAACGTTAATGTATATATGTAAATATTAAATTGCATTTTATTGTAAAGTTATTAAGTAAAATAGCAACATACAGCGTTTATAGTCATGCAGGTCTAAGTCAGTTTGACGCATGACTCAATCCCATTGTTAATAATTGACAATAATATATGTTTCAAACAAAACACGTCTTAATGAACCGCCATCTGTTGCCCCAAAGTCCCCAAAGGCTCCAAATGCAAGTATCCGCTATGCATACGATTAGAGCGTGCATTGTTAACAACATAAATGAATCCGTCCAATTTCCCCGACATTAATAGAATTGGTAGATATAGCAAATTCTTTATATCGGTCGGTCGTC
Organism: Chaetoderma sp. LZ-2023a; assembly: GCA_034401795.1. Classification (NCBI taxonomy): domain Eukaryota; kingdom Metazoa; phylum Mollusca; class Caudofoveata; order Chaetodermatida; family Chaetodermatidae; genus Chaetoderma; species Chaetoderma sp. LZ-2023a. Next base: position 47,846,772 of record CM067368.1, read on the forward strand.
CATCGGTCGGTCGGTCGGTCGGTCAGTCCGTCGCTCGATCGGTCGGTCGGTCGGTCGGTCGGTCAGTCGGTCAGTCAGTCAGTTGGTTGGTTGGTTGGTTGAGTGAATTGTCACTCTACGAGTCAGTCAAACGGTCAGTCGCTTGGTCAGTCGGTCAGTCAGTTGGCTGTCTGTTTGGTCGATCGGTTATTTATATTGTATTCGGTGTTCAATATTAATATATGTGTCAAAGGTGAAGGTCACTGTGACCTTGGTACTAATATCTAAGTTGATACAAGCAAGCCCCACCCCTATAAGTATGGTATTGATGGCTATTCATCTCCCTCACAGCTGCTGATTTAGCTCACATAGATTTTGCGCCAAGATTATTATTATTATTATTATTATTATTATTATTATTATTATTATTATTATTATTATTATTATTATTATTTCCTAGTACGGTGTCAGTCGCTGGGATGTCAACATATATGTATACAAGATCCCTTATTGGGGCCTCGTTGCCACTGTGGTCAGAACTTTGAGCTAATGGACGATAACGTTAGCTGCAAAGGTAATCTAAAACTGTGATTTAATGACATACAAGTGAATGAGTATTTTGTATCAGTGCCTCAACGGTAATTCCTTATTCCATAAGCCCGCCAACAGATTATGACATCATTTAATAAACAATTTCAAGGTAACTTTACAGGTAAGCCGTTGAATATTTTGAAGCTAATTTGGCTTTCAAATTATTTTCAAAATATTCAATATAACCTTTATCTTCCTTTCTTCTTTTCGATCGCTGGTATCACACTTGGAGAGCCGTTCTCAAGATGAAATCTGTGGTTTTCTGCAGTTCTTCCACAGGCCCATATAGCTTTTCAAGAAAAAAGGTTGACAAAGGCCAGATCTCTTCTCTCAGCAGCTGATACGTACTGCAGCATTGAAGTATGTGCTCAGTGGTCTGTTCTTCTTCTCCACAAGGACAAGCGGGCGATGTTGTAAGGTGGAACCGCCTGTACATGTGTTGGTTTAGTCTGTTATGTCCAGTTCTGAGACGAAAAATGGTCACTTGCTCTGGCCTCGAGAGATGATGGTAGGCATCTTCTGATTGAGGTGTTCTATAGAGTGAATTGATAATAGTCTTCATCTCTGTATGTGTAACCATGTTTTCTGTTTGATTCTCTCCTTGGACCCCACATTGTGAGGGGGTCCACTGCAATGCTATCCGAAAGCATTTGATGGTTTGTAGTGCTTCTTCAAGTTGTGGCAGCTTACCTTTGGTGATAGCCTCAAGGACGGAGCGGGCATCAGATAAAAAGACAATCTGTGCAATAGGGTCTGCTGTTCTGCTGATGGTATTAGCTGCATGGACCAGTGCTTCGACTTCAGCTCTGTAGTTTGTACAGTGTTTGCCCGTCGGTATTGCAGCTGACTCATGTTGTCCGTTTGGATACTGTATGTGCAGTCCAGCACCTCCGCTCCTAATTGCATCTTTGGCTGATCCATCTGTGTAGATCCTTATCCATGTCTCCTGAGGGTACATTTCTTCCAGCATGGCTAGGGTCAGGGCCTTCTTGCTCACATCACTGTGTTCATTTTTGGTTGTGAGATGAGGTACTGTGGTGCGAATAGCTATGCTCTCTAGTTTGTTTTCCCAGGGTGGAGGATCAAGGGTGTGGTTTGGGTCTTCTATTTCTGCTGGCAACATTTCTTGGTGTTTCCTTTGAAGTGCTTTTGTCTCTTTCACAAAACTTGATCTTTTACGTCTTCCTGATGACAGCTGTGCTTGCCTGATCTTCATCGGGTGGTTGTTGAACGATTTGAACTTTGCAGCTTGGATCAGTTCTTTGCATTCCCTTCCTTTACTAAGTGGGGGGATGCCTGCTGTCTGCTCCATTTTTTTCTACTGGTGTTGATCTCATTCCACCAGTGATGATGCGCAGTGCCTGGTTTTGTACTCTGTCGAGGGTCTGTTGATGAGATTTAGCTGCTGTCATCCATGAACTTGATCCATACTCAAGGTGTAGTCTTGAGGATCTTTTCATTGGCACCCCCACTTTGTTCCTGCCAGCTTCCTCATGATGTTTAGCTTTCTTCTGGCCTTTGCCTCTGCGTTCTGGATGTGCTCCTTCCATGTTAATCTTCTGTCATAGGTGACTCCCAGGTATGTCTGCTGGTCCTCGTACTCGAGTGGAGTACCGCCCAGTATCAGATTGCCAACCTTGGTTTTGGTGGACAGTGAGAATAGCATGGCTGATGATTTTTCTTTGTTGATGGTAATACACCAGCGATTGGCCCAAGCTGTAGTTCTGTATATTATAAATTCATCAAAGGCAGACACAATTTTCGTATACTTTCGTGACGTACTTTCCGACTTTCGTGGCTGAACTGCATCATGTTGATCGTGACGTCAGCTAATATGTAACTTATTTGTTTATGATGTCAGATATTTGAGTGAGAGAACGAATCCTTCTAGAGTGAGCATGCGAATCTAAATTTCTAAATAACCGTGTGCATGCAATCTGTTGTACATTTTGAAAACTAATTTGACCCTGGACTTTTGTTTTGTTGTTATAGGATCTATAACTAAGGAAACATGGACGCGCTTAATATAGTGCGCTTTAAACACACCCACCCCACCTCACCCACCCCACCCCACCCCTTGTGTCAACTTAAACCTTTAATGGTCAAATTGAGCATAAAACAAGTCTGCTGTGGTCTTCAAACATGCGTATTTGAAAGGCTGAGAGAAGAGTATTTTTTAAATATTTACACTAGAATGACTGGCTCGCTAACCCAGCCAGTCATTTTAGTGGTAAATTTTCAAAAATACAATTCTCTCGGCATAGAGATAGACACTTAAAAGCTTTAATTTTCTTTACCATTACCCCTTTAATTGCCAAGCCGGCGAAAGAAAATTATGTGGTAAATTTACAAAAATAATCTTCTAAAATTAAAATATTGGCCATGGCAAAATGATTAATTGATACATCAAGTGATATTTTGAGGGCTTTGAGGCGCTGTTGACACAAGAGGGATTGAATTGTCGGGTATCATGGCCTTTCTAATACGGACCTCGTTTGAAAGTGAAACGTTAAACTGATGGACGAAGAACCGGATTGCGTGACGAAAGCTTAGTCAATAAATTATGGTTTCTTCCTTGTCCATTGTACACGGCATATAGACACGTACATTGTTTACAATTTACATAGGTCTATATAGGTAACGACAGACCGGCATATAGTCATACCTGAATGCAATAGCATCTCCGCCTTTTGGGTGATGATAATAAAATTGTACGCGCCATGGAAGATTAACCCCTCTTGCGTCAACAGCGCTTCAAAGCGAAGTGCTGCTTTTATCATTTAACCCTTTCATTTGTCAAGATTTTTAAAGGAAATTTAAATATTTTCTCAATGAATGACCATTTGCTGACCAAGAGAACTGTTTTTTTGTAAATTTACCACTGGAATTAAGGAAAATATTTTTTAAAGAGTTGCTCTTTTGACCGGCTTGGCGAGTATAGGATTAATCGGCTAGGAAATCTAAATTTTAGCCTAGTCAGTGTCCATTTGCAAGCCAAGAGAAGACTATTTTTGAAAATTTACCGCTGGAATGACTGGCTCGGTAACCGAGCCAGACATTCCAGTGGTAAATGTTCGCAGATAATCTTCTCTTGACCTGAAAATATACAGACATCGTGACTAGTGCAGAGGCGGTGTTACAATTATAAATCACAAGTTGACACAAGAGAGGGTTTCGTTTCCACGAGTTCGGTCCTTGTCTCAAAAGAAACATCCTGAATAAGTATTTAAGCATACAGGTGATGATTTGCTATCAATGATTACTATTATCGGTATTTTCTCTTTCTTTCCCTAGATAACGGTAGATTTCACGATCTGATCCACATATTTAGCATCATGGACGCGATATGCTATTATCCAATCAATCTAGCAGACATGACCCTAATAAACATCACACTCCAGAAACAATGCTTCCTGGACAACGGGCACGGCTACATGGCACTGGGGTACAACTTCTGGGAAAAGATGTTGTATTTTAGTGAGAATGGCACGAATGAGTCGGGAAAGATATACCGGGTACACCTAAAATCTGGCTCTGTCAAAGAACAGATCGTGGAAGGAATTGGAGAGGTTCAAGGTATGAGTAAATGACAACGGTGCTGTATTACAAGTTTGCCAATCGATTGACTACTGGTGGTGCTGCAATGAATTATCACAATCGTTTGTCTATGCGTCTATTGACAATTTAACGTTAAGTATGTTTAAATTTGAACAGTGTTATATGTATTCTGTGCAATATACCAGTTAATGTTTTATAGAATAACTCTAAAATAAATATCAGTCGGTGTGCAAATGGTAAGTGATAAATGAAAGAGAATCATAAATATTTTCGAATCCCCCCGCACCCACCCCCCCCCCACCCCGCCCTACCCCCAAGCGGATCTAGAATCCAAATAATATGATAGCGAATTGAGAAATTAGCTGATGCTGTTGTTACTGTTGCCGTTGTTGTTACTGTTGTCGTTGTTGTTGTTGTTGTTGTTGTTGCGTGTGCAGTTGTTGGTGTTGTTGTTGTTGCTGCTGCTGCTGCCGCCGCCGCCGCCGCCGCTGCTGCTGCTGCTGCAGTCACTGCTCCGACGTGGTGATGTACCAAGGACGATGCAGTAGGATCCAATTGCATTCGCACAGAGCGCCAAGTTTGGAATACCATAAAAAGTTAATTCTTGCGGCCATGTGTTATTTCATCGTAACCGTAGTAGTTCCATATATAAGGCGAATGTGGTCAAACCTGATGGCTTTCGCTAGTCAGTAGCCTCATTGTTAGTATAAAAAAAAGACTTTTGGTAACATATTACAGATGGTCATCGAAAATTAAACACACCCAGACATATGTCATGTCTGGAAATTAGGTTTCAGTCATTTCCAGACATACACACCAATTGTAATCGCTTCAATACCTGGCATCAGTAAATTCTACTGAGCATGTAATATTAAAGGTCATATGCGGAGTCCATCTATACTGAGCGTAAAGATGGCATTGGTCGCGCATACCTCGCTGCACAAAACAGGTTGAGGCGATGAATACCTATTGCGGTAAAGTGTCTATGGCGTCGGTGTCATAAAACATCTTTTTGTGGCAATTTGCGCGCGTGGTATGGAATTTAGGCGTACCAACCGAGCCATTGGTTCTTCGCATAGTAGCATCCACATAGGCCAGGTTGGGTTTATTGTAGAATATGATGTATTCGAGGCATAGAACAGCAACTACTGATGCCAACATGCTGTCGTAAACTGGCATGCCTGAGGTTCAGTTTTCTGGCGTGAGCGTCAAATGCCCCACTCAAAAGAGAAGACTATTTTTTTAAACTTTACGACTAGAATGACTGACTCCGCAATCGAGCCATTCATTCCAGTGGTAAATTTTCAAATATAGGAGTATTCTCTTGGCCGATAAATGGACATTTAATAAGCAAATACTTTGGTATTCTTGACCAAATTTAGTCATTAAAGGTTTAAGATATCAGCAATCATTATTCTCGCTCTATAATTATTTATCCACGGGATTAACGTTTCCTCTCAGGATCTAGCCTTCTGATTATCCGATCCAGGTCTTATATCGAAATCATATGCTTAGATTTCATAAATATTTTAATAATTCTTAATGGTCCGAGGTACTAACTTGCCCTCAAGGCTGATACAATACTCAACGTCAGCTGGAATGCCATAGATAGACTGGCAGGTGCATGCTCGTATGACGTCTGGGCAGCAAGTCTAATAAAGGGATACGTTTCTAGCTGCGCTCTGCTCACATTATATCCGTGATGAAATCGATTAGAAATTTTGAATTTCTCGAATTAGTTTCAAAATATATAACAGTTCTCTTGTATATTTGTCTTGAAATGGCCTTTCAACGGTATCCATCCATCATATGACGTCATAAGTAACTAAGTGACGCATGGAATGGCATCACAATCAATGACATCATTATGACGTCATGAATTACGTAGATAAGTGCGTCACGAACGCAAAGTTGAAGAGGGACTAGCGTTGTAGTACGAATTGTATGTCTTTACGATTTAATAAATATCATGTTGAATATTTTGAAACTAATTTGACTGGGCGCTGTTGCTGCCATAGGCAGCAACAGCACCAAATCAAATTAGTTACAAAATATTCAACAACTTAACTGTATAGTTTTCAGGAAATTGATAGTCAGTGCATTCGGGAATCCACCAATCCCAACACGGCGAAGTGTGGGTGGAGCTTAGCGAGTGATGGGCGGGGCATAGCTAAAACTGGAAATCTCCATTGAGCCATAGGGCTTTGAAAAGCTAACAAGCTAACGGGTTAATAACCTTCGCTATTTATTTAATGTACAGGTCTTGTAGTCGAGTGGCTATCTTCTAATCTGTACTGGACAGACTCCACATACCAGCATATCTCAGTGTCACGTTTGGATGGTTCGTTTAGGCGTGTTATAATATCCGACAATCTTACAAAGCCTATTGGAATTGCTGTTCATCCATTCAAAAGGTATGGCACAAACAATGATGATGTATGTGGTAACTTGTGATGACCTATGTAGCAACTAATGATGACAAGTTCAAGTTCAAGTTCACTTTCTTACACTCATGCCTTGAATAGGCATATAAGGCATTATACATTTTTCAATAAAATGCAATCGAAAGTAGCACAACGAGAAAGGTTGAAATATTCAAAATCTATTAGATTGTGACTCAAATCGAACACTTGAAAAAGACACAAAGAGAAGGTAACTTGAGTATTTTTTCAGCCAAATTAGTTTCAAAATATTCGGAAGTCATTAAATTGCTGATTTATAAATGACATACAGTTCGTACACTTGAAAAATGCACAAAGAGACACTGAATTGAACATATTGACAAGTTAAATTAGTTTCAGAATATTCAACAGTAATTAAATAGATTTATCAATGATATGCAATCTGAACACACGAATGTGGTATAAGGAGAACAGAGCATTGTCTACAGTTAATAGTGACAGGGGATCCAGGGTTGCTGTCGTATTCATATATCGGGTGGTCGATTGTTAAAGCATAAATTATCATTGTTTTTTAAATAGTAAATCATTACATATACACATACATAGATATGTGGCGTATGTGGCAATATTATGTTACAGCCAATGATCGACAAAATATTTAATTAATCATCATTGTTATCATTCTCAATATGGACACCGCTAACATTATTATCATTATCGTTATAATCATTATTATTTGAATGCGGGAATAAGATGCATGCATTCTCTAAGGATTACCTCCGTTACAAAATTATGTCTACATTTTAGGTAATACGTAGACTTTTCGAGAATGTCAAAGGTATTCGAGATATACTTTAATTATCAGTACCATATCTCAGCGTTTCTTAGACCAATCACTCTGGCAAGGTTGTGTAAAATTGGCCAACATACCTAATAGGCCTCATATTTATCAGTTATTGTCTCTCTTCATGTTCCACTAAGTCTTATGGCTTCTTAGTTGTTTGGATGTCCCTATCCGCACCATGGACTGATCTGACCATGGGAAACTATTAGGGTTTCCGAGCGGTGATGCCCAGCATATGGTGTCACACACATTTCCCGCGTATCTTCTGATACCTAATAGTTAGTTATCCTTGCCAAGGTAGGAAGCACTGTAAAACATCTTAATTATTATTTTCTTTTATCTGCTGAACAACCCTCCCTCACCACAGTGCATAACTGGGCAACTTGCGTTTAAACCTAACGTCAGGTTAAAAAGATAGCTCCGTAGGACCTGGTGACTGGCGAAATGCGCATCCCCACCGAATTCTGTAAGAATGTCTGGGCATGATGTTAAGCTCTGCCACGCCCTCACAGGAAGGACATTCAGGGTGGGTATTCGTCTCTCTTATCCCCACCGTAATGATAGATCTAAACTTGCTTTTGTGAAAAGTAACCAATGTCCTGTGAGGTTTTATGTGGTTATGGAGCAAGATGTCCGGATTCTCACCCAGCTCGGAGATCTTGCGAAATAACATGTATGCACGCTGTCTTCAGTATTGATGCCGGAGGACATCCGTTCTCAATGACAGCCGTATCTAAAGCTAAGTAGGCGTCCGCCATTTGCGGCCTAAAATAATTCTTGTCTCTAAAAATTAAATGATAGGCTAAGCATAGAAGAAGACCCGCATAACTAATAGTGGCAACTACTAATTCAGCATATTTGAAACTACATAAGACGGTGGCGTGGGAATCCCTCGGGAATCGCTCGTATCATCTTCATGCAAAACAGCACGCAACCTAACAGTCATAATCTTACTAGGTATGGTCTTTTCTTTACAGCATTTTGGTTGAATATTAGAGTAGGCCCTTTTTGGCTAGTGCTCTTCTCCCGCTTTAAGCAATCGCGACATTTTCCCCTGACGGAAGCCCACGCGAGGCACTTCGACACTATAAAAGATAAATCTCTTTCCTTTCAGCTTAGAGGTATAATAGCTTATATTAACTTAATTAGTGATCTCGTGTACGGGAGCCTCCCTTGCTGGGATACATCTGCGGACCTGCACGTCTGTGTGGTACCTCCAGCAGTCCCACGTTTAAAAGTTCATCAGGCTGTCTCTATGTCTTATATTTTTGTATACTCATTTTTATCTAGTTTACTTGACGGTCTGTTTTAGGTAAAATCATTGTATAGACTTATTTTAATTTAGGTCACCAATCAAATCTTGTAAGTCCATAGATCACGAAATTGCTGTCCGGCATACCAGTGACACAAACTCTAAGGATGAGACTGTAGTCTTTAATGTTCGCGACGATAGTCGCACGGCCCCACCGGAATGATTGAGTTCCACCGGCCTTAGGAGCCGGTCTTTGTTACCCATAGGGCAGTATCGCACGGGGTCCATAACCCCGAGACTGTAAGGTAACCTGCGTCATCACTCTTCATGCACATGCAGCGCTGCGAGCCGGCACCAGACACCGGAACGGCCCGACACTACCCCATGAGCTACAAGTGGCACCAAATGTGGGGCTCGAAGAACATCATTATTAAGATGCATATGACAGCAAATACATCACTATATTCCAGGGGAACACCAGGGCATCATCGGGAGGAATCGGCACCACCTTTTCACTGGTACATCAGTCATGTTACACACCACAACCATCAGCCGACCACACCACCACCATATCAGGAATATTATCCCTCACTACGAGAAGAATGACCACGTAATCTTCTCGATATTCCGCCTCCCGTCCATAGACCCATGCCGGTTTATGGCTCTACAATGGGGTGGGATTCACTGGATTGGAGTACGCATGTTCGCGCTCCCCGGCATTGGCATCGACGGGAAACACCAAAACCACTGCCACCACCACCCACACAATGACCAGCATCAGAGTATTCATCAGTCTCCCGGATACCACCACCACCCGGATTTCAACGACTTCATTCTTCCCGTGGTCTTGGATGAGTAATTCTACCTCCCGAATTTAGTGGGGAGTGACTGGACCAATTATAAAATACAGTTCGAGATTATAAGTCGAACTAACCACTGGAATGATCAGCAGATGGGTGAATATCTTGCCGCAAAGCTTTCCGGAAAAGCCCTTCAAGTTCTTTCGGATCTCGGGACTGATTATATGCCCACTTACACCCAATTAGAATGAGCACTAACAGAACAATTTGTTGATGCGGCTCTCAGAAAAACAAGCTGCTTACAACTTAAGAATCTCCAACAACGCACGGGAGAAACTCTACCCGAGCTTGCTAGTCAAATCAGGAGACTAGTCACCCGCGCGTACCCTAGCACCAATCTAGAAGGCATCTCCATTTGGACACTTTCATCGATGCGTTAAGCAGTGAACCAGCTCTGAAAGAAAATTCTTTCTTGCTGACCACAGGAGTTTAGCCAAATTGACGGCCACCGCGGTCCGCATAGAAAACTTTCTGGAGCAGGAGAAAATTAACCGATGCCAACTTCACCCTGTCAATGAGGTAGAAGGTTCAGCTATCGCCACATCAACCAACGCTCCCAACACATCATCAACCCCTACAGCACAATCACCACCACAGACCACTTCCCAGAATTCCAATCAGACCAAGCACCTGGAGGAAGGGAGTGTGGCCGCAGAGGAGGCTACAACGGAGCCCCGGGTGCGGGAACCAGCACAACAATAACAGTAATAGCAACATGCAGGAACGTATGGACGAGATCGACAAACGGATCTCCGCATTAACAAATTTAGTAACAACACTCAGCACGAACCTCGCCAGCACCCACCTTAGAACAACGAACACTACCAACACAGCAACCGCCACCAAACACCTGTTTCGGATGTGGTCAGCCAGCCCATTGGAGGGAGCAGTGTCCTAACTGATCTCCTTCAGCAATGCCTGCCCCTGACCGCAGCACACCACGACCGGAGAAGCCGCTAAACTCTTAGGAGCACCGAATGAAGTCACCTCGGTGCCCGTATTCGCTTCCCAACTCAACTGCGTCCCCCGTACAACAACGTCTGATGGCCAACTATTACCAACCAAACTCGGCTTTTACACATACCCCAAAACGCACGGCTTCATATGTGTCGATGCCTACGATGCCTCCCACATCCGCAGCATCGCCATCCCCCTCTATCTCCGCACATAAAACGTAAAACGGCAGTGGTTGGTTGCAGCACGCCTGCTGAAACAACGTTTTTACAAGCACCACATCCCGCCACCAAAACACCGTCCTGCACAACATCATCTCCTGCATCCACAGACAGCAGCGACTTGGGAGAAACCGTTCACTCCATCTCGTGGATTCGTAAACGCCGACGTAGATGGGGAGACCCACATCCCTGGCAGCGTCACTGTTTCTTCTGTGCTTCGCCAAAGCATCCAATGAAGCATTGCAAGAAATGGCTCACACAGGTAGAGGTTATCCTTCATCCTGTACGCACCGCTGTCTACACCAACACTGCATACCCAGCAATAGCAACATCTCCAACATCATTGCTACCTCCAGCTCCGTCTTCGCTGCAGTCCTCACAGCAGCGACGACGGCGGACTGGCCCCTTCCTCACTCAGCCATCAACCACATTAAAAGAGGCCATTCAGAAACAGCCCGATTATATACAGAATGATTCTGCTCCGACACCATTGTCGCAGATGGCATCATTGGAAACTCTTCCACAGGTACACCGCAAAGTGATATACAAGTGTGCCTGTCTGTTTAGCAGTGTTTCCACCAGTGCCACCGTTGACACTAGCACTTCACAGTATTCAACAAGCGCTTATATGAGAGCATCCCACCTCATAAAAAGCCTCCCCTTAAACCTACAAACATTTATCTACAGATGGATATGGGAGCTGATGTTCCCGTAGCCGGTGTAGTTAATCTAGTTATCCAGATAGAGGAGATGCAATTCATACAGCGAGTTGTCATCGCCTCTTTTCAAAACGACGCCCTCCATTGCTCAGTGCCAGCGAAGCAATCATACACTGCAAACAACAGGAGCTTGACATACACGGCTGACGGATAGCTCTTGGACCAGAATCATCATTGTATGACACATGTGCTGTAATATTATCAACTACAGCAACTGTTGAGCCGGGACAGGAGCAAATCTTGTGGACCACTGCACCACAGTTAGGAAGCAACACACACATCGCCATGCTGGAACCCAACTCTGATTACGTGATCGCCTCTCAATGCGCAAGTCCCCGCATGATCGGGGACACTACTAATAAGGAACATTTACCTTTTAGAGTGTTCAATGGCACCGCAGACCCCCATAACTCTTCAACCGGGGGTACGCTGCGGCCATTTAGTGGGCATTATCTCATTGGAATCACTTACACTTATCGACACACAACAGTATGACTGATGATTTACCCTAGATTTATATCTACGTGCCACAGTTAGATTACCGCAACCACAGAAACACGAAATTCGGAAACCACTGTACAAATATCATTATAGTTTTTCCTCCGGAGACATGGATCTCAGAGAAACTTATCTTGTGTGACACTCCATCGACACAGGCAATAACCGCCTTGTACATCAACCGGTGCGACGTCTTCCCATTCATAAAGAAGCAGAAACTCACCAGCAAGTTAACGACATGTTGCGGCCCAGTATTATCGAACCCTCAGCATCTCCATGGGCCAGCCCCATAGTACTAGCCGGCAAAAAGGATGGAACCTTGCGGTTTTGCATTAGACTACCACTGCCTTAATGATCTTAGCATCAAGGACGCTTATCCGTTATCTCGGATAGATCAGGCCTTCGATTCCTTGTCTGGAGCCAAGTGGTTTTGTACCCTAGACTTAGCTAGCAGTTACTGGCAAGTAGCCATGGATGAAGCTGACATGAAAAAGACCATATTCATTTATAGGGATGGTCTTTTCCAATACTGCAAACTGCCCTACGGCTTGTGCAATGCTCCCGGAACTTTTGAACGTCTCATTGAGCAGGAATTAACCACCCTGCAATGGAAAATCTGTCTATGTTACATCGATGACGTAATAGTCTTCGGGCAAACGTTTGAGCAAACCCTTATCAAGTTGGACACTGTCCCATCAAGATTCTGCACGGCCAATTTGAAACTCAAACGCAAGAAATATCATCTCTTTTGACAGAGCATTGAGTTCCTGAGACACGTCATATCCGGTGATGGAGTGGCTACTCAGCTGTCAAAAACTAAGGCAGTAGCGGAATGGCCGACGCCCTCTTCTGTCACAGAGATGCAGAGTTTTCTTGGCTTATGCCAGTACTATCGCCGTTATATCCGTCATTTCAGTGAGATTGCTTCACCCCTCTACAAGATCACCGAAAAAAATCGACCATTTGAGTGGACGAGTGAGTGTGAAGGTTCATTCAGGGTGCTGAAGGAACTCTTGATGACCGCCCCAATTCTTGCTCATCCTAATCCAAACCTCGGTTTCATCTTAGACACTGACCACAGCACACTGCTTACGCTATCGGCGCGGTACTATCTCAGGTCACGGAAGACAGAGCAGGTATTGGGTTATGTTTCACATACTCTGAATAAAGAGAAAATACGCACCCACCAAGCGAGAACTACTAATGATGGTACATTTCGTCAAGTACTACAAGCACTTTCTGTACGGGGGCCCCTTTACACTCCGTACAGACCATGCCTCACTATGCTGGCTCATGAACCTAAAGAACCTGGAGGGCCAGGTAGTGAGATGGAAGGAATCCCTGCAGGCCTATAACTTCAACGTTGTTCACCATCCCTGAAAATTGCATGGTAATGCCGACGCCCTCAGTAGAGTTGGCATGGAGGCTGAACATGAAGAGACCGCCACCGTGACACAGTCAACAGAGCCATCTCCGAAGTTCCCCAAATTGCGGTGCACAGAGTGGAATCTGGAGAAAATCGCACACAACCAAACAACAGACGTGCAGACACGAAACATATACACGTGGATTCACGAGGGGGGTACATCCTCCCAAGGAATCGGTAACACCGCTTTCCACCACGGCTAAATATTATTACCAATGGTTCAAAGAATGTCACTTATCGAATAACGTTCTTTACATTAATAACCGTCTGGTAGTCCCAGAAAGTTATCGTAACCTCATATTAAAACAACTACATAATAACGCCGGGCATCTGGCCATGGAAAAGACTGTTACGCGTATCAAATAGAGATTCCACTGGATCGGAATTTGCGAGTCTCAAGGCATGGGTTGCCAAATGTATCTCATGCCAAAGACGTGCTGTTGGCCAGCACCACATCGCACCCTCCCAAATTAAGATTGTTGGTGCACCATGGGAGCGAGTTGCTATCGTCGCGCTCTGACCCTTGAATATGATGGATGACGGAAATATATACATCCTCGCATTGCAGGACTATTTCATGAAGTTGGTAGAAGCATTTGCTTTGCCAGACCAAGAGGCATCCATCATAGCAGAGGTCTTGGCAAGCAATGTCTTCTGCCGGTTTGGTATGCCTTATGAGTTACACTCTGATCAGGGAAGTAATTTTGAGAGCCGGCTCATATCAGAGCTCTGCAAATTGTTTCATATCGTCAAAACAAGGACGACTCCGTATCACCCCCACACTGATGGGATGGTGGAGAGATTCAATCAAACTCTCGTGGAGATGCTTACAAAAGAAACATGCCTTGATTGTAGAGATTGGGATCTACGGCTCCCATATGTACTCATGGCTTACCGCACTTCAGTACATTCCAGCACGGGTTACACCCCTGCTTGGTTAATGTTAGGCTGTGAATTAGCCTTACTCCTGGATCTGGCAATGCCCCGGATACCAGGAGAGAAAAATTCACCATCTCTCTATGTTGAACTCTTGCGGCAGAGGATAGAACAAGCCCGTGAGTTAGTGAGAGAAACCTTACCCACTGCACACCGGCGGCAAAAGACATGGCCCACGGACATGAGATCCATATGAAGCAGGAAGGATTCACGACGGTCTGCATGCGTGCCATGTAAATTGAGTTACCAGTGGAAAGGCCCCTATGTGGTAGTAGGTAAGACATCGGACGGGACCTACCGTATCCGTGCTTCAGATGGCCTGACCTCAGTCATCCACTTCGATCGACTTAAACCGTGTGTCAGTGACGACCCAGCACCAGAGCTAGGGCTGGGCATTTCTCATGACACCGGTACCCAGACATATATTTCTATGGAAAATAGTATTCCCCCGATTAGCACAGAGCACCACGGTGCCAGTTCGACCCAACTTCTACCAAACCAGAATGCAGGTGAACAAGCAGCTAACGCTGACGATGATGACGAGATCTCTGAAGAACTTTTTGTTTGTGTTGTCCAAGGGACCAGATGGAAAAGCTGTCCCCCCCGCCGATCTCTTCTCATTCCCACCTACTTCATGCTATGGCCCCCATCATAGAGTTACCACAAGCGGAAGCTGAGGCTGACCCAAGCCATACTTCCTGTGTGGTGGAATATGTGATGAATAGCATGGACGTGAAGAGGCTGGATGAAGCCTTGGCGTGTCTATAACCGCAAAACCATACAACGAGGTGTAACTGACCACGCCCCGAAATCGCCGGACCACTTCCCAACCAAGCGGTACCCCTGCCCATCACCGCACCACTGCCCCATATTCAACTGGCGTCCCTCATCTATGCACCAAGTTCGGACATCACTGGCCCAGTCCATTTCACACTCCACTCGTCGTCTGGTGACTGTCAATCTTCAGATATGAGAGAGACTGCTGCTACAGAGGAGGTGGCATCCCACACCGCACCGACCAACATCCCCGCAGTGGGCAGGGAAGCAGCCTGTTCAGCAGACTCGGCTCGAATTTTCCTGGTGTCTAAAAACTACGAAAGGACACCAACCGCCATGTAACGGGAGATGACCACATCCCCCCCCCCCCCGTCTAAAGACCACCCTCTCCATTAGGCCTACCATACTCCCCCCCCCCCCCCCGTGAGCAGTCAGGACTTCACACCACAGACAGAACGTCATCACATACAGAATGCACTTGCCCTCAAGGCTGGATACGTCAATTCATCATTGCGCGTACATCACATACATACTCGGTTATACTCAGCATAACAGAGACATTCAACACCGACAACAACATCGTTTAGCAGCACCTATCATTATTAATTAATTTCCGGTAGAGACGTAAAAACTCCCGCAACAGTTCCATCCGCACCAGCTGCGGAAGAAATAAAAATCTCCCGCAACCCCCCACCTCCCTCAATAACAACGGACTCGGCATTCACCAGCGTGGAAAACTGGAATGCGGCCACTTCGCTTTAACATTGGCACCATACAGCATCCCGGACCTCCCGACAACAACATTATCATCAACAAACAACAGCCAACAAATCTCCCGCACACCCCTTCTTATCTAGTTACGGGAGAACTGATCATATGGATAGAAGGATTGCACGACAGCCATCTACAGTATGCGTCACGGGAGAAACGTTTGTCCAACGCCCCGCCCTCTCCCACGACATCGTACGGGAACAGCCAAGACTACATACATCATTTACACGTAATAACAGTCAATAGTATTAAGAGAGCAAGATTCCCGCATTGTCGTCAGTCACGAGTCGGATTTTACTACCAAAAAGTTGAATTTGATAATGGATTGATCAAAGTTACGACAGCATCCATTACAGAGCGAATTACCACCAAGGTTCGATAAGGTTGACAACACGCCGCTTCCCCCAGTCCCACACCTGGCGGCAATAAAAACGTCACCTTCACCACAGTGCAAGTATCATCCACAGATAACCAGCCATGCGTATCAAACTCAAATCACCAACATGTCAGGAACATAGTCACTCAGGTTGACTGTATTCACAATGTCCAAACGACGGCCTTGTAAATTGTAACACTGTGTGCACCCACTTCCGAATTGTACTGTAATTTAACCATTATTGAGTGGTATTAAGGTGTCCGGTCTAGGCAGGGACGGAGTTAGTTCTACCCATTACGGAGAATGCTTGGCAGCCCTCCCTCTCGGAAAACGCAGCTATCTTGTCGAGATCAGTAACTTTGATCTACCGCCTGAGTAGATCTGTTTAAACCACACATCAAATTACCTACAGCTTTACTGTTATATTTTTGATTAGGAACACAACTGCTCTACCGTGCTACAAATCATTAGCTCACGGGTTGGTAAAGCGGCATCAAAAATCTAACTATAATTACAAAGATAATTTCTCTTCTCTGCGTTCCATCCACAATCAACACAGGCTGAGTACTACCTTTTACAGACAAGTACAAAACGCATGTTTAAGAACCCGCGCAAATAGGGACATTATTTTATACGGAATCTTGATATAACATACCTTTCCATATCTCGCATCTGCAAACACTACACATCAGCAACATTATTTCGACATCCCCATAAACAGCACATATGTTTCCGATCAACCACGTGTTTCCAAGGGTCACGTGAATTTTACTGTAGTAAATTGGATCAAACGCTTTAAACAAATACGCGACTACCACAGCGTGATGGAGGAGTGGGGAGGGTGAGTCGGGGTAATTATCGCTGACATCAACAGGCTCCCACACACCCCATCGGGCGCTCCAGCCTAAAATTAAAATAGGCAAGTTTAGAAGCATCCAATCTGTAAAACTGCATCAAGCTAATTAAAAGGTGATGCTCCACGGGAATAAGTAGTACCCTGTTTTTTATGTTTATCGAAGAATTTGAATACGCTAAGGTAAAACTAAGTTAGTGAGCCATTCCTCTTATAATTAAAAGTGCTCCCTTTATATGGGAGGAATTAATCCTGTGCGGCTTAGAATGGGAAAGAGAAAACCTTTCCATATAGGACTGACCGAATCACCTTCAAAACTTCCAGGTGTGGTCATCCGCCGTCTATGATGTCACTAAATAGTATAAAAGGAGGAAACGCGCTCTGAAACTTCGTCTTCCCGTCAAAACTCGACACCAGGGAAGAGCAAATAGCATTAGGCTTCTTTCGTGTCGAAAACTAAATTCTGCTCTCTCCTTATTATTAATTCATTATTACAATACTTGGCCTGGAAAGTTAAAAATGAAGAGATAGGGTGTTAGGTTTTAACTAGGTTCCCGCAACCAACTACCATGCGGGAACGAGATGTCACTCCTCGAAGATTTAGCATTGTCGGATTCATCTGAAGAAGAATCAGTACCAGTTTTGAAAAGATTCCCGTGCAGCTCGTTATTAGCTAGCGGAGAACTCTGTACCAGAACTTTTACAAGAAATTCTGACCACACTCTTCATGTTAACAAGGATCATCTCCTCCAGACATCCTTCTGTGTAACGTGTCAATATCTCTATACCGCTACCCGCTATTGAGTGACGCATGCACTCCGTCATAAGCACCGTGTGTTAGAAGTGACATTAATTCCTGGGGAAGAAAGTGAGGATCGTGCCGCTTTAGCCACACGTTTTGAATCTCGCTTACTGGTTAAAGTTCTCCCGACCGAGAAGATGGCCCGCACCAAGAATACTACCCACAGACATCCCGTTAGTCATCGTCCTCCCGTGGCTACCTTAGCTAATATACCAGCAGCCAGACGTGAATTCTACCCTCAGTCGCGTAAGGGAGCGCTACGCCACCTCCAGTCACCACATCCACACCGGTCCTGAAGCAGTGCAAGAAGCACAAATCCTCCGCAGAATCCAGTCTGGCAGCACCCGCATCTATAACCAGCAACAAAGCCATAACGACTACACCCGCACCCGTAATGTCCAGAGCAATCGCGTCCAGTCAGCCTATATTGGTAGTTATCATGCCGCCTACGGAGATGGAGATTCCAAGATACCCACAGTTGCCATCTCCTCCTGACCTGACTATAGACGAGGGACCGGGACCATCACAGCCTACATCTATTAGCATCACTCCAACCCATGTCATCCAGCATCCGCATCCCAGTCTTTCTGATCCAGCAATCAGGAAGGGGACTATGCCTGAACGACCATACGCGGGGAAAAGACGTATCGCTCACACGCAGGACATCCAACCTGTGCCCAATCGCCTTTTGAAGTACGACAAGTCACTGAAGATGTCATCACCTGCTCCCGCATCACTGCCTCGGCCTACAATGCGACTCACCGCCATCACCACAACAACCAGCACAGCCACCGCGACCATCACGAAGACAGCAGCATCAGCCACCTCAAAACCAACCAGCACTACCGCCGCGATACGAACAAACATTTTAGCGTCAGCAGTAACTGTGAGAGACATTATAGACGCTCATATTCCAGCAAATCACTTCAGACATTTCCGAAAGTGATAGTGAACGCATCTCAGCCTTAATAATTCATCCACCGTGACCAACCGGGACCCAGACTCAGTGGGGAAACTTCGGCAGAGGTGTGATCGTTTGTGTTACAGCAGAACATCAGTGGTGCGACTCATGGAAAATTACTATTTATTTATTTGTTTTTTAAATACTTTTCTTTTTATTATATATGTTAGATCAATTGAATCCCATCCCTGGGATGACTGCGGTTATCCGACACAGCTGCGCAACTTAGTTGCCCAGCTGTGCCCCACACAAAATGAGCACTGTGGACTCCAGTGTTGTAAGAACGTCGTGTGCGACGTAAAGTATACAACACCCCGCAGTGCAATAATGTCATAATCCCGTCATGCAGTCTCAGCTTTGCTGAGGCTGCCTGATAAACTAACATTTGAATTATTATTATGTTTTATTTTTCTTATTATTTTTCTTCATGTCTTAGAAGTCAGGACGGCTGTGGGGTCAGCGAGAGTTGCCCGTTACAGACCCGCTATAAAGGGCCGCAAATATTTTTAATCAAGATACGTGTTGCCTTTTTTTACCCAGGGTGCGCCAGTAATTCGGCTGTAATATTTTAAATACCCCATAAGGGTATGTTATGTGGGAATTATATTTTTGATATACATATATTTTATATATTATTATATATCTTAACTTAAATTGTGGTACGTTGGAACATGGGTGTTCTCTGCGGAGATAATAATTATCCACACCCAAAGAGAACACCCATGCGAGCTATTGTTTAGGAATCATTGACTAAATAAAGTTAATAGCACGCACCAAAATACTAAAACAAAACAAAAAAAAAGAAAAGACGTGGAAAAATAATTCCAGGTCAAAAATTAAAACTAAAAGTATGCTTCCCTATCCTCTTTGGCACCTCTATGCACTCTGTCGCTTGAATACACGTCTATTGCGTCACTACGCCTCTCCGGCCACGTGCCTACCCGGGAAGTCTATGATTCCTGCCTATCATGTCTGTGCGTCGATCCGCAACGCGTGATCGTTTGACACGGATGTCAAACTAGGAGGGGTTGGTGTAGTTCGGATCGACCGGTCAGGTGCCGGCCGTACCAGCTAAGTTGGGTACGCACCACCCATCCTGGATTCTTTCCCTGAACACGCCCCCCCCCCTGGGTAGAGCTATAAGCGTATATGGGCCTATGAGAGATCGCGTTGTAAAAAATTACTACGTTCGTTAAAATGATCATGTCGATAGTCACTTACAGGACTGGCGGTATGATCAGCGAACGAAAAGAAGAAGAAGTTAAAACGCATAACATGCTTGCGTGCGCTTAATACTATTTTTTGACAGATCGCGTATTTCACGACCAAGATAGGATGGCGCTTTTAGTGTACCGAGTAGGTACATTGTAATCCTTTCTAATTACTTGTTCCGGCGGAATCTGGCATTAATCAAGACCAGAATGCGACGGGCTTTCCGAATCTGTAAACCATTTCTAAATCGGTTAGGAAATGGCCGAGTTATTCACGGAAAATCCCCTTTTGATTATCTTCAAAATATTGCCGTAACGTCGTAACCACGTGTACGCAGAAATTCGACTGCATCATTATTAGCTACGCGCTGATTGGCTAGTGCTCGACCGATGATTGATTGAAACCTGCGCCTATTACGTCACAGGTAGTATAAAAGGATATGAAATCCAGAACTCAAGAGCATCCTCGGCCAGTGGCCGAATAGGTTGGATCTGTATGCAGCTACTATCAGCAAGACAGACATTAAGCAGATCAATTCTGTCTCAGGAGGTTTCTCTTCCATAGCCTCAGCAGCAATCCAATCCATCGCACTAAAACCAATTTTGTATCTCCCGTTTGTGGGGGGAGCATTTTTGGAACTTTTGAATAGTGTTCACGATTACATCAAGAACTAACTCGGAACACAAACTTGCGGTGAGGCCTTTCCCGGCCTGAATATGTGATTCTACAAATGCAGAGGCAGCGATGTTCTTTGGTGGATGACTCGCCAGATCTGCCGGCCATGCCAAAAAGTGGTTATCCAACCTTCCCAGCACTGATCTCGTACAGGTTTATTTTAACATTTTGACTGCAGCAAGTGAACTTTGCCCGGTACGTCTGCAGAGCTAACTGACGTACCCCGCACCGTTAGGCTTAGTTACGTATCTTCCTCCGTATTCAACAACCCCCGCTTATGAACGGGTTGTTATTAACTTCCATCTGTACCATCGGTGTATGGGAACTTTCGCCTTAGTAGTAATGTTATTGTATCTCTTACTGACTACTCGTTGGACATTCTACATTGTGATTACAGTCCTGAGTTCGATCCGCTCCCGTCTTGGACTGCATGTGGAAATCCTGTTTGCGGAACCGACATGCGGGAACTTTCCAGCTTCCAAAGAATGCATCAGCTCACGTCACACCAAGGACCACGTATCAATTTCAGTAACACGATAGCCTATGCTTAAGAATGCTGCTATACTTAACATTTTAATTATTCTGTTAATTATAACTTTAATAATTATACTTTATCTGTATAAATGGTCCCGATGACTAAAAGGCACCGTAACGGTCTTAGGACCGCTAGTTATAATTTCTGTATCTGTTCATAGTTATTCTTATTTTCTGTAAGGTGTTTTTACTAACCACAACGTAGTAGGTGTCTCAACCTGTACTTTATATATTATTCTGATCATTTTACATTGTATTCTTTATTCTGGTTAGTTTTATATATGGCAAGTAGCCATCAGTTTGTATGTTTTGTTTATTTATAGAAAAATATAGGACTGCAGTGCACCTAGGAAACACTATACAGAAACATTTATATATGCAGCACGTTCTCCCGCCACCAACAATTTTTCGCTGAGGTCGCTGTCCATGCTATAACTCTGTTTAGCCCGGCATGCTACCGACTAGAAGCCTTTCTATTTAGCTCAATAGGATAGGTTTAATATGATTAGAGACAATTTCTTCGTTAGGAGATGCATAGTGTACGCCTCCTTTCCGGGAGTTGCGATAATTTAGCCCCGCACTCTGGCAAGGTTGTGTAAAATTGGCCAACATACCTAATGGGCCTCATATTTATAAGGTATTGTCTCTCTTCATGTTCCACTAAGTCTTATGGCTTCTTAGTTGTTTGGATGTCCCTATCTGCATCATGGACTGATCCGACCATGGAAAACTATTGGGGTTTCCGAGCGGTGATGGACAGGGTGTGGTGTCACACACATTTCCCGCATATCATCTGATACCTAGTAATTAGTTATCCTTGCCAAGGTAGGAAGCACTGCGAAAACATATCTTAATTATTATTTTCTTTTATCTGCTGGACAACCCTCCCACACCGCAGTGCATAACTGGGCAACTTGCGTTTAAACCTAACGTCAGGTTAAGAAGATAGCTCCATAGGACCTGGCGACGAACGAGATGCGTATCCCCACCGAATTCCATAAGAATGTCTGGGCATGATGTTAAGGACATTCACAGTGGGTATTTGTCTCTCTTACCCCCACCGTTAGATCGTTGGGATAGATCAGTTGCCTAAACTTGCTTTTGTGAAAAGTAACCAATGTCCTGTGACGTGTTATGTGGTTATGGAGCAAGATGTCCGGATTCTCACCCAGCTCGGAGATCTTGCGAAATAACATGTATGCACACTGTCTTCAGTATTGATGCCGTAGGACATCAGTTCTCAATGTATCTAAAGCTAGGTAGGCGTCCGCCATTTGCGACCTAAAATAGTTATTGTCTCTAAAAATTAAATGATAGGTTAAGCATAGAAGAAGGCCCGCATAACTAAAAGCGGCAACTACTACTTCAGCATATTTGAAACTACATAAGATGGTGGCGTGGGAATCCCTCGGGAATCGCTCATATCATCTTCATGTAAAACAGCACGCAACCTAACAGTCATAATTTTACTGGGTAAGGTCTTTTCTTTACACCATTTTGTTTGAATATTAGAGTAGCCCCTTTTTGGCCAATGGGCTTCTCCCGCTTTAAGCGATGGCGACATTTGGCCTCTTGTAAGGATTCAGTGGCGATGGCCCACGCGAGGCTATACTCCTCACCCAAATTAGCACTAGGAGTAGTGCCCGCATGAAGCACATGGCTTTTCCACACTATAAAAGATAATGTTCTTTCCTTTCAGCTCAGAGGTATAATAGCTTATATTAAGTTAATTAGTTATCTCGTGTACGGGAGCCTCCCTAGCGGGGATACCTCTGCGGACCAACGAGTCTGTGTGGTACCTCCGGGAGCCCCACGTTTAAAAGTTCATCAGGCTGTCTCTATGTCTTGTATTTTTGTACGCTCATTTTAATCTAGCATACTTGAAGGTCTGTTTTAGGTAAAATCATTGTATAGACTTATTTTAATTAGGTCACCAATCAAGTCTTATAAGTCCATAGATCACGAAATTGCTATGGACAGGCATACCGGTGGCACAAACTCTTGGGATGAGACTGTAGTGTTTAATGTTCGCGACTATGGTCGCACGGGCCCACCGGAACGATTGAGTTCCACCAGCTTTAGGAGCCGGTCTTTGTTACCCATAGGGCAGTATCACACGAGATCCGTAACCCCGAGACCGGAAGCTAACCAGCGTCATCACTCGTCGTGCACATGCAGCATGGCGAGTCGGCACCAGACACCTGCGAGCTACAAATATACACCTGTGCAAAAGTTAAGCACCAGCAAAAACAATAGAACGTAGAAACATGATGGTACAACTAGGCTGCCATACTTTTTGTCCCCGCGTTAGCTGACATAATTCCAAGTACAAAATGCACATGCATGCATGACATCACACCGCTTGATGTCCGTGCGTGGCGGGAAACAGCCCACGTGTTCAGTTATGTAAAAGTCCAGTTTGAGGTGTAGAACATTACATACAGATTTAGGCGACAAGATTAGGAATTTTGTGTTCATGACCGTGGTTTATTTGTACAGAGAGAATTAGCTCTTGATTGTGAACCGCTATGGCAAGACGAAGGTTAAGTGATCGTGTGAAATGGCAAATCATAGGCATGCATACCACTGGTATGTCATGCAGAGAGATTGGCAGACAGCTGAACATTAACCATACTGTAATCAGTCGTTTGATTGCAAAACATGGGCAAACTAACGAGGTGAAGGACAGGCCTAGATCTGGAAGACCGAAGAAGACTACTGCCCGTGATGATCGAGCCCTAGTACGCCTTGTTAGGAGATCTCCATTCACCAACAGCAGAGTGCTCAGCCAGCAATGGGAAACGCGCAATAGAGTGTCAATGTCTACCGTCAAAAGGAGACTGTATGCTGCTGGCATGAAAGCTAGGAGACCTGTCAGACGTCCTCTCCTCACTGCACACCACAAAGAGGAGCGTCTGAGGTAGTGCAACGAAAGAAGACAGTGGAACATGAGATCCTGGAGACGGGTACACTGGTCCGATGAAAGTCGGTTTCCTGCTTCATGCCACAGATGGTCGAACTCGTGTATGGAGGTCCAGACGTACGGCGTACGACCAACGTAACATCATGGAAGAAGTTCCATTTGGTGGAGGTTCCGTTATGATATGGGGGTGCATCTCATTTGATTGTAAGCTGGATCTGTTGACTGTACCTGGAACACTAAATGGACAAAGATATCAAGATTCCATACTGGATAGAGTTGTGGTCCCTCATTTTGTAAATCATGCACCTGGAACCCACCCTATATTCATGGATGACAACGCCCGACCACATCGTGCTAGAGCTGTGCATGAATACCTCCGCCAGAATGCCATCGAAACCCTACCATGGCCAGCAAGGAGCCCTGACATGAACCCTATTGAGCATATCTGGGACATTCTGGGAAACATGGTGAGAAGGAGGGATCCTCCTGTGCAGAACCTACAGGAATTAACAGACGCACTCCATCTTGAATGGCAACGAATACCACAATGGCGTATCAGTCGGTTGGTGACCAGCATGAGACGTCGTGTCCAGGCCGTCATCCAGGCACAAAGTGGATATACCCGGTATTAATAATGGCAGTCTCAAACTCGTGATCAGATGTTAAACTTCGTTTTCAGACACCATTAATGACAATCTAGCCACGTGTGTCAACTGTAGGGCAATAGTTGTCAGTTGTGTCAACGTAACCATATTCAGGCCTCGTTTTCAAGTTCAAACGAAATCATACAGTGTTTCCCCACCATCATAATCAGCATTCCTCTAGTTGCATTATTACCTCTTGCACTAAGATGGATGGGTACATAAATGTTTATGCTATTGCTTTCTTCATAGCACATGAATATACCCTCGCATGTGCGTAAAAATAGGGTGGTGCTTA
Source organism: Chaetoderma sp. LZ-2023a (assembly GCA_034401795.1). Taxonomy (NCBI): domain Eukaryota; kingdom Metazoa; phylum Mollusca; class Caudofoveata; order Chaetodermatida; family Chaetodermatidae; genus Chaetoderma; species Chaetoderma sp. LZ-2023a. Next base: position 47,871,835 of record CM067368.1, read on the forward strand.
ACTTTTGCACAGGTGTATACAACGCGATCACTGACATATCCAAAACTATTGACATGATCCAAGACCCTTGGTCCGATTACGAAGCCTAAGCCCCGGTATGTGGCCTGTTTTTTCTCCATGACCACTAGCTTATGGCCTGTCTGTAGTTGCTTCTCTGAGTGTTTAGCAACTTTACTCGCTTGAATGCATGCAATATCGATGTTATAGTGTTCACAGTCTGCACCTAAGGTTTGACTCTTTGATGTTGCACTCAGACCACATACATTCCACGTAGCTATGGTAAGCTCCTGGGAAGATTGCGTCGTCCGAGGATGTCGAGCAAAATTTCTTGTTTGAAGAAGGGTAGACATAATGAGAGTTGCCTCTGTATGCGAATGTCAGCCCGGAAAGTTGGTACTTACGGAGGATACCGGCGTGAAGGTGTCATCTTTCTCCCCCATCGTGGTTCATGACATAGTTATATAACGTCATTATGATTGTGACGTCAGCCTACATGTTACGTAATTGATTATGACACTATATAATCGAGTGATATGGTGGATTCGTCTATTGAGCAAATCATTGGCGTGATTGTGGAGAATAAAAATAGGACATTAGCAGTCACGTCCGCGTGATCATCCCGGCCTCTCCGGCATCGATTTTATTTTTGTATAAAATCTCAAGAGGAGTAACGAGTACACAGCATGATTTTTCAATACACTCATACATGCAAAGTGTGTATTCTTTTTGAAGCAAATTTGACTGGATGCTGTTGTTGTCATAATCAGCAACAACTTCTAGCCAAATTATTATCAATGTATTCAATAGAGTAATGTTTATGCCATTGCGGATGAATGAAACATAATGGACCCTTACAGTTTTAGCTATACCCCGCCCACCTCTACCTAAGCTCCACCCACACCTCGCTCGTGTTGGGATCGATCAATCTCTGAACTCCCTGACAATAAATTTCCAGAAAACTATACAGGTAAGATATTGAATATTTTATAACTGATTTGACTGGGCGCTGTTGCTGACTATGGCAGCAACAGCGTCCAGCCAAATTAGTTTCAAAATATCCAACAGCATGTTTATTAAATAGTAGGGACATACAATTCCTACAACGTGTCGGACTATTGAGAGTTAAAGACAGGCGAAATAGAATCATTTATGACGTAATGATTATGACGCCATCATACACGCCGCGTAGCGGATTATGACGTCATACGACGTCAACTGATATATGGATACTCTGGAAAGGGGAATTATTAGCTGCGGCTAGCAGCTCAATGAACCGCTATGCCCCATAGTCAGTTAGTCAGTCAGTCGGTCGGCCGTTCATTCGGTCTGTCGGCCAGTCAGTCAGTCGGTCGGTTGGTCAGTCCATCGGTCAGTCGGTCAATCCGTCAGTCACAAAAGGGTATTCTGTGATGTATCTTAAAACAAATACTTATCTGATTCGGCTAAATTCCAACACAACGAATGAACTTGCCGTGCAATAACATTCCTAGACTTTGATCATAATCTAGATACAACCACCCGGATCAGGACCGGACCAAATTCTGGATCTCTCGAAACTATTGATCTGATTTGGCTTAAAGTTTAACAACCAGGCATTAGGAGTCCACAACGTTGCGCGTAATCGGAAAAATATTCTGGAAAATACGAAAATATGTGGGGTAATTGCAAAACCTGCAGCTAATGAAATTCTATTGACGTTGTTTTTAATCAACAGGCAGCTATTCTGGACGGACACTGGCGGTGAGCCCAAAATCGAAACATCTTTCCTGGATGGTTCTCATAGAAGAGCTCTTATCACGGGAAAACAGCTCGGCTCACCAAACCATCTGTTCTTAGATTTCAGAAACAACAAGTAGGTGTAATATATATTATTATTATTATTATTATTATTATTATTATTATTATTATTAATTTGTATAATAATAAAAGGAATGTATATTAAAAGAACTGTACATAATGTAACCAAAATCATACATATTTAAATTCACAAGTGGTCCTATTCCATGGCACTAGTTGAGCATGTGTTCAAGTTGTAGTAGATCTTAATTAGCCCACTCTTGTGTCAACACCGCGTTAAAGCGATCAAAATACTCTTGATTTCAATTAACCATTTAATTGTTAATACTTTTCAAGGAAATTTAGGGTGGGGTTTTTTTTCGCAGCCAAAGAAAGTATTTTTGGTCAATTTATAATGAAAATTTACAACAAAAAAAAGATTTATGTTATCCTTCAAATGGACATTCATCAAAATTGTAATGGTCAAGAAAATTCAAATTTCTGTCCAATTGCAGACCAAGAAGAGAATTTTTGAAAATTTACCACTGGTTACCGAGCCAGACATTCCAGTTGTAAATTTTCAAAAATTTTCTTCTTGGTCTGCAATTGGTCAGGAATTTGAATTTTCTTGACCAAATGAACATTTCTCAAGATCACTGCAGAGGTCATTTTTTTAACAACTTGAGCATTAAAAGTTAAGTTGTCACACACGAGGGGTTAAAGTTCGCATTTCTTAGCAAATGCTCTAGCCTTCCTATATGATTTTCCCGTTAATGAAGAAACCTGTATAACATCCATTGCACATTTGTATCCAACTGAGGAATCCAGTTTAATCTGTGTCCCGCCAATCTCTAGCCAAGCTCTACACACGCTTTATCCGTATTGGGTTCGATCGATCCCTGCCCTCTCTGAATCTTAATTTCCAGAAAACTATGCTGGAAAGCTGTTGTATATTTTGAAACTATGGCCTATCGCAGCATCAGCGCCCAGTCAAATTAGTTTCAAAATATTCAACAGCATGATTATCTAATAGTAAAGACATATAATTCATTGGCAACCTGACGGACTGTTAAGTGCTTAAGATGGACTAAATAGAGCCATTCATGGCGTAATTGATTATAAAGTCAACCTACACGTCGCGTAGTTTATTATGATGTCAGACCGGATTGACATTGATGGATAAACTCCATTCCTTACTTCGTTTGATACGATAGTGATAAGGTAGTATATGTTCTCCAGGTTGTATTGGAGCGATTCGGATCGTGGGCTCGTACGATATTACGATCTGGATACGCAGATGACGTCCTCAGTCCTTACAGTGCAAAATAGTCATATATTTGGCATCAGTATTTTCCAGGTAAGTATTCGGCCATGGGATAATTATATAATCTCCAATGGAGGCATCCGGTCTGTCAGCAAGTATGTGATGTTACAATCAAAATGACGCAGTTCTGTCATGAAAATCGAAAAGAGCGTCACTGAAGTGTACGAAGTGTATGTATTTGATGAAGCTGCAATTTAATAATTATTCGCTTGATTATTTTGGAACTGATTTGACTGGGAACTGTTGCTTCCATATTCCACAGCGTATGCGTATAGTTACCTCGAACTTTAAATTCCTGGAATTCACTTTTCATAGTTTCAAATTGATTCCAATAAAGTTAAAATCTGAGCGGAGCTTACCTAGGAATGAGCAAGGCGTAGCTAGAAATTCATAAATCCATTTCCTCACACAATCATATGACGTCATAATCAACTACGCGACGTGTGTGCTAACGTCATAATCATGACGTCATCAATGCTTTGATTAAGCCCTCTTTAACGCTTAATAGCCCGACACGTTGTACGAATTGTATGTTTTTGGGATGTAAGAAACATGCTGTTAAATATTTTGAAATTAATTTGACTGGGTGCTGTTGCTCGATAGCAACACGAACTTGGTGTGGGTGGAGCCTAGATTAAGATGGGCGGGGCATATCTAAAAGTGGAAAGGTCCAGTGCTCCCTTTAGCGTGTCTGTCTATTTGTTTGTCTGTGTGATTGTTTGTATGTGTGACTGTTTGTGTTTGTATGGGTGACTGTTTGTATGTGAGACTGTTTGTCTGTGTGACTGTGTGTCTGTGTGACTGCTTGTCTGTGTGACTGTTTATCTGTGTGACTGTTTGTATGTGTGACTGTTTGTGTTTGTATGGGTGACTGTTTGTATGTGAGACTGTTTGTCTGTGTGACTGTGTGTCTGTGTGACTGTTTGTATGTGTGTCTGTTTGTATGTGTGATTGGCTGTATGTGTGACTGTTTGTGTTTGTATGTGTGCTGGACTGTGTATATGTGTGAATGTTTGTATGTGTGACTGGTTGTATGTGTGATTGGCTGCATGTGTGACTGTTTGTATGTGTGACTGTGTGTATGTGGGGCTGTTTGTCTGTGTGACTGTTTGTCTGTGTGATTGTTTGTATATGTGACAGGCTGTATGTGTGACTGCTTGTGTTTGTATGTGTGCCGGACTGTTTGTATGTGTGAATGTTTGTTTGTGTGACTGGTTGTATGTGTGGTTGGTTGTATGTGTGACTGTTTGTATGTGTGATGGTTTGTATATGTGACTGGCTATATGTGTGACTGCTTGTGTTTGTATGTGTGACTGTTTGTATGTGTGCCGGACTGTTTGTATGTATGAATGTCTGTATGTTTGACTTGTTGTATGTGTGACTGTTTGTATGTGTGACTGGCTGTATAGGTGACTGTTTGTCTGTGTGTCTGTACGATGCCGCCGAAAGGGTTGATATGATTTGTCGCAAATTTTGCATACGAACTGGTTTTCTCCCTAGATAAGAATTTACCATGTCATGTCCTGATGGGAGAAAGATGTGGAAAAGCATCACCTCCACCAGCTCACCTAGAACAGAACCACAAACACAAACACTGCCACCGTCATCGTCATCTTCAGAAGCAGTGGCAACAGCGTCAGCAGCATCATTTTAGATAATTTAGTATGTGTCTTCAGTGTAACTTTCAGGTACACATTATCAGGTCCGTTGGACAAAGCTTCTGGAATAACATTTCTGGAGCAAAGTTTCCAAAGTTGTGTGTTTGACATTTTACTCTAACTTCCAGCGATTCTGAATGCAAAGTTCTTCTGCAAATCAAAGTCAAAGTATCCTTAACCCTGTGCTATGTGTCGAACCCTGATTACCCTATCTAATACTTTATTTAGGATTACATACTATGGACAGATCGAGGGGATAAGAACGGCGTACACGTGGCCCATCTCGAGACGGGCGAGAAAATACGAGGCATCATTCATCCAACGATGGGCATGGCCACTGATCTGATAACCTATAGCAAGAATAATCAGCCTCTCACAGATAAAGATAGTATGTATGATTTACATTCAGCCACACTCATGTGCAAGAGAGGCCCACGTGGAGGGATCAGTACCTGGCTATGGCCCCTCCAGCTAACTTTGGTTGAAATCAGTGCAACACTTAACTAGGGTAGTCTTTTAATCAATGGACCGTTCCAGTGTTAGCTATGCTCCGCCCATCCATATGTAAACTCCACCCACATCACGCTAGTGTTGGGATTGATCAATCCCTGCACTCCGTGACCATCAATTTCCAGAAAACTGTACAGGTAAACTGTTGAATATTTTGAAACTAACTATGGCAGCAACAGCTCCGAGTCAAATTAGGTTCAAAATATTCAACATCATGTTTATTAAATAGCAAAGACATATACAATCCGTACAAGGTGTGGGACTATTAAGCGTTTAAGACGGACTAAATCGAGCCATTCATGCTGTACTTGATTATGACGTCATGTTACATGTCACGTAGTTGTTTATGACGTCATATGATGGATGGAGCCACTGGAAAGGTCCATTCCTTCGACATTGTCTGAGGTCAAGAGGACCACAGAAAACAATTGATCAATCAAATTTCTGTATAAATTCTCTGAGGAATACACCTGAAGTTAGTTCCAGTGAAGCTAGTTGAATTCGCGACAATGATTAATCATGTCGTTCAACCGATTTCCATGACATTTTCTGAAATCAAGAATGGACAACGAAAAATTTACTAATAAGCTTTTTGTATAAATTTCCAGCACTCTAGCAAGATAGCGACATTACATCCAAGTGTGTTTGGAATTATGCCAATTCTAATAAGATGTTTTTTGAAAGACTTTGTACATTTTTGGAAATCCCAAAGAGCTGGCGTAAAATTGGTCAATCAATTTTCAGTATAGTTTTCCAGAAAGCTACAGCATTAGAGTTCTTTACGCTAATTGTGGCTAAAATAGCATCATTTTGTAAGAGGACACCGTTTAAAAAATTTCAGAAGAGTTTCGTAAAATTCAAGATGGCTTCCTGAAATATTAACCAATTAGCTTTAAATATATACAAGTATTCTGAAGTCTATGGTCAAAAGACCTTTCAAGACGAGTTTAAACAAAGAGTAGTCAATAAGATAGGGTTTGAAAGATTTGTGAACAATTTCAGAAACTCCAAGTAAAGTCTCTGCAAATCTCTTCCTTTCGCACGTCTATAACAGTAGAGTTCTTTGAGCCAATTTTGATTTAAAATCTGCCAATAGCTTAATGATGAGATACAATTTAAACAAAAGGTTGATGGATGACGGACGGACAGCGGACATACGGCCGATAAAGGATGGATAATGGATGCTCACCATACAATAAGTTCATTCGTCTATTCTGGCCAGGTGGGCTAATAATACGGTTAATCGGTAATCATTAGCACATCATTGTGCTTGTGTTTAGTGTTATGCTTACTATTCGTAGGGCTTCAAACAGAATTATTCTCTTTTAATTAGCTCTATATTATGCTTTCTTTATGACAGAGCCGTGTAATGCAACGATTGGCTGTTCTCCGTGTTCCGTAAGCAATGGCGAATGTGCCCAATTATGTCTGCCTAATAAAGGAAGTGTTCCAACCTGCGCATGCACATTCGGCTATAAGCTGGCCGATGATGGAAAGAATTGTTCCACAGGTAGATCTACTCGTATCTCTCAAACCCTCTTGTGTCAATTTAACACCAAAATGTTCAAACCGACAGTGGTCTTCAGACATGCCTATTTGAAAGACCTAGAGAAGAGTATTTTTAAATATTTACCACGAGAATGACTGGCTCGCTAACTGAGCCAGTTATTCTAGTGGTAAAATTTCAAAAAATAGTCTTCTCTAGGCCTGCAGATAGACACTCAAAAACTTTAATTTTCTTTACCATTACCCCTTTAATGGTCAAGCCGGCGAAAAAATTCAGTTCACTGGTAAATTTATAGAAATAGTCTTCTAAAATTAAAATACCTTGAAAAATATTGACCATGCATGGCAAAATATTTAATTGATACATCAAGTAGTATTTTGAGCGCTTTGAAGCGCTGTTGACACAAGAGGGGTTAAATAGTTAGCTGGCCAAATATAGATTCTACAACGCTCTTGGGAAATGACCACTTACAGAGCAAAGATTTTTTATTTAATTTACCACTGGAATTACTGGCTCGATAAACGATCACGTCATAGGCCTAGCAGTGGTAAATCTGCAAAAATAATCCCCTAATGATCTGAAAATGGATATTTTCTATGAGAACATTGAAATTTTCTTGAACAAATTTGAATATTTTTAAAAGTAATTGAAACCTCTATTTGGCAGAAACAGGTTCCAGTCTGTACACTGTATAGTAGTGGTCTTTAAATTGAGGCAGTTGGATCTCAAGGTAGAGCTGCGCGATATACCGATCTCACACCATAGACCGGTTCATTATGGTGACGGTTTGCAAACCGTTGTAATCATGCTCAAACCGAAAATCCGGGTTTTCGGTGTAGCCAATACTGATTAATCTTTTTTCTTAATTACAAATATTGCTGCTAAGTCGGCCTCTGTAGAAGTCTTGAGAACTGTCAATTTGCATAGCTAAAGAAGTATATTTTTGACAATTTACCACTGGAATTACTGGCTCGATAATGAAACCAGACACTCTAGGGGTAAATTTTCAAAAGATTATCTTCCTTTTCTGAAAATTCCATAAACAAGTATAATTATATTGACCAAATTTGTCCAGTGAAGGTTTGAAACGCAGACCCATCTGAACAGTCAACATTTCAGTTATTTTCTATTCCTACTAAATTGCTTATGATGAATTGCACTCTGTCTGTAATATTGTAAATGATTGACTTTCTATTGGTCTTTCGTATTTAGTGTTAACATAATCTAATTGGCTATGAAATGATTTTTCTACTTAATTCGTGTACGTATGATCGGAACTTGTTTGGTGTCTCGTGCTGCATGAATAATAATCACAATTCAGTTAAAATCACATGACTACCTATATCTAAGCTTCTGCTAATCTAAACAGGTAGTCCACATCGAGAATTCTGAGGAATTTTTAAATTGTCGCAATTCGGATGTAATATAAATATGTTTATTGTCGCTGTATTTTTGAGCGAGGGAGTTATCACAACAAAGCTAAGTAATCTACGTCATGTTTAGATAAGTCTAAGTGATTAGCCAAGATCACAAGTTAACGACCACCTTGGCCAGTTGTGTCAGTTTGTTTATATCAAAGTAATAGCGCATGCTCTAATCATACCCACCCCTTGTAATTGGACAAAATCATCATTACTGTGATATGATTGGATGACCACTTGTCACCAGAATGTTAAAATGAGAGTAATTGATTGAAAGATGTTGCTGTTCCGTGGCACCAACAATTTTCAACAAGCAGTCTAAAAATAACAGCACATTATTTAACTGATTAACAACAGTTAAGGTACATATCCCGTTGTTCGATGCATGATGATTAAACACACGATAAATCTCGCGCATTAGAATTAATCGATTGTAAATGTGACACAAATTATTGTTAGTAAGTAAGAAGCTAGATATTACAATTACGGGTGTAATCAGAAGTTATTGGTTTGATTGGCGTCTATCGAGTTCATGATTCCACGTCCCATTCGCGCTGGTTTGTATTTCAGTCTGTTACCGCTTCCCAGCTTTACGCTGATAGTCCGCTACCCATCTATACTTCCGGTGGAGAGGGAGGCAGTGAGGAGTGAAGTAGATTGCCTATGTTTCCACTGATTGCTCGTCCGCCACTTCATCGCCTGACAGTCGAGCGGGATTTAAACCTTGCCCGGCTGATTTACCAGTCGATCACGCTAAAACCAGCGCGTGTATTTTAGGTCAAACGTTCCGGGCAACACACGCATAGTTGCTATATGCTTATCTAAAGAATATTACATACAATAATTATACACACTGATCACTCCCCTTCCCCCCCCCCCCCCCCCCCATAAACCGATATACGATTCAAACCGGTTTGAAAATTGACACCGTCACCGGTTTGACATTATGCCATATCGCACAGCCTTATCTCAAGGTACAAAGCGTTACGGCATGCCGCCATTGTATACTGTTATCATAATGGACCGTTCCAATTCATCCATGAGTCATATGACGGCGCAATTAACTAAGTGACGTGTAGGATGACGTCATAATTAATTATGACATGAATGACTCGATTTAGTCTGTCGTTAACGCTTAATAGTCCGACACGTAGGAAATGTATGTCTTTACTATTTAATAAACATTCTGGTGAATATTTTGAAACTAATTTGACTGGGCGCTGTTTCTACCATAGGCAGCAACAGCACCCGGTCAAATTAATTCAAAATATTGAACAGCATACCTGTAGGTTTTTCTGGAAATTGATTGTCGATCTATGCCAACATAAGCGAGGTGTGGGTGGAACTGGATGATGACGACGACGACGACGACGATCTGGGCTGAAAATAAACCCGAATACATTGAATAATAACAATAGTGGGAAACGAGATGTGACGAAAAAATTGATGATATAAATGACTAAGGCAAGGAAAATAGTAATAACGACGACGACGATAACAACAACAACAACAACAGCAGCAGAAGCAACAACAACAACAATCACAACAACAATGTATTCTAAAGCTGTGTACGCATATATATATATATATATATATATATATATATATATATATATATATATATATATATAGAAATTGTAAATGTAAAAAACCATATGTCGCAATATGGCGACCTGGGTGTAAATAAAGAAACTGAAACTGTAATTCGAAAATGAATGGATCCCATCTGTCAGTCAGGTACCCGCTGTCATAATCAAGTACGTTACGTGTTAGCTGACGTCACAATGAAAGTGACGTAGGTCTGTCAGTAGAGTGGCAATAGTCGTTCACGAAAGTGTCTGAGTTTTATGTTTTTGTTGAATTTATGATGTAATAAGCATTATTTTGAATATTTTAAAACAAATTTGACTTGAATCTGTTGCTGCCATACTCATATGAATTAGCCATCTAATAGTTAAATTTTCTCAAGAGAATCATAATTATATCAGTAAATTTACCACTGAAAAAACGTCAAATGGTCATTCTTCAAAACCTTGGCAGCTGTCGTTTTACAGGGCTTGACCACCAAGCGGATAATGGTACATTGTGTGGCCAGTTAAAGCCGATTTACAGCCCAATAGAATACTATTTTTTAATATTGCCACTGGAATGAATGGCTCGGTTACCGAGCCAGTCATTCCTCTTATAAATTTTCAAAAATAGTCTTCTTTTGGTCGGCAAATTGACACTCACCAAGGCCGCTACAGAGGTAGTTTTGGTATTATTGATCATTGAAGGGATACATTGACACAGGAGGGATTAACAGCTCACCTGCAAAGTTACCGTGAAATCTGGATTCTGAGAATTCATGTTTCAAAGGGTTAAAATCGATTCAAATGCTCGTTCAAATTGAGCAGATCTTAGCTAGAAATGGGCGCGGTTTATCTAGAAATTGGCGTAGCATAGCTAGAAATTGGCCCGGCTAATCAGTGCTAAATGCCATACAATCTCATTTGTTCTTCAATCTTCAGAGCAGGCTGTGGATAATTTTCTTATTGTTGCTGATTCGTCACAGCGTCAGCTTTACCAAGTCAACCTAATGACCGGTTTGGCGAGCGCTATCCAGACCTCTACCAATAATCGTCCTATAGCCGTGGACTTCGACGCGAACGACATGCTGCTTTATTGGAGCGACGTAGAAGCGGGTGTTATTAAGAAAGCCACTCTAAACGGAAGTTTTGAAGTAGTCGTGGAAGTATTGCCCAAAAGTAAGAGTTCTTGGGAATGTGTAATCGTCTTACTTGTTATGTATATTTTTGGTAGCAATAATTTTTTAAGTCTACATACAAATAAAAATAACAAATATTTTGTTACCATTTGTTCTAGCATTCCAAAATATAAAAGCATCGTCAAAAATTTTGAAAATTTACATTTGCTAGGAAGCATAGCATGCTGCATATAAAAATGTCGATCAACGAGCATTCCCAGTTTATCCATCAATCATATGACGTCATAATCAACTGCGTGACGTGTATGATGACGTCATAATCAATGACATCATGAATTACGTGGATAGGGTGGTCACGAAAGTTTTTAAATTGTTAACTGACTAAGCGTTGTTGTACGAATTATATGTCTTTACCAATTTAATAAAGATGTTGTTGAATATTTTGAAACTAATTTGAGTGGGTGCTGTTGCTGCCATAGGTCAAATTAGTTTTAAAATATTCAACAGCTTACCTGTATAGTTTTCTAGAAATTAATAGTCAGGCACTTCAGGGATCTATTTCTCCCAACGCTGAGAAGTGTGGGTGGAGCTTAGCTAAAACTGAATTCCTCTATGATGCCTAGGATTTAAAGACACAATTCAGGAATGAAATGCGGTGACATTGCTGTGGCAACATAAATTGTAGATCACTATCTTCGTCTTCGTCGTCGTCATCGTTGCTGTTATTGTCGTTGTCTTTGATATTGTACTTGTCGTTGTAGCTGTTGCTGCTAAGTGTTGTGTAATGTAGTTCTATAATAATAAAACCTATATGGCTGCGTGTTTTGGCATATGATGCCTTTGCATCAGAGTCATAAGATATGTGGTGATTTCCTAAATAGAGCAAAAAATAGGCTGAGTTTTTTGTTTGTTTGATAATTAATACAGATTCCTTGCCGGACGGTATCGCGATAGACTACATCAACCGCCTCTTGTTCTTCTCGGACATGCGTCAAAACATTATTGGAGTTGCATCAATGGATAATCCATCTAGAAACCGGACATTAGTAACGACACAGCTTGACCACCCTAGAGATGTGGTTGCGCATCCTCTGTTAAGGTACACACCTATGCTAGATTTGAAGTTAGCTCTAACAGACGCAGTATGGAAAACTGGTCGGTCTAGACAGATGGTCCGTGGGCGCTTAATATAAGTTCCTTGCAATAGCATGCGGCGATTTGATCGACAACATGGTGGTTCTTTAAGAGGGCGTGATCTTATGATTCCGTGTCTTTAAGCAGAACACAAAGGAGCATTCGCTTTTATCAATGAATTTAAACAAACCAGAAAAATATCCAGATCCTCTATCAATATTTAGATTCCGAATAAAATAATGGACCTTTCTCATTTTAGGTACACAGTATCCTACAAATACGTTGAAAAATATAATAGAAAATTCTAATAGAGGGATCCGTTTCTAGTCATACCTCATCTATTTCGAGCCAAGCTCTGCCCATTCTTTACTCGTGTGGAATCTGTTTAAAACCTTGAAACCTTGAATTCCCAGAACGTAAATTTCGGGCTGACTGTAGAGGCAATCAGTTCAATATCGTGATGCTAACATGAATGGGCCCGTTGCTGCAACAACTCAAATTCGCACCAAAACGCCAAGCAAAATGACTTCTCTGACTGTATATTTTCAAGGACAAACAGGTCATACACTACGGGCGTATCGATGTTTAAGACAGAGCTAAGTGGCCGCCTATTGATTGTGACATCACCCTACATGTGACGTAATGGATTTTGTCATCGGATACTTGCATTACAGTATAAAGTTAAAAGGCAAGTTAAACAACACGTTTTCGGATGCCCTTAGTTTCAAATGGGGAGTACGCCAAGGCGAGAACCTATCTCCAGTATTCTTCGCCATATGCTTAAATGGCTTTGAACGTTTCTTTAGCGACTAAATCTGTAAAACTAGGCAATACAAAAGACGAGCTAGCATCCTTACTCAGACCTTTAATACTCTTCTATACCGACGAAAAAATTATGCTAGCGGAAAACGCAACTGACCATCAACTGATATTAAATACATTAAACATTATTGCGACTTATGGAAACTAAAGGTAAATGTAGATAAAACAAAGATTGGTATTTGGTGGTACTAAAGCATATTGTAACAAACTTTCATTCTATATAAATACTAAGACATTAGAAATCGTATATAACTATAAAAACCGTGGCATACTTTTTACATGCAATGGACGCCTACTTTTAACGGAGAAAAGATATTTGAACATGCCCAAAAAGCAACTTTCGCTCTACATCGACAAGCTAAACAATTAGATCTACCTATTGATTGTCAAATAAAACTTCAGTACCAAATGACAGAACCAAACTTCCTTTATGGCTGTGAAATTATTGGCACCGAAAAATCTAATTTAAACGAAAAAGCACATTTAGAATTTCTAAGACATCTTTTTAAAATTAAGCAAAGCACCCGGAAATACATGACATATGGGGATCTAGGGGAACTGCCAATAAGAGTATTAATAGAAAGGCGTATGGGCATATAATGGATACGAGTTATAGCAGGAAAGCAAAAAGAAACAAATGTATAATTGTATGTTAAAGGATTTTCATAAAAACAGAAAACCATGAAAATGGCTAACATGCATTAATACCATGCTAGGTAATACAGGACACACATACCTTTGGCACATGCAAACGATTCAAAATAGCAGCATCATTCAAGCTGCGATTACTAGAAACATAAAGGACCAATTTATCCACACATTTCTTTCCAAAATGCAGGAATCGTTGCAGGGTAAAATATACAATTCTTTTAAGATTAACTTTGAAACGGAAACATACCTACTTAGACTTAATGATAGAAATAGAATATTGTTCACTAGATTTAGAACCAGTAACCATTCATTGCCAGTAGAGAAGGGGAGGTGGGAGTGGCCATCTTGGATTTTTTTAACTTTTCTGAAAATTGTCCATCATATCTACCGGTATTTAAATGGAAATAGTTCAAATGAGAATGGTCCAGGTTAGTGTTACATGCCATTAGACCTCTTGTTGATAAGGGTATTGATAAGCTCTATATTTATGTTATGTTTGAAGTCCAGCTTCACAGTTCATTGCAAAGTCGTAAAGTCGACCTGCATGGTTACATTGCAACCACATTTCTGGTTACAATTTATATAACAGTCTGTCGCATTGTTATATTATAGACGGTTTTTCTATGTCACTAGGATTTAATTACAAGTTGAAAAAGCTAAGCAGCTGCGGGTTCGGATTTTTTGGATGTTCCGAATTTCCCGGATATTTTCGGGTTTTCCATATTTTTCTGATCACTCCGCAAGTTGTGGTGTCTGAGTGCATGGGCACACCCTACCATGTGTTGAACTTTGACGCAAATCGAACCAGTAGTTTCCGAGATATCCACAGATCCCAAATTTGATCCGATGTGGTTCCGAGATCTTTTATTCGAATCACAGCCAGTGTCTATAAGAACTACTTTCCCAGCATGTTCCTTCGTTGTGTCAAGAGTTGAGCCAAATCGGCTCAGCAGTTTTTTAGATACAGCTCGGAATAAGTTTTTTACCAGGTGACTGACTGGCTGACCGACCAACCAAACATCCGACACACCGACCTACCCACTGACTGACCCACCGACTGACCCACTGACCGACCCACCGACCGACTATGGGACACGGTAGTTTATTAATCCACAGGCCATAGCTAAAATGTATTATTTTATATCTCAGTGTATCGATGTGCGTAAGTGTTGTATGTACAAAGGCGTAATTGGACAGAGCAATCTAAAACTTTCCCTATGGATTCATGTAATAAACACACCAACAGCTTCCAGTAAAATTAGTGTCGGTATATCCACCATTATATGGCGGAATCCAGTTTTAGTATACCCCGGCCATCTTTAGCTAGGCTCCACCAACGCTGTTCCTGTGTTGGGATCGATCGATCCATGTACTCTCTGAATCTCAATTTCCAGAATTCCACATTGTCAGTTCACGACTTACAAATCCGTGATGGACAAATGACGCTTTCATAACGGACCTACATCATTTTGAACTTTACGTCACTCAACATGTGACATATTTGATTATGACGCTAGATACTCTCTTTTGCGCTAACAGGTATGTAGTGTTCAAATGATTACCTTGGTGTCTGAAAGACACCTACATTCTAAATCAATAATTTATTTCCATTTTTTTCTGCTTCTGTTTATTATTTTGATGTAAGAATAATTTTCTGGACGGATTGGGGGAATGATCCGAAAATTGAGAAAGCAGCTATGGACGGCAGCGGGCGTATGACCTTGGTGCACTTTAGACAACCATCCTGGCCTAATGGACTCACAATAGACTATAAAGGTAGGTAAGTGTGGACGTCAGAGAGGTGTTTCGTTCATTAAAGGAAGGGGAAATGGCAATAACAAATGATGTTTATTGGTAATTTCATACAATATTAAATAAACTATTACCTTTAAAATGGAAATGAATCAAAATTATTTGAGAAAAGGCATTTACTAAATCTAGGAGCGCTTAACTTGGAACCAATTAGTGACGTAATCGGTGCTTCACACTTCGCCGTGTGTCAACTGTGTGCGCAGGCATAGAGCGTACTCGAATATAACAAAAGCCAACCTGAATATAGTTTTGTAAGCGGTATGAATACTATTCTCTACAGGCGCCAATGTAGAGCGATTAACTCGCTACTGTTAGTTCACTATTGATCCTTTTCATATTATATTTAAAAGTCACTGTTTCTCAAAACACAGATACTCTAGGTAGCCTGAACATAGCTGTCAACATGATAGGCGATTTGTTTGCAAATAGTGCCACGAAAACCGTTGGGTATAAGAGGGTGTATAAGGGGAAAGTACGGGCGAATAATAAGCCATGGTTCGGGAAAGAGTCGGCAGCAAAGCAAAAAGCATACCATAAGATAAAGAAATATTACAACACTAATAAGACAGAACTAATTAAACAACTGTTGAAAGATGCTAGCAAAGTATATAAAAACGATAAAAATACATATGGAAAATATGCGCACTAAAATTCACGCCAAACTTCATACACTTAAAAGAACAGATAGCAATGCATATTGGAAGATTATTAACAGCAAAAGTAAAGCTAGAGACAATAATGGGAATATTGATATAAACTCGCTTTATGAATACTTTAAAGGGGTAAACGATAGAGGAGATGACGATGACATAGATAATAATCTGCAAGAAAATATAGCCGATAACCCTTAACTAGATAACCCAATCTCTATAGAAGAAATACAAACAGCAATTAATACGCTTGCAAACAGCAAAGCAAGTGGAACAGATCAGAATGTGAATGAATATATTAAATCTACAAGACGGGTAATGCTCCCTATCTATGAACAGTTATTTAACCTAATATTTGACAAAGGCGGAATACCTGAAACTTGGCTCATAGGAAAGATAATACCCATATATAAGAAAAAGGGAGATGATTCAGATAGGTCAAACTATCGTCCAATAACCTTATTAAGCTGCATGGGAAAACTATTCACTGCATTATTGAACACCAGATTAAATGCATACACTAAAAAAACACGAAACTATCTCGGATGCCCAAAATGGATTTAGAAAAGGCAGATCAACCCTGGACAATATATTTTCACTATATTTAATACAATTTCTATTTTCTGAAAATAACAAATTATACTGCTGCTTTATTGACTTTAAACAGGCTTTCGATATGGTCTGGAGAAATGGACATTGGAGAAAATTGATAAAAAGCGGACTCTCAGGAAAGTGTTTTAATGACATCCATAATACGTATAAGTTAATAAAATCGTTTGTCTTTCATAATTCAGCTGAATTGGAAATATTCCCTTGTACGGTTGGTGTAAGACAAGGAGAAATTGTGTCACCTTTTCTTTTTTCAATATTCTTGGACGATTATTTAGAAGAACGCCATATTCTAGGATTGCCCTCAATCCGTGAAATTGCTGATGATTTGCACCTATATTTATATTGAATTGCGCTCTTGTACGCGGATGACACTATAATAATGGCAGAATCCCCACCAGCTTTCCAAAATGTTTTAGATACATTCCAAAAGTACTGTAATGAATGGAAGTTGAAAGTTAATGATTCTAAAACAAAAATAATAATATTTCAAAAACGCAAGAAAACCAATCAGCCACAATTCCAAATGTGAGGTCATGACATTGAAATAGTCGATGAATATCTATTCCTAGGAGTCATTTTCAAATATAATGATAATTTTGTTCTCATGTAGAAAACCTAACTTAAAACAAGGGATAAAGCCAATGTACGCCCTTATACAGAGGATTAAAGAAAATAATGTACCAATTGACTTACAATGTTCACTTTTTGAGTGTATAGTCTCACCAGTAATGTTATATGCATCTGAAACTTGGGGTTTTGAGAATACTGATCTGCTTGAGACTTGCCAAATAAAATTTTACAAAGTCCTTTAACACATGAAAAGAGTACACCAAATAGTATGATCTATACCCAGCTAGGAAAATACCCCCTACACATAAAGATACAATGTAATATGATTCGGTTCTGGGCTGATATAGTAAAGGGGATATAGAAAACTGTCATCGATACTATTTTATATTAGTCTACACTATACAGAAAAAAGAATACACAGTTTAAATGGATAGAGAAGATAAAAGCAATCCTAACATTAACAGGTTATGCTGAAGCATTTGAGAAAGACAACATAAATAAAACACAATTAACTAATCAGGTACAAACAGTTTTAGAAAATCAATTTAAAATAGGAATGTAGAACTGACATCAGCGAGTCAAGCCGGTTATCATTCTATAACAAAATAAAAACGATGTAAATTTGGAACTATACTTCGCAATTCTACCCCACCATGATGTAATAGCGTTATGCAATTTTAGAACGCCAAAATCATAAATTAGCTATTGAGACTGGGAGGTGGACGGGAACGGAAAGGAGCGAACGTCTTTGTGAGATATGTAACTGCATGTGTAGAGAATGCACTTTCTTTATGCCTGTACCAAATCTAACTCAGAAAGACAAAAATATATCCCTGAGTACTACACAACCAAACACACGATAGAAAAAACAAAAGGGCTCCTTTCAATATGTAACAGGCCTGTGCTAACAAACGTCTGTAAATACCTTATCCATGCGAAGAAAAAGCTATAACTCGTGATTTTAAACTCGCATACAATTATGCCTGCTCTGTTTAAATTGTCCCCGAGTATGCTCATTTTAATTAAACTTAAACACTGCTAATGTGATAACAAACTGTACACAGAATTTATGAGAAATATTTAGGCTCTGTTACATCTTAATGTTATAATGCTAACAATATGAAATATGTAATTTATATCTACCGCCAGCATATTAACTGTAAAATAGTTTCCCTCCTATGCTTTATGTAAAGCCTGAGTGAATAAAACGTGAACTTGAACTTGGTGGAAGCAACGAGTTTCGGTCAAAATGATTTCAAAATACACTGCTGGTTTCCATGGTCGCAACATGATGCCTACTGAATATTTTGAAATTCGTGTTACTGAATTTAGATCCTGTCTCCCGAAACAATGGATCCCAGTCAAAGTATTTTAAGATTAGACAGTATTTTACCTGCAGAAGGTAGTGGCTAATCAGTTTAGCGGGAATATAACTGAGCTTATATGAACGGCTGTTGCAGGTATTATTTATTCTCTCAGCATACACCAAAGCGCACAGCACCACCTGCGTTACTAATTGAGTGGCATAAATGGTGGCTATAGTTTGCTTATTATCTATTATTATCCATCGTCAAGAGCATTTGTTAGTTCCCTGGTCCTTTCCTTTAAATATTAATCCGATGGTTGCGTGGATCATATAACAGTGATCACCGTTTTTATGTTAATCTCTTTTTTTAAATATTTGAAATGCCTTTCAACAGAACCGGGCAGAGATCACTTAAACTATTCATAAATAATTATATACACGAAATGGAAATTGATACACATAATAATAGACCATGTGGTTGCTGGAGAAAGATAGCGTACGTTCATGTGTGCGTGCCGAATTGTGCGTTCGTCCTTGTTTATGAGCGGGCATGTAAGGAAGGGGGCCACTCTTGTGTGTTTGTGTTTTAAGTTTGTATGTTGATTGGTGTTCATATAAACACAGGAATAACACTGCTAAGTCAGTGCTTATATACAACGCTATGCAAGCCAAGATCAGACTATTTTAACATTTTACCACTGGAATGACTGGCTCGATGCTGAAGCAGTCATTGCAGTGGTAAGATTTCAATAAAGTCTTCTTGGTCTGCATGGAATATTCAAAACTATGTGTAGCCAAGTCAATCAAGGTTTTAACTCACTACTAAGTGGAACACTAATAAAACCACATTTGTTTAGTGTATTTAGTCCTTAGAAATGATGTGGGCCTATAAAAATCTAAGAAAGTCTTCTGTGTGGACATTGTTGAATTCAAGATAGCTGCCACGTCAATCGGGTATAATATGGCATATATCTCGATAACGGCTCATTTTAAACCACATAAATCTATTACGAATAGATAGAAACGTGTCTCAAATCTAGCGAAAAAGTGTGTCTTCTGCACCACATGAACACTTTATGACGCCACAACTCAACAGTTTATACAGTGGTTCGATGTTTGCAAAGCAGTTCTGCATTCACTGGCAGTGCTTAGTTCTCATTATCATCCAACTCTTCATTTAAAGTGCTTTGGCAAATACCACTGCATTCAGAGCAAGGCAACGAACAATCATGTCCATGGCGACGGCATGTGCAGCGCATAGTTCCACAGCCTGGCTTGCAGGTGCATCTCATTAGTTTCAGATGGGACTGCGGGTGAAGGATCCAAGTCCGAGTATACTGATGTCATTGTTCCTTTAGAACCTTTCCAGCCCCATACCTCGGCCTCCAGGGTATTCTCTTTCCACTGTTCGATCTGTCGTGTCAGGCTGGTCATTCTGCGTTCCTATATGCAAAATGGTCATGGCCTTCTCACAGCTTCGTCTTTCGATGATTGCGCACTTCCAAATATTTTGGCCTGGACAAAGGATAACTTGTTGTCACTCATGTGCTTCAGTCCAACAGCTTTGCCTATTCCACATACCCTGGACGTTGTATCGCACCAAAGGTAAGCATGTACAAAAAAGAATATTCTTGTAGATGTTCTTTTCTTGTATTTTGCCTGAATGAATTAATACTGATACATTTGAGAGCTGCTCCATTCTTTGGTTCAGGGTGGAAGTAGATATCATGCTTCTTTCCTCCATCAAGATGTATAAAGAGAATAAGCCGGTTGGTGTCGTCCCTTACCAGTACTGAATTTCAAATACGTACTTGATGGGGGGTGTTCTTCTCCATTGTATTCCTTGGCATGTGGGTGAAAACTCATGGCAAGATATTGCAGGACTATAGCAACTATCTGATTGCGCACTATTGTCAAATAGTGGTCGTATCTGACACATATGAGACATGGCCTTCAACGACCGATAGTACACATTCCCACAGATCATCGTGTGAGAGCTTCAAAGTGATATGCAATCCGTCCATGAAACTGCTGTTGAATAAGAAAGATTTTCGCTTGAACAAAAAGAATAAACAACTGTTCATTGTCTAACTAAGGGACAAACTAGCCAGGTGTTATTACAAGGTAGCCTATGCCACAGAGGACACTGAAGTATTGAGTGTGCAAGCAGCAGTGAATAGCTCAAGAACCTGAGAGGCAGTACTGATTGGGGAACACACCGACCTTCTTATTCTCCTCATACATGTTGCTGGAGGAAAAAAACGTTATATGTACATGCATCCTGAACCAAGAAATGAGCAGCTCTCAAATGTGTCAATTCAATCAGGCATGTAGTAGGGAATAACGTCTACAAGAATATCCTTTTGCACACGCTTTCCTAGGGTGCGATACAAACTGCAGGATTTTTTTAATAGGCAAAGCTGTCGGACTGAAGGCCAAACTATTCCGAAATGTGCAATCATCTAAGGACGAAGGCATAGTGGCTGGTGAGAAGGTCATGGTTATTTTGCATATGGGAACTCAGAATGACCATCTTGATACGATGAGGCATCAGAGTTTCCATAAGCCTGTTATCATTGGCAAAAAGGCCATCCACCCAACATCTGCGGCGATGATGTACTATAGACTCTGAGTGTTCCATCAGATCCAACAGTGGTAGGAGAATACCTTGGAGGCAGAGAAGTGAGGCTGGAAGTTTGCTGAAAGAAGATGACACCCGTACACTCGGACTTGGATCTTGCCACGCAGTCTCTTCTTGAACTAGTAAGATTGACCTGCATGCCAGGCTGTGGAACTGTGCACGGCGTGTTCCATCCTCGTGGATTTGATCATGTGTCGTCTTGTTCTGGATACAGAGACATTTGTCAAAACATGTCAAATGATGACGTGGATGATAATGAGAACTAGAGAGTGAATGTAAAAATGCTTTGCACACATCGAACTTCAGTGGCAACTGTTGCCTTGTGACGTCATATAGTGGCCATGTGGTGCAGAAGACATTATTATCCGGTAAAATCGAGGCATATTTCTATCTACACGAAATACATTTATTAGTGGCCATCCTGGCAGCGATCTTGAATTCAACATGTTCCATTAAAAAGATTTTATTAAATATATCTCCTATGGGACCATACTGAACAGATTCTAGGTGGTTTTATTTCTGTTGCAATAAGTTTGTAGGTTTTGTCAAATTTGTGTTATAATGACTGGACTTTCTTGCAAGTATTAATCAATACAATTTCTTATTCCTAATTCCATTTATCTGAGTGGCGGTGAATGTATGTTGGTATTTTCAGCTGAGAAGCTGTATTGGTGTAACGCTCGCTCAAACAAGATCATGGCCTCAGACTTTCAAGGGGACAACCAGGAGGTTGTACTAAAGGAAGATGCGGCCCATTATTTCGGAATATTTGTCATGGGAGATTTTCTATACGTCACGGATTGGCAGAAAAAGTAATACAAATAAATATAAACGATGACGATGACGGTTACGACATCGATGATTGATGATGATGGGCATGCTGATGATGATGGGAGTGGTCGTTGTGGTGAGGATGGTGGTGTTCTTGTTGTCGTCGTCGGTGGCGGCGGCGACAGCAGCGGAGGTGGCGGTGTTGGTGCCGGTGCTTTGGTGCCGGTGCTGGTGCTGGTGCTGCTGATGATGATGCTGATGATGATTATGATGATGATGATGATGATGTGTGGCGGTGGTGGTGGTGGTGGTGGTAGTGGGGTGGTGGTGGTGCTGATGCTGCTGCTGCTGCTGCTGCTACAGGTGGTGGTGGACGATGACGACGACGTTGATGATGATGTAATGTCTTTCACATCCCTCAGGTATATAATGAAGATGAACAAAAACAAACCGGAAGGAATAGAACGCATAGGTGGCGAGATTTTCGGTCGTCTTAATGGAATCCATGGCTTCAACTCAAGCGAGAAGCTACAAGGTAAATCACAGCTCCACCGAACGCACATTAGTATTCCTATCTACACCAAAAGCGACCTACTCTTCTGGTTATGGTGCGGTCTTGCTTATATTACTAAGCTTTAAGTTATTAACTACCAAAACCTGAATATACTTATTTAACGGCACGAACTAAAGCTAACATGGTATGCGTAGTTTATTAGTGGCATGTTATAACACCTGAATAGACGCTACTTTTTTCAATTCTTCGCTAGTTACAGTAAAACGTGTTCATATAACTTTGGCAGCAAAAGTGTCCAGTCAAATTAGTTTCAAAATATGTTTATTATATAGTAAAGACGTACAATTCGTACAACATCACTTAGTCCGTTTCAATTATGCGCCCGTGGCATACCTATCTACGTCATTCATCACGTTGATTATGAGCTAAAAATTAAATTATTGCCATTACTTATCCGTACTCCACAGCTGATGCAGAAATAGTCATAATCAACTACGTGACGTATAAGATGACGTCACAATCAAAGGCGTGATGAATGACATAGATAGGTATTCACGAACGCATAATTGAAGACGGACTAAGTGATGTACGAATTGTATGTCTTTAATAAACATATGTTGACTGGACGCTTTTGCTGCCATGGTTTTAAATTATTCAACATATTACCTGTATCTAAAATTGATAGTCGAGAGTTCAGAGATCGCTCGATCCAAAAATGGGCGAGGTGTGGGTGGAACTTAGCTATAGATGGGTTGGGCATAGCTAAAACTGGATTCCTCCATTAGTAGTGGGAAAGAAACTTAAATAGATGATCTGGAACGAGGTCACATTTAATATCACAAATATCATCACTGTGCATGGGCATTTTTCGACGATGTTGATAATATTGATATTAAATCGGGACCGAGCTTGAGATTTTATTTATTATATAAACTGAAATTTTGGCATTTTCTAATAACGACAATCCTCAATTTAGATCTTCCATTAGCGTACGATCGTCGAGAGCAGCGAATCACACCCTGATAATTAGCACATTGGCCGTCTTACACGGAAAAATATAGTAGCCTACTTTTAAATTTGAACTATGAGAAACTTGTGCACTTGAAATACAGGAAAGAGATTTGTATCTAGTGTTCTTGGTTCACCGCCACCACCACCTCCACCCACCCCAACCCCGAACCGACTCGCCTAACCCCACTCATAAGGTGGTCGATTGAGGCACGGTTGACTCATGTTTCTTTCATTACAATAGGATCCAATATCTGTTCTGGACGCCCTTGCGAGTATCTGTGTCTTCCGAATCCATCCCGCCAATGGGTATGCGCATGCGCAGATGGTGTACAGCTGAATCCGGATGAAACAACTTGTGCCGAAGGTAATAAATGGTTTATTATATGCATAGAGTTTGAAACTCAAAGCAAAATATTCATAAAAAGTTATAGTCCGTGGGCTGGAGGTGCCCACTTGGATACCCACACTAATTCACGAAACTATATTTTTCTAACAGCGTTCGATGTCCTCTTTAACATTATGTATGATAACATGTGATAAACTGGAACTCAATATGGTTTTTGATGGTTTATATTAGAGTTAATACCCACAGTGAAGCAGACCATATTAAGGGGTAGAATCGTTGTAGATTGGTGATCGACCACTCAAAATATTCCTTATAGTATCGTCAACGATTGCATATGGTTATCATGCAGCAGAGGCCAAAAGGTCACAAATCTTCCCCACAGCTCGAAATCTAGCAGCTATATGTTGCTATCAATAATTAAGCACGGTAAAGGAACATTTTAGTTTTAACAGCTTAAGATTTATTAAAAGGCGCCATTTGACAAATATAATGAGTAACAGTTTACTCATTTAATAGAATAGTGTTACTATGACAACTGACAGCATAGCCACTTTTTTAGAATCGATGAAAAATGCAATCATTGTAAACTAATTAAGTAGATTTTGATAGAATCGTTGTAGATTGATGATCGACCACTCAAAATGTTGCTTATATTATCGTCAACGATTGCATATGATTTACATGCAAATCAGTTTCATAATGAGGTCGACAGAGGTCAAAAGGTCACAAATCTTCGCTACAGCTTAAAATCTAGCAACTGTATTTTGCTATCACTGACCAAGGACCGGTAAAGGATTGATTAAAAGGCACCATTTGACAAATATAATGAGTAACGGTTTAGACGATACTATAAGCAACGTTTTCAGTGGTCGATCACCAATCTACAACGATTCTATCAAAGTCTATTTAATTAGTTTACAATGAATGCATTTTTCATCGGTTCTCAAAATTGGCTTATCTGTCAGTTGTCATAATAACAATATTCTATTAAATGAGTAAACATTTACTCATTATATTTATCAAATTGTACATACATAATTTTAAAGAGGTCATTGAATGCTGTTAGAAAAATATGGTTTCGTCAATTAGTGGGTGGTGTATCCAGGTGCCCCCCCCCCCCCCAGCCACGGACTATTAGATGGGTGGACAATTAAGACTCATTTAGAAACTGCGTCGCTACAATTCTGCAGAAAAGAACTTTGATAACGCTGCTTATTTGCTTATTGGGACAGTACTTTACCAATACTGGGCCGATATGGCCCGGTATTGACGCAGTGCCGGCCATGTAACTGGCGTCATTAGAGAACAGCTTCCATGCAATTTTCTGAAAAATGTTCAAAATAAACTAATCCACCATTAAAACACGTAAAAAGAGAACTCGCTGTGAGGAAATATTCAAGCAATTTGTGTGACATTGATTGGTCAATAAGACATAGTTATGTAGTCTGATCAGAGAGAGTATGTCAGTAGTAGTAGTAGTAGTAGTAGTAGTAGTAGTAGTAGTAGTAGTAGTAGTAGTAGTAGTAGTAGTAGTAGTAGTGGTGGTGGTGGTGGTGGTGGTGGTAGTGGTAGTAGTAGTAGTAGTAGTAGTAGTAGTAGTAGTAGTAGTAGTAGTAGTAGTAGTAGTCGAAGTGAATGCACGCGTTTATTTAGCTCTGCAATTGCTGCCAGAATTTGCTAGTTTCTAGCACGATTTTGTAGATAAATTTTATATATATATTTCGTATTAGTATTTCCTTTCAAACTTTATGTTTAATTTGTATATTCTTGTATTGGTTGGAGCGCATTTTGTGTCTCCATTTTCTAAAGACACTCCTCTTAGCTGGCGGTTTCAGCCATTTAATAGGTCTCCTCTTACTGTGGTCAATGCAATACCTTTCTCCCTGCGCCAGGATGCTATTTCTATAGTTCGTTTGTTAGCGCATTATATTTGGCAAGATCGCTTGAGTGAGTGGATTTAATTCCTTTGTCATTTGTAAGCGCAAGCCTAGTACTTTGATTTTTTAAATCGTTATAGTCAGTTAGTTGGCTGTTCCCGGTCAACTCGAACAGACCAACAAATATATGACTCTAATATGTTAGTATGCATTAGGAAACCACTTTAATCGGTTAGGTGTTAGTGAACCACTTAGAAAGTGGTTCAAACTAACAAATATATGACTGTACTATCTATTCGTATATTTGTTGGTAGGTGTCAGGGTTTCAAAAGGGGACACTATTTATTTAGTGCTTAGCTCTTTCCCTGACGTCTTGGTATTATATATTTGTATTACCTCTTATATATTGTAGTAGTATGGGTTTCCTCTTTTATTAAAACACCATGGCAACCTCCTATAAGCATACCCTGAGTCTTAAAATAACGACACAGGCTTGGGGTGTTTCGGCAAAAGAGGTGTATCATGGGTTGAAGGATGTAGTTGGGGCAGGGCCACGGGTCCTTCAAGGTCTCATTAACGTTTCCAAATCTGTATAGAATGTCACCGTAGTTAATGTAAGTGTGAAGGAAATGTTGCTCGACGAGGTGCATAATGTGGAGGAAATAGATTCTGATCGTCTATTAGTCAAGATGAAGGTTCCATTAGAGATCCCAGATGAATGGGTTATCAATGAATTGATCAAGTATGGCAAAGTGGACAAAGTAGAACATGAGACCTATCCATTTTATCGAACCTTAGAAAATGGCATCAGAAGAATTTGGTTCAAAAGGTAGAACAACCTCTCCCAAGTAAGGTCACGATAGATGGTCGATTTATCTTGCCATTATGGTACAGGGGGCAAATCAAAGAGTATAGAATCTGCTTAAACACAGAACATCTTGCAACAGATTGCCCTAACAAAAACAAATGTCTAGATTGTGGATCATCTGATCATTTTAAGTGGCGATGCCCGCAGAACAAATATGTCAAAAAGGGTGCTGATAAAAGTGCAGAGCAAGTTGTCTCTAAAGAGAATGTCATAGAACCGGTAGCTGCTGAGATTGTAGCTGAAATCCATGTTAATGGGAAGCACGTTGCTAAAGAAAATGGCATCGAACCAGTAGTTGCTGAGATTGTAGCTGAAGTCCATGTTAATGAGATGCATGGTGAAAAAACTAAGAATCCAATCACTGTAGTTGCAGGCTATGAAATAGAGGTTGTAGATGAGGGGCTAAGGCTTACCCCAGTAACAAGTCAATCCAAGTCTGATGTCAGAGAGGCTAATTCCACACAAGTTGAAGATGATGATCAATACCCTCTGGATTAGAGTTTTAATTTAGTACAAGTAAAATTCAGGTCGCAAGATACTGAAACTAACTTTGATTTTCCACTAGGTACACTCACTCTAGACGATTTAAATAATATAGAGAAAATAATTGGTATCTCGGATCGATTGAGTGGAACAAAGCGACTGAAAGATGGAGAGAGTTCTGAATCAGAAATAGATGAAAGTGATATAGAAGACGATAATATGCCAGTCGCTGAATCGGATATATCCATTCAAACACAGAGTTCTAAATCACCCGATGAAATGGTCATGTACAGGTCAGAGGCAGGAGAGGTGTTAGTTCCATATGTGACGACAAAAGGGGTTAAATATAGGCATCTGCGTCATGATTCTGATATATTAAAATATAAGCATTTGGAAAAAGTTGAGCTAAGTAGTGCAGCTAGGTAAATGGCCTAAGAGAGGGTCGAAAAAAACAAAATCTAATTAGCTTAATAATGGCGGTTATACACATCTTTTTATTACTTTTTATGCTAATTTGCACACTCAATTGTAGAGGCTTAAATAGTGACATAAAGCAACGTCACTTACTAGACTCTGAAAAATGAGTGGATTGACATTGCTTTGATACAGGAAACATAAATTCAGAAATCGGAATCATACGATAATTTAGAAAAGATTTCTGGATCCAGAATATTCTATTCGTTATCTCAAGAAAATAGTGCAGGCGTAGCAATTGTTATACTCCCTCGTGGTTCAGCCTATGTAAATATAATCTCTTCAGTATCAGGTACAAATGGTCGCTGGGCGAGAGTCACGCTAGATATACAACAAACACGTTTCACGTTGCTGTGTATATATGCACCTGCATCTCATCAACTACGTCTTAATTTTTTTAATGAGATGTCTACAACAGCACTAGATAACATCACTGAAAACTTAGTAATGGGTGGTGACTTTAATTATGTCGTAGACAAAGAAAATGACAGGAATGCAACTTCAACTTATACTGATACATCACATAGACTTAAAAGAAATATGTGATAATGAAAATTTAGTCGACACCTATAGAATATGAAAACCTCATGGTAAAGATCTTACATGTTTTTCGGCAGATGGTAAAGTTGGTTCAAGGATCGACAGAATTTATGTGAATAGTTTGTTGACAGGGTACTGGAGAGATGTTAATATTAAGCCAGTCACATTCTCAGATCATAACATGGTTTGTGTAACCTTTGCCAATGCTGATTGGGTAACAAAAGGGGTTGGGTTTTGGAAATTAAATACAACACTGTTGGGAGAAGAATTTTACAAGAATAATATAGAGAGTTGTTGGCAACATTGGATTAATAGGAAAGCATCATATAAGAGCACATTGCAATGGTGGGAGGATGTAAAACTGGATTTAAAGTATGTTTCCCGAAAGTATGCTATTAGAAAAGCATGGGAAATACGCAAACGCAAGAAAACACTTCATCGATCACTGATGAAAATTAATGCTAAAGTAAATAATGGTGAAGATAATTATTATGAATTACTGGTTAAAATTAAAAGTAAAATAAGAGATATAGAACAATATGAGTTTGAGGGTGCAAAAATTAGAGCAAGAGCCCAGATGCACGCAGAAGGGGAAAAGCCAACCCGATATTTTTGCACATTAGAAAAAACACGGGCAGTAGATAAGGTGATGTGCTCATTAAACATGCCGGATGGTTCAACTGTCTTTACCAACAATGAAATGAGTACTATTGTATGCAATTACTCTGAGTCATTGTACAAGTCAGAGGGAATAGATGAAGATGCAAAATTGGATTTGTTAGCAAATATAGACGAAAAGGTGTCAGACACAAGCAGTGAATTTTGTGATCAACCCTCAACACCAGAAGATTTAACTAAATCTCTTAAAGGTATGAAACTAGAAAAATCACCGGGATGTGATGGCCTTCCAGTTGAATTTTACCAAACGTTTTGGCACCTTGTAGGTCCAATAATGGAAGAATTAGCCACTGAAATTTTCTAGAACGGCCATTTACCACCAACTATGGCTAGGGCATACGTAAGGCTAATATATAAACGAAATGACAGACGTCTAATTCAGAATTACAGACCAATTTCTCTATTATGTGTAGACTACAAAATAATATCCAGAGCACTAACATTGAAACGAGGTAGTGTTTTAGGAGAAATCATTGGAACAGAGCAGACATGTGCTGTACCTAGGAGGACAATTTTAACCAATACCATGTTAATAAGAGACCTTATATAATTGGTTGAGAAGGATAGCATTCCTTCAGCTGTGATTGCCTTGGATAACGAAAAGGCATTTGAGCGTGTGGAATGGGATTTTCTTTTTACGTCTGCAATCGTGTGGGTTAGACTCAAACTTTATTAAATTGGTTAATGTTTTATATACGGATATCAAGAGTAGCTATTTAGTGAACAATCAATTATCCAGAGAAATTGTCTTAGAACGTGGTGTTAGACGGGGGTGTTCCCTATCGCCATTATTATTTGTTATTGTGATAGAATCCCTTGGCATAGCATTGAGGCAATATAATAACTTTCAAGGTATATGTATTCGTGGCATAGAAAGATAACAGCTGTCACAATATGCTGATGACACAACTGTGTTTGCTAGTTCAAATAATGATTTTGCAATTTTAAACCACGTACTAGAAAAGTTCCAAAATGCATCTGGTTTGAAAATCAATAAAGGGAAAAGGATTATTTTTGGGGCTATGGAAAGAGCAGAATGACAAGCCACTTGAAATCAATTGGTCTAATGATACCATTAATATTTTAGGCATCTATTTAGCAGGAAACCGAATACAGCACAAAATTGGAATGAACGCGTATCTAAGCTTAAGAGAATATTAGCAAATTGGAAGCGTCGTCGTCTTTCAATTTTTGGTAGAGTCTTTGTTGTCAACAACTTGGTATTATCTGGGCTATGCTATACAGCATCTGTTGTACACATGCCAAAACATGTAGAAAAAGAGGTTAATGAGTTGATATTGTCATTCATATGGGAAGAAAAGAATCATATAGTTTCAGATAGTGTTCTCAATAATGCTAAGTTAGAAGGAGGACTTGATTTAATTGATATTAAAGTTAAATGTGTTTCTTTAAGGTTAAAATTGTTGAATGATCTTATTACATCAGATGAGACATGGGCATGTGTTTCACGAGCTCTCATGGAGAGAATTGTAGAACCATTTCTGGCGGAGCATGTTTTTACCTCAAAGAAGCCACCTCCGAATAGCCAAATGATACCAGATGTGTTTAAAGATCAAGTTAAGATACAGATACATGCATCCACCCACGTGCTGGAAGGAAGTACTAGAACAGCAATTGTGGGGCAATAGTAATATATGTTATAACAATGCAGTACTTTATCTACTGTCCTTTGCAAAATATGGCATTCAACATTTATCTGATATGATACACCCTCAAACACGTAGATGGATTTCAATGCAAGAAGTAGCTAGAAAAACACATAATGAGGCATATAGATGTCCAGCGGTTGCTAAATAAAATAAAACATGCTGTACCCATTGAATGGTTTCGTCTGCCAAATGTAAATAATAATAGTTTGACTCCACAACCCGCATTAGTTCTTGATGATGAGATGTTAAAATACAAGATGAGATCCAAGGAATGGTATCATATTATGAGATGAAAACAAGTAACACCTCCCATAGCAATTAGGAGATGGGATGACTCAAGCTATAAACCATCCAGTTGGAAAAATGTATGGAAAATCTTACATTCTCCATACATACCAAATATGGCTCGTGATTTATTGTGGCGATTACTACATCGACGGCTA
The DNA here is from genome assembly GCA_034401795.1 of Chaetoderma sp. LZ-2023a. NCBI lineage: Eukaryota > Metazoa > Mollusca > Caudofoveata > Chaetodermatida > Chaetodermatidae > Chaetoderma > Chaetoderma sp. LZ-2023a. The sequence continues at coordinate 47,902,611 of CM067368.1, forward strand.
TGGGTGGGACACTTGACATACAAGTGCAATATTACGACTTCTGATAGGTGTTACTTATGTCAAACAGACGAGGAAACAATTGAGCATTTATTTGCGGAATGTCCAATATCGTCACAATTTTGGGACTATATCAGCCAAATCTTGGCAAAATCTGGAGCGAAGCCCATTGTTCTAGACATGCATGTAGTCTTATTTAGAGAATTTGGATCAAGCGGTGTAAATATCATAAAGTCTGAAAGGACTATGTTAATAACAATACTAACCATAGGTGTTTGGGCCATTTGGAAACATCGGTGTGCACAGACGAAAAATCCATCTATGGGCAATCACAATAGAGCAATAAAGGCAATATTTCGTTCATTGCTGCAGAATCATATTCCTTGCGAATATTTTAGATTAAAGCAGCATGGTATAGAAAAAGTATTCACGGACATATGGCGCAAAACAAACATAGTTTCAATAGAGTTGGGAGCTGTAAAAATAAATGAGCCTGCACTAGCTTAAATCATTTAATCACTACAGCTGATTTATCTGTGTCTTTTAATTAATCTGTGTCATGTAATTCATTTTAGTCTGCACTTTGATATTGTTATTTTTAATAATTCATGTTAACAAATAAACGGACTGGGGTAATTTAATAATCAATCGATAAAGTAAGTTGCCATTGAATTATAAAATTGTCCCAGGTAATTTTAGGAATTTGCACAAAGTTTTATAGGGTTATTTGTTCCCGGGTAATTTACAAAACCTTACAACAAAGTAAATCAAAAATGGAAACAAGAGCGCCATCTATTTCCATCTATTTTTCTGTAATTTTCCTGCTGACTATATATGTTATGCTACCCAAATGCTACTACGCCCGCTGATCTTTAAAGACTCAGCCCACTGGCGTCAATGATTGACCTATTTGTCATTGATTGACGAGTCACTTTTCATTTGTTGAATAGTTGCACTCGCCACACGGGCCTACTACCACACATGGATTGAATGGTAATTTACAAAACCTTACAATAAAGTAAATTGAAAATGTAAACAAGAGCGCCATCTATTTTTCTGAAATTTTTCTGCCGACTATATGTATTATAATACCCAAATGCTACTACGCCCGCTGATCTTTAGAGAATCAGCCCACTGGCGTCAATGATTGACTTATTTGTCATAGATTGACGAGGCACTTTTCATTTGTCGGATAGTTGGACTCGCCACACTGGTCTACTACTACACCTGGGTTGAATAGTAATGCCTTTGTTAAGTTTTGTTTTGCTATCGGAGCTTTATCAGCCTATTGTTTTGTATCTATACTTTTTAAGCCATATGTATTTATAGATTGTATTAATGCTCATTATTTATCATTGTTTTGGTGTAATATTAATCAAGATTACTAGTTCACCAGGTTTTTTCTTGGGGTTTGCAAGCCTTTTTAAAGGAGTTCCTCCGTGAACTTTGTCCGACTGCGTCAGCGTCGGTTTTTCCACACAAAAAAAAGTAGTAGTAGTAGTAGTAGTAGTAGTAGTAGCCGTAGCAGTAGTAGTAGTAGTAGTAGTAGTAGTAGTAGTAGTAGTAGTAGTAGTAGTAGTAGTAGTAGTAGTAGCGGTAGCGGTAGCAGTAGTAGTAGTAGTAGTAGCAGTAGTAGTAGCAGTAGTAGTAGTAGTAGCCGTAGCAGTAGTAGTAGTAGTAGTAGTAGTAGTAGTAGTAGTAGTAGTAGTAGTAGCAGTAGTAGTAGTAGCCGTAGTAGTAGTAGTAGTAGTAGTAGTAGTAGTAGTAGTAGTAGTAGTAGTAGTAGTAGTAGTAGTAGTAGTAGCCGTAGCAGTAGTAGTAGTAGTAGTAGTAGTAGTAGTAGTAGTAGTAGTAGTAGTAGTAGTAGTAGTAGTAGCCGTAGCAGTAGTAGTAGTAGTAGTAGTAGTAGTAGTAGTAGTAGTAGTAGTAGTAGTAGTAGTAGTAGTAGCCGTAGCAGTAGTAGTAGCAGTAGTAGTAGTAGTAGTAGTAGTAGTAGTAGTAGTAGTAATAGTTAATATTGTCAACGCTCTGGCTCAGAATCTTCAATAATTGAACAAATTCAAAAATTTAAATATTAGTAGTTAGTAGTAAACGACGACGACGACGACGACGACGACGACGTCAACGACGACGACGACGTCAACGACGACGACATCGGTGAGTGATGAACGGCTATTCTTTTCTTTCAGCTGAGCAATCAACAGTAAATAATTCTGTGAATAATTCTCTAGCCACCTGGCCACAGTTCAGCTTTAACACATCTGTTAACACATTTCCGAGCATAAATTCCACGATAACGGCGACACCAGGTGAGACAGCGAGGTTACCTTTGACACAGACGCTTTACAATATAACGCTGGTCTGTTATTACAGCGCTACTTAACTCACGTGTAAACATTCGATTTTTATTGGCTCGGTGTTCATTGTACAGTGTGGATGGATGTTGTTGCTGCGTCAGATAGCAGCGGCGTTCAGAAACGTGCACACACGTATGTGCACGCGTGCAGATTTAACCCTTTCATGACGAAGCCGGCCGAAACTGGCCTCTACCCTGGCCTTGATAAGTGTCCACTTGCAGGCCAAGAGAAGACTATTTTTGAAAATGTACAACTGGAATGACTCCAGATGTAAATTCTCAAAAATAGTCATCGCTTGGCCTGTAAATGGACACTTATCAAGGCCACTATAGAGACCGGTTTCGGCCGGCTTCGTTGTGAACGGGTTAAATCTGCGCGCGTGCACATAGCCTTCTGTTGGTCTGCAAATGGATATTCTCTGAGAAAATTTAAATTTTCTTGAAGAAATTCGATTGTTAAATGGTTACGCCAATGAAATTGCACTGGCTCGTTTTCAAAACAACCATATGTAGGATGGCGTTTGAATATTTTGAAACAAATATGACGAACGTTTTGCTTGCCAATGCAGCAACATGTCCAAGTCAAATTAGTTTTAAAAACCCCAACACAATTTTCCTTAGGTTATAAAGAATATATTGTTCTGTTTCATTGTTTTTGTTTTTGTTTGTAAGCGTTGCATGATCAATGGAGGATTCCAGTTTCTCGGAAATCATATGACGTCATAATCAACCACGTGGCGTGTAGTATGACGTCATAATCAATTACGTCATGAATGGCTTAGCTAAGTTCGTCACGGACGCTTAATCGATGACGGACTAAGCGTTAGTGTACGAATTATATGGCTTTACTATTTAAAAAAACACGCTGTTGAATATTTTGAAACTAATTTGATTGAGTGCTGTCGATGCCATAGTTTCAAAATATTCAACAGCTTACCTGTATAGTTTTCTGGAAACTGGTAGTCAGGAAATTCAGGGATCGTTCGAGTGTGGGTGGAGCTTAGCTATAGATTGGCGGGGCATGGCTACAACTGGGTTCAGCCATTAACGCTGCGTCAGGTGGAGGAAAGCAGATGCATATTGCGATATTAATACCCAGATAACGCAGCTTACTGGGCCGATGCTGGACCGGTACCGTGCCGATACTTTAAGTATCGGCCCAACATCGGCCCAGTAAGTTGCGTTATCAGGGTAATTATTAACCTATTTCTCTGCTTATTTTATTCATTCTCGTTGTTTTATCAGATTTGGTTCCAACTACGAATGTTGATATCGGGAGTCCGGAGACGCGAATAGCTAACGGTTCGTGCTATTTAACTATTTACTGCCAATGTCGCCATAATGATAAGCTAGGGATTACCTAACATTCGCCATCATCCTGAAAGAATTTTAAAGAGTACGAAAGGTCCGAGAGAAAGAACTAAAGTCCGAGCGTTTGCAATCTCGGATTGCTCTTGTCTGATAAGAAACATTATTTGCATTTAGGAATACATTAAATGCATGCATAGATTGTCTTTAGAATTACTTAAAGGATAACTAATCCCATCTCTTGATAGCTATTCAGGCGATCTAACACGCCGGTCATAAGCTATCCGGGTAATTTTAAGCCTTTTATCACGCCGCTAAGGAAAGATATTCAGGATTTAATAGTTAAATGTTGGTACATTTCTACACCCTATGATGGCTGTCATGATTTACTTTTCACCCATCAGAAAAACCCTAGTGTGTCTGCCTCGGTATATACGCTCAGTCATAGAGGCTCCAGCTATAGTTTGGCAAAGTGGTATAAAAGCAATCCTACAGGTAAGCTGTTGAATATTTTGATACCAATTTAATTGGAAGTTGTTGCTGCCATAGGCAGCAACAACTTCCAGTCAAATTAGTTTCAAAATATTCAATGGGATGAGCATTACATAATAAAGAATGTGATGCATTGGAGCTTACACGACATCACACACAATAGCTTGAGGAGACAAAATTGTGTCGATCGCTGTTCAACATTTACTCGATATTACAAAACAGATAATTGCGACACAGATCTGGGAATGTGACAGGATATGAATGATATGGAATCTATAAACCATATTCTATCGGTACAATACAACATCTGAGATGAGATTAGCATTGCTTTAACGTGGATTTTCGTACTCTGAAAAAAATACAAATATTTGCCTTCATGGGAGGCTACTCTGGTCGCATACTACATCTTTGTTAGACGGAGGTGTTGCCCTTGAATCGCAACGTTCAATGTTAACACGACTATTCTCTTAAGAGGCAGAGATATGCATCCTTTTTTTTACTCATTTAAAATGAAAATCACCCATAGCACAAAAAATGTGTAATCATTAATTGAAAATCTGTATTTATAAATAGTATGTCTAAATTAAATTAATTCAATATTTTTAATTCACGAAAAAAATGTATTCTGACACATTTACATGTAATTTATCAGATTTATTTGTGACCCGAGCATGGTCGCAATTTGCAGACTAGAACGTTTCCCGGAATTCTCAGAAATCGCCAGGTTTCGTGTTTATTGTTCTATTATGTAGTACGCCGGCAATCACATTTTGACTTTCCATCATCTTTTCATGTCACTAAATAACAAAAAGGTTGAATAATCCGTACCTAAAGCTGGTGAAAAAGCGGAGGGTAACCATTCTACAACACTCTCAACCCTGCAGACGAATCAGGATTTTTAGTTTTAGTTTCCGTTTAAAACAAGAGTATGGATTGCAATTTAACTCGGGAAGTGGAAATTTAAAACGGAATTTTCGTTTCCTTGTCAGGCCACAAGTCATAAGTGTGTAATATTCAGACAAGTTAGCATTGGCAAATCACACGCTGGGAAGATAACTTAATATTTCTAATGCGCCCGAAACATAAATATTTTCACACGTAATGTTGGCATCTACTATATATAAATATGCCACCAAGAAATTGAAGCATAGTGTGGGATAGCAGAATGAGTGACTTACTGCCGGTGTCACTACGTAGAAACCCCATGAAATTTCTCAAGAAACCATTCACCTAGTTAACCCTGAGTCCCTGGGACTCATTCATTACAAACCTATCAAAGTCACCGAAGAGGACCCTTCCGCCAAATTTTTCGAAGCTAATTTGAAAGGAACCTGATGGCAACAGATTCCTGTCAAATTAACTTTCTTTAAGTCTTTAATGGCCAGATTTAGTCAAGAATACCAAAATATTTGCTCATTGAATGGTCATTTACATACCAAGAGAAGATATCTTTGGAATTTTACCACTGGAATGACTGGCTCGATTATCGAGCCCGTCATTCCAGTGGTAAATTTTCAAAAATCGTTCTCTTGGCCTGCACTGGACATTTCTCAAGACAACCGTTGACACCGGTGTGGGAAGACTTCGATGTGAGAGCATTAACATATTTAATAAGAGTTATTACATTTTAGATAATGTTTCAAATTGTTAGTCGTGTTCAAAGAGTTAAAAGACGGAGAGCCAGCGTAGTTAATTACGTTGATTCCACAGAATAATTACATACAACATATATGTGATCGATGATTATATAATGTATATATCTGTGGTTGCTTCAGATGGACCGTCCAAGGGAATAATCTCAACCGTAGTTATCGTCATCTTTGTGGTTTGCATCGCGGGTCTCGTTGCGGGAGTAGTTATTTATCGAAGGTAAATATTAGTGGCGCTACTATTATTACTACTACTACTACTACTACTACTACTACTACTACTACTACTACTACTACTACTACCGCTCTGCTGCTGCTGTTACTGATGCTGCTTCTGCTGTTGTTGTTGTTGTGGCGCTGCTGCTGCCGCCGCCGCTGCTGCTGCTGCCGCCGCCGCTGCTGCTGCTGCCGCCGCCACTGCTGCTGCTGCCACCGCCGCCGCTGCTACCGCAACTACTACTAGTACTACTACTGTTACTGCTGCAGCTGCTGCTGCTACTACTACTACTACTACTACTGCTGCTGCTGCTGCTGCTGCTGCTGCTGCTACTACTACTACTACTTCTACTACTACTACTACTACTACTACTGCTGCTGCTGCTGCTGCTGCTGCTGCTGCTGCTACTACTACTACTACTTCTACTACTACTACTACTACTGCTGCTGCTCCTGCTGCTGCTGCTGCTACTACTACTACTGCTGCTACTACTACTACTACTGCTGCTGCTGCTGCTGCTGCTGCTGCTGCTGCTGCTGCTACTACTACTACTACTACTTCCTTAAAATAAAAGCGTTGGTAGCGGTTGACGCAGGACTACGATGTCTTATGCAGATAGTTTAGTTCTATGATAATTTGGGATATTTCCATCACGAAAGCATCTTAAATCCATTAAAATACTCTTGTAACAACTTTTACTTATATAATGTCTGCCTATTGTCAGTTTTCTTTTTTCAAAGCAAATTCCTAACCTTTATAACATAGAGAATTTAATCTACTCCAAGAACTGTACAGTACATCTCAGAAATAGCTGGCCAGAACAAAATTACAACGAAATATTTTGAACATAATTGGATTGAAAGACAATGTTGCCTAGGCTGCTAGCAATGTCTTCCAATACAATTATAATTTTTAATATTCAGCAGAACATTTGTTACATCATGTTAAAAATGGACCATTCCATCGATCATATGGCGTCATATGAGGTCATAACCAAATAAGTAACGTGTATGCTGACGTCATAATCATTACGTCATAAATGATTCTATTTGTCAAGTCTTTACCTCTTAATAGTCCGACACGTTGTACCAATTGTATGTCTACTATTTAATAAACATGCTGTCGAATATTTTGAATATTTTAAAATTAATTTGACTGGGCGCTATTGCTGTCATAGGCAGCAACAGCGCCCAGTCAAAGTAGTTTCAAAATATTCAACAGCTTATATGTATAGTTTTCTGGAAATTGAAAGTCAGGGAGTTCAGTGCTCGATCGATCCCAGCACGGACGTGGTGTGGGTGGGGCTTAGAATGAGATGGGCATAGCTAACAGTGGAAAAGTTCATTGTACTAACAAACAAACGTGTTAACTTATTTATGAGCCATATTGTAGCGACCTGCCTCACTAATACATTAACTTCCAGGTGGCGCAGTGATGGTATGAAAAGATTAAAGGAGGACACGTCACCGGTGGATGCGTATTACAGACTCGCGTTTCCGGACCAGGAGAGGACCACTGGAGAAGGTGGCACTTATGATGCGGGTGCCGGTATTGAGAATCCGTTTTTTGGATCGGTTTTTATGCCTGGAATTGAACAGACAGCGCCTTAAATCAAATCAATTATCAGGAACTTTGTCTTGTCACGCGATAATTTTCCATAAAATTCCCATAGTCTCAAGGTAACTGTTGAATATGTTGAAGCTAATTTGACAGAAACATGTTACTGCTACAGCAACAGCTACCAGACAAATTATTTTCAAAATATTCTATAGAATGTTGATTAAAATGTAAAGACAGAATTCATACACCTGTGGATACTTTTCGATTGTCATGACTGAGTTAAATGTCATTACGATGTTGACGTCAGCTAATTAGTGACGTAAATGATTATGACGTCATATTCTCGAGTAACAGATCATATCCTTCCATTGTCGAATCTCCGGTTAACATGTGATTGGTGTCGATGGCAATATCGTTCCTGATTGACGTGCCTACCAGAATTATTAAATCGTGATGGGTCGGTGTCAGTTTCATTAGGGTAGTTGATGGACAAAAGCTGTTATGCGTTATGAACTATTGGTTGGTCGGAGACTATGGTAAACAATAGCAAATTCGCCCGACAAAATCGCCTACATTTAAACGTGTTTAGTTAGGAATTTAATATTTTGTTCCAAGAAAATTCCCACCCAAAACACAAGATCGGAGATAGGAGCGGGGAAATAAAAATAATGCACAATTTCAAGCTGAGAAGTTTTAAGCTAATACAGTAGTAATCCTTTCATCATGTTAATTGTTACGATTGATGAAGAAAAATCCAAAACGTTTTCTCGGTGAGTGTCCATTTGCATGCCAAAAGAATGCTATTTTTGAAACTTTTGAACATTAACGAGCCAGCCATTCCAGTGGTAAATTTTCAAAAATAGCCTTCTCTTAGCCAGCAAATTTACTTTTCTCGTGAGCATTAAAAAGCCTTTTGACAAGCCTCCTCCCTGGTATTATGTCGGCCAAAGGTTAGCTAATGTAATCCTATGTAGGCTTCGCAATGGTTGTAGTAATTTAAATCGGCATCTATTTGAAAATTTTCTGTCAGATTCAGCTAGCTGCCCATGTGGATACACTGATGAATCCACAAATCACTATCTCCTCCACTGCCCTCTTTTTAACGACCACAGAGTCTCTCTCCAAAACAGCTCGTCCTAAACAATATCTCTCTTGCCACACTGACAGCTATACGGCATTTCCCTTACATTAACTTCTATACGGCATTAACAATGTCAACTTGGAAAAGAATATTACAATATGTAACGCCGTATGCCAATACAGAGTCAATACCAACCGCTTTAAGTAACTTCCTATTTGTTAAATTCGCAACTATAAGAGCGAAATGCAAACAGCCCAACATATACAAGCATGGTGAACGCAGCATTAAGAGATCCTCTCTCTCTCTCTCTCTCTCTCTCTCTCTCTCTCTCTCTCTCTCTCTCTCTCTCTCTCTCTCTCTCTCTACTTCCCTCCCTCCCCCTCTCTCTCGCTCCCCCCCCGCTCCCCCTTCTCTCTCTCTCTCCCGCTCTACCCCTCTCTCTCTCTCCCACTCTCTCTCTCTCTCTCTCTCTCGCATTATGCACACACGCACGCCAATACGTACGCACACACGCACATATTCACGTACACATACGTAAGCGTGCGAACTACCTAGACAATTGTAACCAGTAGTTGATATAAATTAACATTTAACTAGTTATACATACGTTACTATTTAATTATGTTTTATTATACCCCATCTTGATGTATTTATTAATGTATTGTATTTGTATGTATGGGAGACACGTGTATAAGACTTATGTCTTACTGTGCTCCCATTGAACAAAATAAAATTCTGTTTAAACCAATTGATCGATTGGTTTGTCGGCCGGTCGGTTGGTCAGTCCCGTTGGCTCGGTTGGACCATTCAAGTCGTTCAGTTAGGCTTGGTTTGGTTCAGTTCGGCTCGGGTCAGTTCAGTTCAGTACAGTTTGGTTCGGTTCGGTTCAATTCACTTCGGGTCGGTCAGTCAGTCGGTCAGTCGGTTTGTCGGTCGATCAGTCGATTATTCTGTCGCTCGGTCACATTGGAATGGATGATAGGGAATGATGATAGGGAATGATGATAGTGAATGATGATAGGGAATGATGATAGTGAATGGCACATTATTATGCTCACTTTGAACTGCTGTAAATTTTAAGGAAGTATTTTGTCTAAGATTAAGTTGTAAATACAATTTCATGTTCCTATATTATGTTTTCAATTCTCAGCAAGTATAAGCCGAGTGTGTGTACATATAAATGTGTTAATTATCTCTGTTTTGCAATGTCATTTCCTCGAAATTTTACAGGATTCATATTAAAATGAAATTTGTGGCAGCTATATTAGGCATAGTGGTCAGCGACATCGCATCCAAAACGTTTAGTACGGTAATAAAACGGTGCTGTTGCATTTTAAATTATTAATATCTGTTTATATCATGACGATCTTGAACTCTAATAACCAATTTGGTCAATGGAGGAATCCAGTTTTAGCTATGCTCCGCCCATCTTCAGCTAAGTTCCAACCACATTTTCTGCCATGTTGGAATCGATCGATCTCTGAGCTCCCTGACTGTCAATTTCCAGAAAACTATACAGGTAAGCTGTTAAATATTTTGAAACTAATTGGACTGGGTGCTGTTGTTGCACATGGCAGCAACAGCACCGGGTCAAATTAGTTGCAAAATATTATATTGCTTTTAAAGAGTAAACACAGACAATTCGTACAACAACACTTAGTCCGTCATCAATTAAGCGTTCGTGGTGACCTTATCTACGTAATTCATGACGTAATTGATCATGGCGTCATCCTACACGTCACGTAGTTGAGTTTGACGCCATGTTATGATTGATGGATAAACTGGAATCCTCCATTGCGCAAAAGCATTAATTAGGGTCAAATATCAAATTGGTTATCAGAGCATCCGTTTGTCAACGGCGCACGACCTAACAATCAATGTCAGAATGGTGCCAATAAGCAATATTTCAAGGATAGACAAGTTCTTTCACATCCTTCCCAGAAACTCTAATTCATTTAACAAAGGACACACCGGTAATTAATAGTTTAATGGGCCTGCGCCGTTGACAAATGGGGAGCGCCGAGAACCAATTCATGAATCCATTTCCTCACTCAATTATATGACGTCATAATCAACTACGTGACGTGTAGGCGGGTGTCAAAATCATGACGTCATGAACTATTCGATATAGTCCGTATTTAACGCTTAATAGACCCGACACGTTGTACGAATTGTATCTCTACCATTTAATAAACATTATGTTGAATATATTGAAACTAATTTGACGGGCGCTGCTGCTCCCTGTCTAGTTTTCTGGAAATTAATAGTCACGATGTTCCGGGTTCGATCGATACCAACACGAGCGAGGCCTGGCCGGAGATTAACTAAGGATGGGCGGGCCGTAACTAAACTGGAAACGTTCATTGGTTATTCGTTCGGCACCGTTAAACAATGAACCGAAATCGGTCATTAGCACGTTGCATCAACACTCGTTTCTAACTATGTATATGTACATATTCTTTTTTCTGTAATAAATTGCTAAATAAATCCATTATTGTTGTTTCTATAGGACACGATCACTAACACTATATAAATTCATCCTTTAGTGGCTAAATTTCATCAAGAAAATTAAAATATTTGCTTATTAAATATCCATTTGCCGGTCCAGAAGAGAAGAGTATCATTGAAATTCTACCACTGGTAGATTTTTTTTAATAGTCTTATCTCGGCCTGCAAATGGGCATAGTTCAAGCGCACTGTAGATTATAGTTATAGCCGCGTTCGGAATGAACTGGTTAACGGGTTATTCACACAGCCTGAGACTCCAGGGCCGTTTTCTTGTTTTTAGCGCTCATCAGGTACCGGTAGGCGCAGAATTTGATCCCATGAGCTTTGATATACGCGTAAAATTGACTACGGATACGTCTCGAAAGCCAAGGTCGTGGATTCGAATCTGAATCTACCCGATGAGCCCAAAAAACCCGAAACCGGTCGTGGATTGAATGAGTCTCGTTGGTGTGTGAAAATTCATTAATCAAAATTCCGTATTAGCACGATATTACCTATAACACTATCTTGTTTCCCTTACATTAACATTTATTCGCCGACATTGACAAATTGTACGCTAACGTTATCAATTTCCCTTCAACCAATGTCTATACTGGCTTGTTTTGAGTGGTGCAATTCCGTGGTTATATCAGTGAGAAAACAGTTGTTGAGCAGAAAACAATGCTTTACATAAAAGAATTGGCCATCTGCGATAAAAAGAAACATAAAACATTGTTCGCCAACAATGTTTCTGAAACTATACATATTAATATTTCATGAAATAGAGGGATTCATTTCTAGCTATGCCCCGCCCATTTATAGCTAAGCTCCGCCGACTTTGAGCGCGTGTAGGGATCGATTTATATAGAACGATAAAGCCTCAGAAGCCCATATTCAAGTCAACTATGCAAGTTAACTGTTGAATATGGCACCAACAACACCCAGTCAATTTGGTTTAAACGCATTCACCATAATGTCTATTAAATATTATAGACATACGGTGTCAGCCAGCGACAAAACAACAGCACCGTGTTGACTGTCGGCGTACCTTACGAACAAAGCTGCAAAATGCGATGCTCTTCTTAGATGAAATTGGATGTATGACATCTGAGAACGTTTTATGGACAAGAGAAAAGGAAGCAATGCTTGCGAAAATGTGGAGTTTCGGCAGGAATTTTTGCTCTTGAGCAGGTGATAAAAATAGTTACACAAAACGCTGTTATTGTTGGAAGCCAGAATAACGTTAGTCATCTGCTTGTGGGCTTAACTGAAATGTACCTCAGTTTTACCACCAATCTATGACATATCAATCATGTAATGAAAGCACTGAACCTTTGCATTATTCTGCTTTCGAACTTCGAACTAAAGGTAAGATAAAATTAGCGTCCTCGTACCCATTAGTATCGATCTGCATCGTTCGTAGCCGTGTTGAGAATATGTTGTGAATGCATTGGAAAGGAATTCCAAATAACAGTCAGTAAAAGGTTGTTTTCCTAGATTTTCTATTGACTTACCTAGTTTTCTGAGAGACCTTTTCCAATGAAGCAATGCAACACACCTTGGCACAACGTAGCATAACAAGACACGGCACAGCAGTTTCCTTAATGGTAGGTTAATGACTGCACTCTTCACAATGTCTATTTTGCTTCCATCTATTTAACTCGGACGTCGATTTGATTGAATAGATTCACCAATTAAAGCCACATAGCGAAGTAATCGTTTCTTCTACATTCATGATATGTTTGACTACAAATGTAAGCATACATACATACATTAACATAGGAGAACGTCTAGTTTCAATACCCGTTTTGGAAGTAAATGGGGGCGTGTTCAGACTACGCGTGCTTAGTGTGTGTGTGTGTCCATATGGGCACAGGTCCTTGTACAAGTCAATAATGCGACATTAATCGTAAATAAATACAACTTTGGAACGATCACTTGAAACAACCTTCGGTCATCGTATATCAGTTACACATCTGTATTTCTCTATGTAAATCATATCATGACTAAACATGAGATTTGTGACAGGCGAATGACGAGTGGGGTCGAATGGCTACTGGAGGCGATTGAAAATTAGTGTTTTTCAAAGCTTGAAATTGCCCTTCAGCTGACGAATAACTCTATTGATTCTAGAACCAAAAGGTCAAACATCAAGATCATGGTGACACTATGTAAAAAGAATAATATTTCTGGACGATAACATAGGTACTACTGGAGGGATCGATAAGAAATTTGGGTGGATGTTGTCCTTGGTATTCCGAAGAACGCGAAATTTGTACATTGCAAGATCACAGAAAAGACTGAACTGAACAGATACGAAATAGAGGGGTCTGGTCTTCCACTCGAGTATATAACGTCGTAATCCAGGAGAGCACATGTAGGCTGACGTCACAATCATAACGACGTATTATAACTGCGCTATAAATCTCGAAAGGTCCGTCACGTGTACGAATTTTATCTCTTTCATGGATTTACAGTTTAATAAGTATTCTGCTGAATATTTTGAAACTAATTCAACTGGAAACTGTTGTGGCCATATGCCGAATTTGAGAAGAGAAAAATAATCTCATTCAAGGTCAAGACAACATGAATTGCAAACATACAATAGTTCAATCAATCTATTCACAGACCAGTCATCTGTTACAGTGTACCTACTCTAAAACTTCCGTTTTCTTGCCTTCATTTGTGCAAAGGCATCAACTGCCTTTTCCATGTTCAGTTCTGATTTAATGCTCAGTAAACTGAGGCTCTTTAACCTTTCCTGTGACATCGTGCTTCTCAAATAGTTCTTTATTAATTTTAGTTTTGAGAATGATCTCTTTAAATCGGCACTGGTAGCTGTCACCGGTAAGGTTAGGAATAATATCAAAGCTGTACAAATGTCAGGGAAGCCAGAAGCAGACATAACAATCTAAGATTAGGCATCTTAAAGGTCGAACACGCTGACATGGAATACAAACGAGTTTCTCTCTCTCCCTCCCTACCTCCCTCTCTCTCTCTCTCTCTCTCTCTCTCTCTCCCAAAAAATGTTGGTTTCCATGGAATCACAGTACCCCTTCCAACCCTGCCCCCCCCCCCCTGCAGTTGCTATCCATACCCCACTGGTTTTGGTACTAGTCTATTACCAGCAAATGACAGGTTCTTTGCTTTTGTTTTCTGAATAATGCTCATTCCATCGATGAGAGAAGCAGATGGTTGTGGATGCACCCCCACCCCCAAGCTTTCCGGCTAATATTGCGTTGCAGTTAGATAGCGCTCCAAGTGGATGCTGCAGATCATATTCTCTTGTTCAACTTTCTGCTAGAGGCAAAACATATCATCGAGCAACAGTTTGTTATCACCATTGACGATTTCTGCATAGCTTGTTTGCATTTTGTAACCTGTCGTAGGCTGTCGAATGATTTCAAGCGCACCCCCCCCCCCCGCCCCTTCATTCCACCCTACGGGCTCACACCAGCACACACGCACGCACGCACATACACACGCACGCACGCATGCACGCACGCACGCACGCACGCACGCACGCACGCACCTCCATACGCACGCACGCGCGCGCACTTCCATTCAATTTATCAGGACCCGTCTTTTGGTCTGGTGTAAGGAAATCTAGGTTGACGTCTGATGGAAATCTGGAAATCATCCGATAACCGAGCCAGTCATCCCAGTAGTAAATTTTCAAAAATAGTCTTCTTTTGGCCTGCAAATGGACATTCAATAAGTAAATATTTTAATTTTTTGAACAAATTTAGTCATTAAAGGGCTAATCGATGCTCTTTGTGAAAAATATACCTGAATTGGAATTCGGATTGTCCGGACTAATCACTCTACATTATTAAGCACATGCATTTCTAGAATTTCTGACGTGACTACGTTACAGTCCATGTGTACATTTGACGCCACATGTGGGGTGCGTGCCCTGGATACCTTGCCCGTGTAATGGGTCCATTGATTTGATTCGATGGTTCACTAACTCTGATCCATTTCTTTTAACCGGTCATGACTAAGCTTTAACCCTGTGTTAACTAAATTTGATCAGGAATATCAAAATATATGCTTATTAAATGTCCATTTGAATGCAAGCCAAGAGAAGACTATCTTTGATAACTTACCACTAGAATGACTGGCGCGGTTACCGAGCATTCCAGTGGTAATCTTTCAAAAAATAGTCTTCTCATGGCCTGTAAATAGACATTCTTCACGGCCACTACCCAGGCCCGCTTTGGCCGGCTTCGCCATGAAAGGGTTAATAAATGGACCAATGACACGCTGGCCAGCTTCAACTGTTAGCTTCTGGAAATACATGATCCACAGTAGACTAGGATATCAAATGGCTAAACTGATTTTACTCTTTAGAACCCAATTTTTTCAGATTATCAAATTCAATATAGAATATTCTGACGCTAATGAAACAGGAACTCGTTGCTGCTATAGGCAGTAATAACTCGCAGCCAAATTACCTTCAAAATATTCAAAACTAATATTTCTTACACTGGGGATTATTTGTTCATATTTGGTTTTCGGTTTCAATGGGTTGGTACGTTAATCAGTTCCACATTGCCTATCCCTGATATCACGCGTCGCGTGAGATAATATGACAGGCATCGGGTTTTGCCACCATATACGAAAGACGTACAACTATGGCATATTTGATGTCTTGTTTATATCTGTGTGGTGTCTCCCATCAACAAGATAGTTAGTAATGTCCCGATGATTCAAGTTATTTTAGATAGTCGTCATTCGGCTCATCTGGGTAATGTAGCCATAGCTTTCTCTTCATGTCCGTGCCGTATGCACACATGCTTCATCCAAATGCCCTCATTATTCGTCCTATATCTGCAAGAAATACCGCATTGACCAACTCATTTCTACAGAGCTTCAAATACACACAGGGCCAATAATTGCACTCGTCATATTGAGTCCACTAGACAAATATGCTTTATAAATTAATGGAATTTTAATTTTATTTCTTTGCATGAGCTTATCTGTATTATACTGTTCACATCTGTGCGCTTTTTCATCAAAAACAATTCTGTAATACGCAAACATATAGGCTGTAAATCGGCTCATTGCACAGCTGCAATTTGTATCGACGGAATTAAATAAAAATATAATTTTCGAGATGATACAGGGTCAGAAAAGCATAGCCTGTGGGCGGCCATCGTAGTAAAATAAATCTTATCTTTTTCGGATTTCGTTAGCTATCGGATGTAAACTACCTGACAACCAAATTCAATAACTGTGATTTCTAAAATTTGTGAATTCTTACTGAATTTTAAGAAAGTAAAAATGCATTTTTAGGAAAATGGTGTTTATTTTTAGACAAGCCACGCATGGTAGAATACAAGGGCATAGCGAGGCATACATGTTAAGCATAGACACTTGTTAATGCATTGTTGCGTTTGTCAAACACAAGTCTTCGTATCTAAATAAAAGATGGCAGGCAAGCGTGTGTAAAATGTCATCGACGCGTGCTACGCCATAACATCCAGGGAATTATGGTCCCCACAGAATTATGTCATTTGACCATACATCATAAATAATGTTTTGCAGGGCTCGAATATTAGACAAAATACTTTGTTGCCCACAGGGGCAAGTATGCCATTTAAATTAGGTTGCCCGACTGTACTTCCAGGTTGCCCCATTTCTGAAAATTCTGCTGAAAATAATTATGTATTGTTGTAAGCTATGTAGACTACATAATCCTTGTAAAGACCAATTCAAATATTGAAGACCTTTTTTGAAAATTTACCACTTGAATGACTGGCTCGGTAACAGACCAAGTCATTCCGGTGGTAAATTTTCAAAAACAGTCTTCTCTTGGTCTACAAATGGGCATTTTCTCTGAGAAAATTTAAATTTTCTTGAACAAATTGACTAAATGAAATAAATACTCACCATGAATACATATACAGGCCCTGAGAATAACAAATTATCTAGGTTGTCCCCCAGGGCAACAAATGTGTTAATTTGGTTTCCCTGCAGTAAGAAGTGGTTGTCCCGGACCGTGGGAATATGTCATATTCGTGGCCTGTATTGTTTCTGCACTGTAAGCGTTAAAGGGTTGAAGCGTTAAGATTGTCGCTGATGTTTTTTCATTGGCGTCCAAATGACTCTCTCTCTCTCTCTCTCTCTCTCTCTCTCTCTCTCTCTCTCTCTCTCTCTCTCTCTCTCTCTCTCTCTCTCTCTCTCTCTGTTGTATGTTCTCTTTCAATGGGAAAATTGTCTGGGAGGATGTCTCCTTAGTCATTCTCACCAAATACAAGGCAAGCTGAGTCACTGGACTCCTATTCAAGCTTACGTCGGATGTTTTTCGTTGTTTGTCGTTTCACTCCATAAAATATGTTTATGTCCACATATATTGCTCGTGCTGTGCGAAACCAGTTTACCACTGAGTGTCCTCCCACGCGTCCTTAGTGATAACGTCACTGTTTGGGCAGTGTACAAGAGGCGTGCAAGTTAATGTCCGGAAGCCAAACTGCTCTAAGAGCTCAAAATGATAGATACCCTATCTGGGGTGCATCTTTCGTTTTAATGTTATTTTCTCATAGATAGATATATGCATAAAATATCAGAATTGAGACGGTGTAGAATGTTGGATCCTATGAACATATCCAATTTCGACAAAATGCATTCTAATATCACAATGCTTTTGAATAATGATGAATACCCATAGTTGTATCTCTGGCATTCAAGTTATTCATATAATATTTGGGTACAAGAACGATGAATGTACACAGAATACTATGCATTGGCAATCAGTTGCATCGGGCTATTGTTTGCTCCTCCATCTCACCCCCACCCCAACAAGCGTATTGTTTTTTGTTTATTAGCTGCTGTTTTTTTTCAAGTAATAACATTTTCATTTTCTTGGTATAGATTGCTGAGATCTTTTCGAAAACTACCCAATTCCATTACGATTGTGAGACACTAAGAGAGATCGAATTCTCCTTTATAACCCTATGGGAATTCAGCTAAAAGCTATATTGACGTTTTGGTACAACACCATTTTGAAATATGCTCTTTCAAAAACTATTAGTACCCACTTGTTTTACCGCCGAGATATTACCTAAATCTTGTGGCAAGTTTCGAAATGGTACCCAATTTCTTCGCGCATACTGATTGTTATGTTTCGTTATCAGAATGTATTCTGCCGTGGTTCGAATGACCACTAATCAAGAGATAATTTCTAGGGAGGAAGAGCCATAATCGTGGAGTGTAGCATATGAGCAAGCTTTATCTGTTTTCCTTTGAGCTTATGTTATGTTCGTATAATCCTCCTCTTGATAGGAGCACCCACCGTAGTGGTAATAGTTAAAATCGGATAATAACCAAACGAAAATAGAATATAATCATGTAATAAACAAGGGAAAATTAAATAAACAAGTACAGAATAAAACAACACCCTAAATCTAGGTAGAGTAGTTGGACATGAGCAATACAGAATAAAACAACACCCTAAATCTAGGTAGAGTAGTTGGACATGAGCAGTACAGAATAAAACAACAAACCAAACTAGGTAGAGTGGTTGAACAAGAGCAATATAAAATTCTAACATGAAGACACATTAATTTTTAAGAATTTATCATAAGTTTAAAACATATTTGAGTTAAAATAAAGTACACATGTACAATTTGATGCTGTGGTAGAACAAAAGCGTGAAGGCGTTAATCGATTTTAACAAAACACAAACAGGTTTAGATTTCCAGAAAGAAATCCAGTATTAATTGGTTGATTTATCACAAGTTTATATTGATACTAAAAATAAGATCGTCAATTTCATCTGCTACATCGCGTAGTGCCAAGAAAAACCGTAGGTGAACCACACGAGATGGCATACGTTCCCCTCAGACCAGGCATCCCAAGCCCCTAGGGGATGTGTGTGGAATGGCCAGAGTAATTCAACACAACACGTGCAGATGTATTGCTGAATCTATTGTGAGAACCATTATAGGCATAGGCTAACCTGATATGGTGTTGAGAATATGAACTCTGCCGCAGTGTATGTTGTAACAGAGTTGTCTGCTAAGTAGTTCAACATTATACAGAAGGTCAAAATTATACGGTAGCGTATCTACTCTAGTTACCCGCATATTGCGCTACGCCAGTTTGACATGACAGATATAGAAGCTCGAGCAGCCATTGATCAAAGCTGGCTTGGCATATATTAGAACTATATACTGTTACTGATCTGCAAGAGCATCAGCACGTTGTCTCGCTGTATGTGTGCGTCATAAAAGCAATGGACCTTCCATCCACCATATGGCGTCATATTCAACTAGGTGACGTATAGGATGACGTCATGATCAATTACAGCATGAATTGTTCGATTTAGTCCTCTTAAACGCTTAATAATCTGAGGGTACGAATTGAATGTCTGACATTTACTAAACATACTGTTGAATATTTTAAAATTAATTTGACTGGGCGTTGTTGCTGCTATAGGCAGTTGTGGCGTGCTCTTGTAATCTAGCTACTTGGAAGCTTGGATTGGTGCCATACGCAGCAACAGCACCCAGTCAAATTAGTTCAAAATATTCAATAGTTTACTTTTAATCTATACTCAAGGCGTTCGGGAATCGATCCCATTACGGGCGAGGCGTTGGTGGAGGGTAACTACTGATGTGAGGGGCATAGCTAAAACTGGTAATGTCCATTATACACAACAATGTTGACTATATTAGGATTGTGCCTCTGTTATAATAAACTCTTAATAAGTTGATATATGTGGCAACACAAATTAATGAACAGTCAGATGAGGATACAGTTTTTATTCCGTCAAACATAGTTCCCAAACAACATCCTCAGTTCACCACTGGCAATCTTGGTTTCTCAGAGGGCAAATGCCACATTAGAAGGGGCATGCACGCATATGACGAGTATGGTTATATTCCAACAATCGACATACAAGGCGTTGCTTGAATGGTTAATGAAGGAACCCAGTTTTAGCTACTCCCCGCCAATCCCGAGCTAAGCTCCACCCACGTTTCACCTGTGTTGTTATCGATCGATCCATGAACTTCATGACCATCAATTTTCAGAAAACCCTACAGATAAGCTGCTGATTATTTTGAAACTAATTTGACTGGATGCTGTTGCTGCCTATGGCAGCAACGACGTCCGGTCAAATTAATTTCAAAATATGCAAAAGCATGTTCATTAAATAGTAAAGACATACAATTCTTACAAGAACGCCTAGACCGTCATCAATTATGAATTCATGATGAACTTATTTACGACATTCATGACGTCATTGATTATGACGTCACCAACGTCATTGATTATGACGTGATCCCACGCTTCACGTAGTTGATTATGACGTCATAATTTGATGGATGGATGAAGTGGAAAGGTCCATTAGCAATATACCAGCAAGAGTTACCAATGGTTCCTATTTTAGCTATGCCCCGCCCATCTCTATCTAAGCTCTACCCACACCTCTCTCGTGTTGAGATCGATCGATCTCTGAACTCCCTGACTATCGATTTCCTGAAAAATATACAGGTAAGCTATTGAATATTTTGGAACTAATTTGACTGGACGCTGTTGCTAAATAGTAGAGATATAATTCGTACAATTGTCGGACTATTGAGAGTTAAAGCCGGGCCATATAGAATAATTTATGACTGTAATGACTATGACGCGATCCTACACGCCGCTTAGCTGATTATGAACACTCTGGAAAGGTGAATTAACCAGCTCCCCGCATACAGGATGGTCGTATTCTAAGCTGTCTCGTCTTGAATAACACAGTGGGGGTGTTCCAAATCCGCTGCTTGTACCGCAAACGGATCGCACCTGTCAATCATCTAGCAAGTTTGAAAGCTAGGTTATTGTAAGGTAAAATCAGACTTCGTGCAGACAAGCAGCCATCGCGAACAAACCAACAGAGCATTCTAGGTTATTCAGTAATCATATGATGTCACAATCAACTATGTGACGCGTAGGCAGACGTCCTAATCAATTACCTCATGAATGACGTAGCTAACTTCGTCGCGAACGCATAAATCAAATTAGTTACAAACTAGGGGTATATATGCGTTTTTGGAACCTGCTTTTTCTGGGACCTTTAATGAGATATGTTAATAGTGTTAGCATTTCACCTTTAAGCGCGTGTTTCTTTTGCCTAATATTTCTTTTATCAATCTTCGTACTACCAAAATATATTTCAGAAAATCTCTGTATCGAAAATCAATTTTTAGCAGTATTGTATGCTTTGCGGATATCTATTATTCATAGTAGATTATCCCGTGGTTTCCGGTCCTGCGCACGCAATAATATAATCTAGGCATTAGTTAGAGGTAATCGGTCTGATAGCTGAAACTATTGACAGAGGCAGATTTATAGTTTTAGCGGGTCCAGTTCTACTGTAGACGGTGTCACTGCTAGTCTGTCGGCGTGTAAGTTTTAAACTTGTATTAACAGGTAAGCCTAAATATTAGTTATTTTTGTTGAGTTTAGGATTAGAGTAACAACTTACTCGTTACCACTTTCACAATCAAAATTAAAATCATCACTACATTTATGCTCGTCGTCGTTGGCGGCGGCGGTATCCGCAGCAACAACAATAGCAGCAGCAGCGGGAACAACAGCAGCAATAGCAGCAGTATCGTCAGGAACAGATGTCATGTATAGTTGTCTTGAGATGCGACACTGACATTTCAATGGTTAAAGTGTTAACTAAGCAGTGGAGGTCATCATATATTGAATGATCTTGTGAACATGATATTGAAACAGATTTTTAGCAATAAAGAAATCTGTTGTGGTTTGAAATACACTTCGTCGCAATCCATGGAGGTAGACAACATGGGCCTTTGAAAGTGAGCAGTTTGCCCGTTTGATTTCAGACATTCTGGCGTGACGTGGAACATTCACTGATACTGTTGTTATGGCTGGCAATATATATGTTACCAGTCATGCATATCTGCTTCTTACCTGCGTCTCTAGACGCAAGGCTTAACGCGAGCGTGGAGTGCCTCATATTCTTCTTCTTTTCTTCTTCTTCTTCTTCTTCTTCTTCTTCTCCAAAAGACATTTCTTAATAACTTTGGTCCTACTGGATGGATCTGCTCCAAACTTGGGTGGATGCGTGGCCGTGGGGAGTCCAAGGTTAAACCCCACAGCAACAGCTTACAGCAGCAGTTTTCAGAACCATTGTTTTCGAAATAGATATTTTTATATCAAGGCGGCGTGACTGAAAAATATCAACGACGCGTGTATTTGGACAAATTTGTCCTTGTTAATAATAGAGTGATCAGGTCTGTCACTCAAGTATCTGAACGTCACAAATCACATACGTCACATATTGGCGGACATCCGCGATCGCACTAAAAATGGCGGAGCTCTGTTACCAAAATCGAAAAGTGTGACGACAGTGTACGCATTGCATGGCTTTAATAAATTTAATAAACACTCTGTCGAAATTTTTAAAACTAATTTGTCTGGGCTCTGTTGCTGCCATAAGTTTCAAAACATTCAACAGGTTATCTGTGTAGTTACAATGAAATTGGGATTCTGATAATGCAGGATTCAAAGTATACAAATCGATCCCAACACGCGCAAAGCATGGACGAAACATAGATAGAGATGGGCGGAGCATAGGTACAGGTGGATTCGTCCATTATGACAGATGAACAAACTTAATTCTTTTCATGGTAAACAGTTGTGAACTACCACGAATCACCGCTAGCCACACAGGCTAATTAGTCCGTGGGCTGGAGGGGCCCACCTGGATACCCCCACCCTTAATTGACGAAACTATATTCTTCTAACACCTGTCGATGTATTCTTTAAGATTTTGTATGTTAACATGTGATAAACTGGGATTCAATATTGATGAGCTATATTAGAGTTAATACCCACAGTGAAGCAAACCATATTAAGGGGTAGGGGTATTAAAAATTGAGATATCTTTTGATAGAATCATTGTACATTGGTGATCGATCACTCAAAATGTTGCTTATAGTATCGTCTACGATTGCATATGGGTTACGTGCAAATTGGTTTCATAATAAGACCGACAGAGGTCAGAAGGTCACAAATATTTGCCACAGCTTAAAATCTAGCAACTATATGTTGCCATCACTGATCAAGCACCGCTAAAGGAACATTCTAGTTTTAACAGCTTAAGATTGATCAAAAGGCACCGTTTGACAAATATAATGAGTAAAAGTTTACTCATTTAATAGAATATTGTTACTATGACAACTGACAGCATAGCCAATTTTTGTGAATCGATAAAAAATGCATTCATTGTAAATTAATTATGTAGATTTTGATAGAATCGTTGTAGATTGGTAATAGACCACTCAAATGTTGCTTCTAGTATCGTCTATGAGTGTATATGATTTACATGGAAATCAGTTTCATAATGAGGTCGACAGAGGTCAAAAGGTCACAAATATTCGCCACAGCTTAAAATCTAGCAACTATATGTTGCTATCATTGACCAAGCATTCTAGTTTTAACAGATTACGATTGTTTAAAAGGCACCATTTGACAAATATAATGAGTAAAAGTTTACTCATTAAATAAAATAGTGTTACTATGACAACTGACATCATAGTCAATTTTTGAGAATCGATGAAAAATGCAATCATTGTAAACTAAACTTGAAATGAGCATATCATCGAATCACACCACTTGGCTCGAGTCACTGTTCACTCTATACTGTCCAGCCATTATTCTCAGTGGATTCAGGGATGTATGTCTTTGGTGCATGGGATTTTGCTTGGGATTGATATTTTTCTCTGCATCACCACATTTTGCCATTACCATTG
Source organism: Chaetoderma sp. LZ-2023a (assembly GCA_034401795.1). Taxonomy (NCBI): domain Eukaryota; kingdom Metazoa; phylum Mollusca; class Caudofoveata; order Chaetodermatida; family Chaetodermatidae; genus Chaetoderma; species Chaetoderma sp. LZ-2023a. Next base: position 47,926,534 of record CM067368.1, read on the forward strand.
AGAAACTAAGTGTGTCAACGTTTGTTATGGGAGTAATCTTGTACATTCCGCAGGTGAAATCCTCTAATTGAAGAAGAAAATTCTCTGTGATGTCCCATGACTCACTAATGGTTGTATCACATTTGTGACAGCATGAAAACCCAAAAGGGCAGAACAGTAAAGCGGTGTAAAATACTTAGCCAATCTTGAAATGTTCAACGGCTTTCGATTCTTTTCAGAACAGTATCAAATAATACGTGTGTCCTCATGATTTGGGCATAGTACAGGAGAATTAAAACTGCATCGCTAGGTGAACGTCTGATACGCACAAAAGCATAGCCCTCTTGTGTTGTACAAGCACAATAGAGAATAACCCTTAATTGTGTCTGTCTCTTCGTGGTCAGATTTTATGGCTTGTTTCCAATTTTTGCTTTTTTATTCTTTCAAATAAATCTGTATTCCTTTCAAGTCTCACTGTTATAAAAGCTTATCATTATAATCGAAACTGAAAGGATTCATGAAGCTTTCTACGGACTCCATTACATTTACAGTGGCTGCCTCACTTTTGCGAACATGTGAAGGACGGGCATCCCAATGTCTATTGTTCCTATCTGTCTCGTCTGTCATATCTTCCACTTGGCGCATTGTTTCCACATCTCTTGCTCGTTCATGTGCCGTCTTTCCCCCAACATCGATGTGCATCATAGTTATTCAAGATAACAGATACGCCAGCCACGCTTCCTCCTGCTCATGCATGCGATTTTGCGTGCTTCATAAATGTCTCCTCTATTGTTTTGTATACTGCCCACAAATTTCCAGGCACAGCGGATCTTACAAAACTTATAGCACCCAGCTTAATCAGCTCCGTTGCTCCGGGGGGTGATTCTTCTTTGTTTGCCAAGAAAACAGAAAAGTAGGTAAGATACCTTGCATAATTATGCCCATCAAAGCTAAAGAACAGGTCGACCATTCGATTGCGACATGTTCCGTACAGATTGTAATTGTTTGTCTTAACGGCATTTAGGAGAGACCACAGCAACCAAACATGGTCCATGTAAGATAACCAAAACTGGGCAGTCTCCTAATTCGCCATTGCTAACTCGCAGTCGCAAGTCTGAGTAGTCATTTAGATATGAATGAAATGCTGTATCATTCGGCAATAGTTCGAAATTCTCTTTGGTTCTTACTTCCAATAATGTGGTTACTTTTGCCAATGAATTTGCTGGCAAATTCTCTAATAATTGGAGCCTTTCGTAGAATGTTGGAATGGCATAACCTCACGATCCCCCTCCAGATATGGTGAATTTTCGATGACTGATACAGAGGATTGAGCAGTCAAGTCAAGTTGGAAGGCGGACCATCCTGAATTTCTCCAACGTAGAATCTAGAAATAATGATCATTCTCTCCAAGCAACTACAAGACGTCACATTACCAATCGTCTCCTTGCAAATGAGAATGCTTGAGCCGAGGCTCATTTATATAGGTGGCAACATATACAGATGATGTTGAAATGTACATTTCCAGTCTATTCATCCATCATATGACGTCATAAACAACTACGTGACGTATATGATGACGTCATTATCAATTACAGCCTGGATGACTCGATTCAGTCCGTCTTCGACGCTTAATAGTCCGACACGTTGTACAAATTGTACGTCTTTGCTATTTAATAATGATGATGTTGAATCTTTTGAAACTAATTTGATTGGGTGCTGTTGCTGCCATAGGCAACAACAGCAACCAGTCAAAATAGCTTCAAAATATTACAGCTTACCTGTATAATTTGTTTGAAAATGATAGTCAGAGAGTTCAGGGATCGACCGATCCCAACACGTGCGAGGTGTGGGTGGAGCTTAGCTAGAGATGGGCCGGACTTAGCTAAAGCTGGAAAGGTCCATTATGGCAAAATAACATTATCCAGATGCCCACGTTGCAAAGACAGCTACACAGACCTTCGCTGACGTCAGACGTTATACAAGATGCATGAAGAAGACTAATGTCGCAGGATATCCGGATAGTGGTACCTACACAGAGTCGCAGGGTGTCTCCTATGAGACAGCACATTTATGCTATCAGAGATCCACCGAATCTTGGAGTCCTGATGAGCGCGTCTGATAAATGGGGGATCCACTTCTCGCTATGCACCGCACTTTGCTAGCTATGCACCGCGCATTCTAGCTATGCACTGCACATTTCTAGCTTGGCACCGCACATTTCTAGCTATGCCCCGCGCATTTCTAGTTATTCCCCGCGCATTTCTAGCTTTGCACCGTACATTTCTAGCTATGACTCGCGTATTTTCAAGGAGAATATACAGAGAAGCTGTTGAATATGTTGAAAGTAATTTGATTGGGGGGCTGTTGCTGCCTTTCGCAACACTAACTCCCAATCCAATTACTTTCAGAAGCAACAACAGCCCCCACCACCCCCAGCCCCCACCTAGTCAAATTACTTTCAAGGAATATTCGACAGAATGTTTATTAAATTGGAAATCCATCAAAGACATACAATTCGGACACTTCATGACGGACTTTCTAATTTTCATGACGGAGTTAAATATAATAATTACTGCAGCGTCAGCTCATTAATGATGTATTTGATTATGACGTCCGATGCGTGAGTGACAGATCAAATCCCTCCATTGAATCAATGTAAGAGTTGAGAACTTTGCCGCAGGTCGAGGATGCTGCGTCATCCTTGTCTTCACCGCGATTTAAGTCAGTTGAGATGGTCACATTAATATGCAGCCCTACTCCCGTGTGGTCTGAATCTGCGGAGAGCATACGTAAAATTGAAAGGGCGACAATAGATAGATCTGTCACTCACGTATATGACGTCATAATCAATCACGTCATGTGTATGCTGACGTCACATTCGAAATGCGTAGTGAATGCCGTATCTATGTCCGTCCTGTACATTGTATAATCCGTCAAGTGTACGAATTTTATGTCTTTACTATTTAATTAACAGTCTGTTGATTATTTTAAAACTAATTTGGCTGAGCGTTGTTTCTGCCATTGGCACCCAGTCAAATTAGTTTCAAAATATTCAAAAGCTTATGGTATTGATTGATCCTAATACTGGCAAAGTGTGGGCGAAGCTTGGCTAGATATGGGTGGAAATGACTAGCCATTATAGACGTGGGTAGGTCACAGAAACATGTCAGTTTTGTAACTCAAGTCAAGAGGATAAGTCCCATTCCCTTACGTCATGTCCACAGCTCTGTCTGCAGTTCGTCAGTCCCATGCCTCGGTATGACGTAATCAGTGCCAAGCTTGACTGCAGTTCTTCTCCGGAATCAAGGTATAAAACATGATACGGAAAAATGGATCATTGCGAATGGGGTTGGGTCCGGGAGATGGTTCTCCCTAGAAAAAGGAGGACATCTCCTGCGCTTCTGGAGGTAACAATCATTCTATCTCATCCATCTTCTAACCTGATATGCAGATAACCTATTGAATATTTTGAAACTAATTTACTGGGTGCTGTTGCTGCCGATGGCAGCAACATCTCCCAGTTAAATTGGTTTCAAAATATACAACAGTATGTTTATTACTGTGGTGCACACAAATGAGTAACAATACACCGAGACCATTACATTACCAAAAGAAAATTGTCGCTTTAAGATACACATTAGTTGCACTACACTTAGTATCCAATTTGTGCAAAATAACCTGAAAATTGATGCATAAAACATCTACTCAAGTGTCAGTGTCACCTATTGAAGTGCCGAAAACAGAAATGTTGACCTTCTATCAACCCGGCTCTAAGCGGTTCGGAATGTGGATGTTTTGGGGACGCTTTCGTTTTTACTGGCCTTATGATAATAGCGGATGCTACTGCAGCGACAACTACCCGCCCACCACACTCCCACCCTCACCGCCGCCAATCTCTAAAAGGTCAACGGGTAAAAAGACAGTTTTAACACGTGTTATTCAGTAGGCATGGGCTATTCCTTAGAAATCGGTGCATATGGCTGGATATATAAAACAGGATTCTTGAAAATATTGAAAACTATTTGACTGAATGCCCTGAGTGGCTTATACAGAAACGACTTCTAGTCAAGTTATTAACTTCATAATAACGTGTAGAATATTGATTTGGCACCGTCATAAAAATAACTAGCATGAAAATCTTATGAATTTGACCCTTTTAAAGTCATGGACAATAAACGACAGCGCTATAAATGCGATTTTTTAAATCAGATTTGACTGGAAATTGTTGCTGCTATAGGCAGCAATAGCTTCCAGACAATTTGGTTTCATAATACTCAACATCTCTTATTTGTTTGCATGATTGGCTTAAATTTACGGATTCTTGTATTTCGACGTTTAAATAATTTCGGAGAAATTCACACCTCCCACCCACTATAGATACAGTCTGTGCAGTGTGAGTTAGAAATGCAAATATACCAATAGTTGAATTCAATAGAATTTACACAGGCCTGTTTACGTTGAATCATCGGCTCGGCCTATGTATATACATCAGTAGGCCTATTATAAGTAGTTTTAGGGTCTACTAACTACTCTATCAATACACTCAAATTCAAAATTTTAAAATAATTTTAAATATAATCCTATTAATTGCTCTGCTTGTATTCTAAGAGCATAGAGTAACTAACTATGCTTACATAGCGTACGTTCCGCGTTATTAAGTAGAAATTGTATACACGTATGACGGTATTACGACTGTAACAAAATTTCATAGGCTTGTAGGCGATTTTTGAAAAGCAAAACGAGTAGGCAGGCCTACGCTTCTGTGAAATTCGCAGTATACTTGTCATAAAAATCTGTGAAAACGGAGAATACAGCGGACCTGGTTACGTGGACGGAATAGTAATGTATTAAGCTATAAACTGAGTGAGTTATCAATAGGTGCATAGTACTATGTTTATTATCGTCGTCATTATTATCTTTATTATCATCGTTAATTTTCATAATTTTCCCTAATATGATAATATGTCATCGACTTCAACATTTTTTTATTTTCATCGCTACGACCATCGTCTCGTTATTTCACAATCATCGGCAGCGTTACCGTTAATACAGTCACCATTTTCAATAACATCAGTACTGTCGTCGTCGTCGCCGCCGCCGCAGTCGTCGTCGTCGTCGTCGTCGTCGCTACTCTTGATTCGACAGACTATCTTCAACACGGAAACGAAGGTCTACTAAGCAAATTTTCAAGAAGCTTTATGGTTCACCATGGGGTCCGAAAGGTCCCCCTCGATTTAGTGATCTAGAAGTCATAGGTCAAGGTCATCGAAAGCTTGGACGTTTGGCGGGTGGAGATATAAAATTCCCATAATACTTATGGCAATGTTGCATCTGGGTAGTATTCTGATAATAAGCCATCATAAATACGCGCATTGAGGGATTGTTTATCCTACTTTTATAAGAAAATCGTATCACTTTTCATTGTTCCAATTTGTTGATATAGAAGCTCTGTTTTGTTATTTGTGGCGTGGAGTTCTTGTTCGCTGATGGTGCATATATAAATAAATAACGTATTTGCCCTAATACGTATATTTTTGCAGGGTCAAATATCAGGATATATACTGAGCCATACCCCGCGCTCCGGGCGAAAATATTGATGACGTAATTTAAAATGGCCGCGCTTGACCACGTAAAAAACTAATTTAATTAAAACCAAACTAAAAGAAAGATATATCTGTTACAACCCCTCTGACTTGATAGTGTTTTCTAAGTTCTTTTCTTGTTATATCAACATTTAGCCAAAGAACGCGACGATAGTATGTATGATTACTGTATTCCGCGTCTTTAGTAGTAGAACCATCCTACAGCTTCAATCAGACCGTCTTCATTTTTACCCACTGTGTCTTGTCCTCCGCCGAAATACTTAGCTTCCTCAGGTCCATTCATTATTTGAGTGTACTGAGTCCTGCTTTCTTGAGGTCACCTCGTAGCACGCTTAGCAGATTTATGCAATGACGTCCTCTCCTGGCTTTGTATTTGTTGCCTCCCAGCAAGGTCAATTCCAAGGCTCTCTGCGCTGTGTGTCTCTTCTAGCATCCTTAGCACATGGCCAAACCTGGATAATCTTTGCTGGGCGACTTTTACAGACAGCGGCGACGTATTACACATCAGTGCATCATTTGAAATTATGCTGTCTGGCTATCGACGATAATATTACTATTTTTATTATTAGAATCTCGTAAAATATGCTTATTGGGTGGGTGTCTGAAAGACTGTTGCATGCCCCCAAATATAATAGGGAAAGACTAAATATATCCCTGAGTACTACATTACCAATTACGCAATAGAAAGGACAAAAGTGCTCTTTTCAATTTGCAACAGACCCGTGCTAATCAAGCTCTGTAAATACCGTATCAATGCAAAGAATAATATATAACTCGTGATTTTGAACATCATAAAATTATGCCTGCTTTATTTAATTTCTCTTTTCACTTAATCTTAAACAATGCTAATGTGATAACTAACTGTACATAGAATTAATGGCAAATATTCATGCTCTGTTACATTTTAAGATTATTATAATACTAACAAATATGAAATTTGTAATTTATATCTACCGCCAAAAATATGAATTGTAAAATACTTTCCCTCCTATGCTTCAGTATGGCATGAGTGGATAAAACGTGCACATGAACATGTTATTATACGACAACTAGTATAGACATACGAACTGAAATAGATTAGTAATTGGCATTTTGTCTATTTGGGAACTGAGAGATGGGTCGCTACTTCTGTCAATGTTTATTTGGTCATGTCAATGCGACATTATGCTATCAGAGTTGCTATTAGGTTCACATCAAGGTCCAGTAACTTGAATACTTACTGTTATCCTAATCTTTGAAAATATAACGTATGAAATAAATATGTTATTACATGCTTAGACACATATTTGTACTCGTATTTCGCCCGGTATTCTATATAGGCTCGTGCGATTACTGCTTTGACTGATCGCGATCGATTATTTAAAAATAATCGTGATTACTCGATTAATCAGTTTGGATACAAATTACCAATACATAGCAACAAAGAAATAGCAATGATGAAAATTGCAGTGATGTTTAGAAAAGTCCATTTGCAGGGCAATAGAAGACTATTTTTGAAAATGTATCACTGGAATTCCTGGCTCGATTCTCGAGCCAGGGATTCCAGTAATACATTTGCAAAATTAGTCTTCTCCTGCCCTGCAAATGGACATACATTCACTAGGCAAAATGTCATTTTTCTTGAACGATCGCATTAAAACGTAATTAAAAGTTAGGTTTTGAAATATTTTATGCAATAGAAAATATTCACGATTATTCGATTATTTAATTTTTAATCATACAAATTCACGATTTAAAACATAATCGCGATTTTCGATTTAATCACGTAATCGCGCAAGCCTAATTTTATATCAGTTTCTATATTGGTCCTCGTGCTTCGTACTCTGGCAAATATTTTAACTGATATAGAATACAGGATGAAATACGTGTGCAAATATGCGACTAAGCATGTCATAACATCTATACATCCTCGAATTCTCCATCAATAAGTAAATGCGTCTTTATCCCAAAAACAGTTTTTTAATGCTGCCACAATAGCTTAGAGAAAACTTGTTTTCAAAATGAATAAACGTAAAGCTATAAAATTATCATAGAAATTTTGAATAATATTTTAGATTTAAACAAAGAATATAATTGGTTCTGCTTATGGCATAAACAGGTCTGTTTTAAAGCTTATTTCAGTATTTCAATATATTTATCTTTTATTTCATCCTTCTTACAATTACAGATTTGAAGTCATTGAATTGCTCGAATTAAACATCGTTTACTTGTGCAGGAACGACATACAGTTATCGTTTAGGAACAAGGTATATATTAGCAAGTAAGTGCAATTACGACAACTCGTATACCTGCCACCACAACCGGCACCGCCACCACTACTGCCACCGGCACCACCACCACTACTGCCATTTCCACTGCCACCACTACAGCCACCACTATGGTTTTTGTAACTGCCAGCGGACCCACATCTTCGATATCCTTCCAATCATCATCATCATCATCATCATCATCATCATCATTGATCATCGTAATCATCATCGTCATCGCCGTCGTCTTTGGCCCCTTTTTGCAACAATAGCATTGATTTAATTAAATATTCAATAGAATATGTAGAATGTAGTAAATTGTTGCATCTGGTATTTATGGTTGAAAAGATTTCTGTAATTATAATTGTAGAACCCTATATATAATTGTACAGATATTCTGACCCGTCAACGTTATAGCTTCAACGTATTCTCGCCCGGAGTTGAACATGTTTTATGTAAAGATAGGCCCAATGCTCCACTAGCGTACTACTATGACGCAATCAGTTACAAACATGTATCTTGTCATCCAAAACATAACCGGTTTGTCCTGGCAGACCTGGCCTCTGTATAGCAAACTCCGCACCGTGATCCAATTAGCATAACCGCCTCGCATCGTTATCTTTCACGTTTTTATCCTTTGTTTAACAAAGCGTGGAGATATTCTTCAATAAACTTTTCAAATAAAACTGTAATTCTTGTGTATACACTGGCACAGCAAAAATCCTTATTTTTTCTCAAACATAAAGGAAATCACGAACATGGCACGAGTGTCTTAAAGCATGTGTTGTTTTTATTGAAAGAAAAACAAAACATTTTCAGATGTTTTAAAGAGGTTATTAAATCAGCTTCCAATCCTCGGGATTGGACTGATTTGGTGGTGTTTGTTTTATGTGATAATTTCGAGTTTATTTCTTCAGGTTATCTGGATAAAAGGGAAAACGAGAAATATGGGGTTTTTTCTTAAGCTAGTAGTATGCTTAACGCGGGTCCACCTAGGCCAGATTGTTTGGACTGGACCTGGTGTACCACCTGAGACCAAGCCTAGGAGTGGCCGAACCGCTAGAGTCAGACCTTTTGCATCATTGTATACATAACAAACATACCATAACAGACATATCTCGAAACCGTAAATCTTGATGACGCATTGGTAAATTAGTCACTATAAGTCGATGGCAAACTGATTCTCACATGCAATACATGCACGGAACAGCAGATGGGTCAGTAGTTCTGATGTGCGCGTGTTTTGAGGAGGGGAGGAAGTATTTGTATACTCTTGCTTAACATACTCAATAGACCTTTCAAGTTTTAGCGATAGATCCCTCAACTCACTGACTATCTTTTTACAGAAAACTATACAGGTAAGTTGTTAGATACTTTGAAACTAATTTGGCGGGGTGCTGTATGGAAGCAACAGCGCCCAGTAAATTAGTTTCAAAATATTCAACAGAATGTTTATTAAATGGTAAGGGCATACAATTTGTATACAACGTATCGGACTATTAAGCGTTAAAGACGGACTAAATCGAGTCATTCGTGCCATAATTAATTATCACACATCACTTAGTTGATTATGACGTCATATGACATCAGATGTTAGATGGATAAATTGGAAAGATCTATTAGATCACCAATATCACGCCGCCAATGGAAGCGATTCGCAGACTCACCAGGTACAGATTTACGCGTATGACCGGTTCACGATCAGATTCTCTTGCCACGGCCGAATTCATAGCCACGTCCATACTCCGCAGTGATTTCCAGTTATCCTCATTGCGTGAAATTATATATACCCGAATATGTAATAAATAGAGAGATCCGACCAGTCGATATGGAATCTGACGCCTGAATGAATTCAGCCATATGTTTGCTTGTGTCACCATTATAATGGCGTCATATTCATAAGCTCCGTCACGAAAATCGAAAAGTAGATTAAAAAAACTGCACGTATTGTATGTTTTTGATAGATTTGCAAATTAATAAACATTCTGTTGAATTTGTTGACACCAATTTGCCTGGGGTGTTGCTGCCGTCTGAGCATATATAGAAATGGGAGGAGCATAGCGAGAAATGGGAGGTGCATAGCGAGAAATGGGAGGTGCATAGCGAGAAATTGGAGGAGCATAGCGAGAGGTGGGAGGCGCATAGCGAGAAATGGGAGGAACATAGCGAGAAATGGGAGGTGCATAGCGAGAAATGGGAGGCGCATAGCGAGAAATGGGAGGAGCATAGCGAGAAATGGGAGGTGCATAGCGAGAAATGGGAGACGCATAGCGAGAAATGGGAGGAACATAGCGAGAAATGGGAGGTGCATAGCGAGAAATGGGAGGTGCATAGCGAGAAATGGGAGGAACATAGCGAGAAATGGGAGGTGCATAGCGAGAAATGGGAGGCGCATAGCGAGAAATGGGAGGTGCATAGCGAGAAATGGGAGGCGCATAGCGAGAAATGGGAGGAGCATAGCGAGAAATGGGAGGTGCATAGCGAGAAATGGGAGGAGCATAGCGAGAAATGGATCCCACAATAGGCCTTTCCTATGACGTCATAATCAACTAGGCGGTATGTAGAATGGCATCATAATGAATGACCTCATGAATGACGTCGATAAGTACGTCACGAACGAATATTTGAAGACGGACTATGCATTGTTTTACGAATTGTATGGCTTTACTATTTAATAAATATGCTGTTGAATATTTTGAAACTAATTTGACTGGGCGCTGTTGCTGCCATAGGCAGCAACAGCACCAAGTCATATTAGTTACAAAATATCCAACAGCTTACCTGCATAGTTTACAGGCAATTGATAATAAGGGCATTCAGGGATCGATCAAGCCCAACACGGCGAAGCGTGGGTGGAGCTTAGATAGAGATGGGCGGGGCATAGCTAAAACTACAAATGTCTATTAAAGGTAGCATCCTCAAGTTCAGCAATATTCTCTTTCCTGGTTTAGCGTTACTCATTCTCAGCCAAATTAATGAATGGAAGGTTCCGATCTGTCACTCAAATACGTGACGTCATAGTCAATTACGTCACATGTTTGCTGACGTTACAATCAAAATGTTTAATGTATAGCGTATATGGCTCCATCATGGACACGTAATGGGTCGTCAGGTTAACGATTTATTATTTCTGGGAGTTCAGGTTTCATGGTCTAAACTATATAAATCAATACCAACACGCGCAAAGCATGAGAGTAGCTTAGCTAGAAATGAGCTGGCAGAGCTAAAAGTGGATTCCGTCACTCATTTACTTACCCGTAAACCATGCGGCATGTGGCCTATGCGGAATACATTGTCTTCAACTTAGGTTGATAGAGATCGACTTTCCTACGCTATTGTGTTAGCCCATCTTGCGTCAACAGCGCATTAAAGCGCTCAACATATTATTTATTCCAATTAACCATTTAATTGCTAATACTTTTCAAGGAAATTTTGATTTTTGCAGCCAAAAAGAGTATTTTTGTACATTTATAACGAGCTAGTCATTCCAGTGATAAATTTTCAAAAATATTCTTCGCTTATCCTGCAAATGGGCATTTCTCAAGATCACTGCAGAGGTCGCTTTTGACCAACTTGACCATTAAAGGGTTAAGTTGACACAAGAGGGTTAAATGTTGCACAATGTATTGATCCATTTTAGCCATAGCTATAGCTGCCAATTTCTAGCTATACCCGCTCATTTCTAGCTATACCCGCTCATTTCTAGATATAACCGCTCATTTCTAGCTATACCCGCCCATTTCTAGCTATACCCGCTCATTTCTAGCTATAGCCGCCCATTTCTAGCTATACCCGCTCATTTCTAGCTAGAGCCGCCCATTTCTAGCTATACCCGCTCATTTATAGCTATACCCGCTCATTTATAGCTATAGCCGCCCATTTCTAGCTATACCCGCCCATATCTAGCCATAGCCGCCCATTTCTAGCTATACCCGCCCATATCTAGCTATACCCGCCCATTTCTAGCTATACCCGCCCATATCTAGCCATACCCGCCCATTTCTAGCTATACCCACCCATATCTAGCTATAGCCGCCCATTTCTAGCTATAGCCGCCCATTTCTAGCTACACCCGCCCATTTCTAACTATACCTATCCATTTATAACTATACCTAGCCATTTCTAGCTATACCCGCCCATTTCTAACTATACCTACCATTTCTAGCTTTACCCGCCCATTTCTAGCTATACCCGCCCATTTCTAGCTATACCCGCCCATTTCTAGCTATACCTGCCAATTTCTAGCTTTAACCGCCCATTTCTAGCTATACCCGCCCATTTCTAGCTATACCCGCCCATTTCTAGCTATACCTGCCAATTTCTAGCTTTACCCGCCCATTTCTAGCTATACCTACCATTTCTAGCTTTACCCGCCCATTTCTAGCTATACCTACCATTTCTAGCTTTACCCGCCCATTTCTAGCTATACCTACCATTTCTAGCTATACCCGCCCATTTCTAGCTATGCCCGCCAATTTCTAGCTACGCTCCGGCCACTTTGTAGGCAGGGTGGAATCATCGATATAACATTTTTAAGCGTGATTTCCCAGAACACAGATTTTAATGTAGCTATAGGGGTAAGATGTTGAATTGATTTTCCTAATTTAACTGAGGATTGTTTCTGTTTATGTTTATGTCTACTACAGATCGAAGTCAAATTAGTTTTAAAATATTCAACAGAACACTCTTGTGACGGACTTTCGATATTCTTGGCGGTGCTATGCCATTTTAATTGTGAGGTCAGCTAACCAATGACGTATTTGATTATTATATCCGCTATTTGAGGGACATTTGTTTTCTTACGAGATATTAGGTAGGCCTGTGTATTTGTTATAGCAATTGTGCCCTAATTGTGTGGGTGGCCGGGAATGCTTTCTTAAATGGCGGTATAGGGCGTTGAATGCGAGGTCACCATAATGAAGTGTACAGTGAGTAACCCAAATATTTACTTGGCAAGTAAAACAGATATAGATATCAGAGACACGGCACGTGCATTGATACAGTTGTATTTGCCCGCGTCACTTTGCTCTATTAATACACGCTTTCTGTTATGGTAAAAAAAACGCTTGTTCTTTTATTTGAACTCGCTTTTATTGTGTTGCAATGATTTTAAAGGGCAATTGATATGGATCATTTGTATTTCATGAATATAAAGTTACAACATCTGTGGCGATTAACGAATACCTCGTCAGATAATGGCAATGGCTCTAATTACTAAACGCTGATGATGTCATGTTAGCGGACAATGGAGTACCCAAAAGAGCAATATCGATGCCCGCCATATTTGACGTGGCACCATAATTATGTGGGTTGATGCTGAATGTATGCGAGTCATATATACTAATCATCTGGATACATAGAGTAACTGTCATTCCAGAACTGGACAAGATTGTGCCGCGTGTGAAAGGACCTTGATAGAAAAGGGCGACGAGAGAGAGAGAGAGAGAGAGAGAGAGAGAGAGAGAGAGAGAGAGAGAGAGAGAGCGAGAGAGAGAGAGAGAGAGAATCAGAGAGGATGAGATAGGGAGTCGGCAGAGATGGGATGTGTGAGAGCGACTAATAGATATGTGGGAGATATGATGGGATTGGAGAAACATAGAGAGCGATAGTAAGAGTGAATTATAGAGGGAGAGAGGCGGGAAAAGATATCATGTGGGAAATATCTGGAGACTGAAAGAGAATGTGGGAGAGAACGGAATTAGATAGGTTGTGAGTCAAAGCGTGAAACGGGCCGTGTCAAAGAATACGGGAGTGGGGTTGAGAGAAGTGTAATGCGATATATAGTGTGAGATGCGAAAGAACGAAAGTGGGAGGGAGAGAGCGAGAGAGAGAGAGAGAGAGAGAGAGAGAGGTGAGAGAGAGAGGGTGGGAGAGAGAGGGGAGAGAGAGAAGGAGAGAGAGAGCGAGAGGGAGAGCGATAGGTAGGGAGGGAGGGAGGGAGGGGGAGGGAGATAGGAAGGGGATGGGGTGAGAAAGAAAGTGAAAATGCGAGTGAGAGAGAATGTGAGTGAGAGAAATAAGGAGAGGGAGGGAGAGAGATGGGGAGAGGGGAAGAGAGAATGAGAGATGGGGGGTTGGGGTTGTTGAAAGACACCATCGAATTCAGTTAGTTTTATATTTTGACAAATTGTCACATTGAAAACCAATATTCAGTTACCTTTATTGGCAAAAGATATTCGTTTTGAAGATGATTTTGGTCTACGCCAGTGTACTATTCTCTACTCGATGATAAATAACAATCAAGGTACTAGTTGACGGCACGAGATCGTCGGTAGCAACGGTCAACATGTGTATCCAATCCTTGCTTCTGCTATTTTTCATCGATCTCTACGTCAAATGGATCCTCTCTTACAGGAAGTATTTTCTAAGGTTTCATGATTAGTCTGGTAATCTTAACGAAATGGCCCATTTCTGCTGCCGACACCCACACGCTAGGCGTTTACAGCTTACTGTATGGATCAAGTTGCCCCTTGTGTATACACTTGCCACATATTGTATGTAAACAAAGATTGCTTGGTACAATGGACCTTTCAAGTTGTTGCTAATCCCCGCCTACCTCTAGCTAAGCTCCACTCACACCTCGCTCCTGTTGTTATCGATCCCTGAACTCCCTGACGATCAATTTCCAGAACACTATACAGGTAAGCTGTTAAATATTTTGAAACCAATGTGAGTGGGTGATGTTGTTGCCTAGCGCCCAGTCAAATTAGTTTTAAAATATTCAACAGACCATTTATTAAATAGTAAAGACATACAATTCGTACAACAACGCATAGTTGGTATTCAATTATGCGTTCGTGACGTACTTATCTACGTCATTCATGAGGTCATAATAACGTCATTGATTATGATGTCATTCTACGCGTCAGGTAGTTAATTACGACGTAATATGATCGATGGATAAAATTGGAAAGGTCTATTAAAACAGTGTTCTATCTCCATCCAACATTTGCATCCTACATTTTAAAGTGCATATTGGCTAGTGTTTCCATCCGCTTCGCTCAACTTCACATCTAATATTTGATAGGAGCATTCAGCTAGCCACATTTACTACACTGCTCGCCTTTAACCCCTCCTGTGGCGACTTAACCTTTAATGGTCAAGTGGGTCAAAAACGACCTCTGCGGTGATCTTGAGAAATGTCTACTTGCAGCCGAAGCGAAGAATATTTAGGTAGATTTACCACCGGAATGACTGGCTCGGTCACCGAGCCAGTCATCCTAGTGGTAAATTTTCAAAAATACTCTTCTTGGTCTGGAATTGGTCACTGGCTAAGCAGAAATCTTAATTTTCTTCACCATTACACCTTTGATGAACGTCTATTTGAAGGATAACAGAAATCTATTTTTGTAAAATTTTCGTTATAAATTTACAAAATACTCAATTTGGCTGGAAAAATCAAAATTTCCTTGAAAAGTATTGCCAATTAAATAGTTAACTGAAATAAATATTAGTTTGAGCGTTTTAATGCCATGTTGACACAAGACGGGTTAAACAGTGTTTAAAACGTATGCACAGTTTTGCCATCAGTTTCGGAACCAACTTGTCGGATGCAACTTGTTGGCTCGCGCGGATCTGTATTAGAAACTATTTCCTTTGCATAACCCTTCGCACGTATATATTTTTCTCGAGACTTGATCAGACGAATTTATGCGCGGAGATCTGTCGACAATCAGCGAAGTATATCTTTGAATGTAACACCAGTATGTCGTGTCCCATATCTAGCTAGGCCCCGCCCATTTCTAGATAATCCCCTCCCCACTTTGATTCACAGACTCCCAATCTCAAAGTGAGTATACAGGTAAGCTGAATATTTTAACTTATTTGACTGGTCTCTGTTGCTGCCTAAAGCAGCAACATCCCCAGTCAAATTCATTTCAAATTATTCACAAGAATTTCTATTAAATTTTAATTTCACAACAGACATGAATTTCGTACACCTTCGTGATGAAATGTGTCAGTTTCGTGACGGGCATGCGCCATTTTGACTGTGACGTGGAGCATTAAGCGGCGTATTTTATTATGACGTTATGCACTTGAGTGACAGATCGAATCCCTCCATTAAACAGACAGAAGTTCCTATTCAATTTATATCTCACCCGAATAGATATATTTAACAATAAAACCGATGGTTATAAATATACTACTAGACTATATTTACCTGGTAACAAAATACAGCTAATCGAGGCTCTTTAAAAGAGGGCGGGCTACTAAGGGTACCAAAGTAAACTGTGTTCCTCAAAGGTGTCACGTGTCACTGCGCGAAGTCACTGTTTGCAAACATGACCAGCACTCATGATTTTGTTTATTTTATCAATTATACAAATTGTATATATAAATATGCAAACATTTTATTTTTTATGAAAAACATTGTAAATATAACGTTTACATTCTTCCAAAAATAACGACATTCGTCAGATCTTGACATACATTTTTCGTGGATGAGAGTAATTTATTTGACCACCCCCCCACCCCCCCCCCCCCCCCTCCCACCACTCGCACCAACTTTATGCAAATAGAGTATATTATCGAAATATTACCTCTACGGTATTTTCTTCGTAACTGATTTAATTCAAACCTGGCTAACGCGTTCCTATAGGCGTCTAGTATATACGTAGCTTGAATGAAGTGCGTGAATGAAGTTGATTCAATGAAGACGACGTGAGTCATGAATCCGCCTAACCCCTTTATCCCTCATATCAGCCAAAAGCGGCTTCTATAGTGGTCTTGAGAAATGTGCATTTGCAGACCAAGAGAAGACTATTTTTGAAAATTTACCACTGGAATGTCTGGCCCGATAACCGAGCCAGTCATTCCAGTGGTAAATTTTCAAAAATAGTCTTCTCTTGGTCTGCAAATGGACGTTTTGAATGAAAAGATTTAAATTTTTCTTGATCAAATTTAAGTGTTAAAGAGTTAAGAGTCTATCAAGTATGGTACTCAATGAGGAAAGATATTACTTTAGAGGCACGTTTCGTCATATTTGTGGCCATTTATTTCTAGCTGCGTGGGTGAATACCTTTGGGCAGAAACTACCATTCAAATAAGAGCCCGGCCAGTCTTAGGCCTATCAAGTTTCTGACTAATCTGGGGCAAAGGTGAATTTTGTCATTATAATCAAAAGTAACTTATTCAGTCATCGTTTGTTGTCATCGTCTGACCGATCCATGCCAAATGTGGTCAAAATAAACCTATATGCATCTATTATTTACTCGGTGCGGATGGAGTTTATCTGATGTCAAACAGCAGAATAATGGCCCTTGGACCGTGTAAAGTTGCATACTGAGTATTGGAGCCATTGCGGACAGATACTAAATTATATACGTAATTGTGCTCGGTCACTTCTTTTGCGAAAGATCTTAGATTCCATGAAATTGGACGAAATCTGTCATAAATGCATCTCCTGGGCACTCAACCGCTTGGCAGTTTTCACCCAAATTTGGCTGGAAGAATCTTAGCGTCGCGCGTTGATTGGGCAATTTGGTGAAAATCTTAGATTTTGCGAAGAGGTCATGGCAAACTGTCAAAACATATATCTACATTTACCAAACTATGCTAAAAGAATTAGATGATCGTAGGCTTTTAAATAGGTTCACAATCGACATTGTTTGATCAATATCTTGTCATGGTGTAGCGTGGATCGACCGGACGGATACCGCCCGTCCCAGCCAAGCTGGGTACGGACCGTCCGTCCTGGATTCGTTCCCAAGAGCGCACCCCCCCCCCCCAACCCAATGGGTAGAGCAATAAGCATGGTGCGCATGCTCGCACTCGACGCTTCCCTGGCGACACGTGTGCGTTGATATCGGGAGTGAGTGTGAACCTATAGTGTACCGAGTTAGTACTCGTAAATACATGTAAATTAATTACTTTCGTCATTCCTGGCATCTAATAGGACCAGAATTTGACGAGCTTTTTAAAACTTCAAACCATTTTAAAATTAGTTCAGAAATGGCCGAGTTATCGTCGATTTTCCCCGTCAAATTATGCTCAAAATATTTCTATAACGTCGTAATCGCGTATATATACATAGCTAGATAGATAGTGATTTATGTACACGTGACTCACTATGTCACTCTACACATCTATACATACAGTAATACATAAATAATTGTGTATACGTCACAGTATTCTAGCGCGCTGATTGGTTGGTACAGCGATCTCTGGTTGGTTCTGGCAACCAGCTCTGACGTCCCAACAAGTATAAAAGGGGGTGAAATTCGAAGATCAGGAGCATCGCCGGCATGGAGGCCGAGAGTCGAGAACTGGCCCTAAGAGTGGGAGCTTGACGAGTGGGCCGGAATACCGACGGATAGATTCAGCACATCACCTCGGTTCCGCACGGCTTTCAGTTCAGCTCACTCCGGAAAGCAGCTGTCGGCTACCCGCAGTTTAAATTTTGGACGCTCCCGGACGGCCATCCGGGGGAAATAACTAAACTAATAGTATGGTTCCCATTTCCAAACAGCTATAAGAGGAACTTTCTGCGGAGGGCCCTTGCGGCCCAAGATGTAACATCTACATAATGTAGAGCAGCGATGTTTCTTGGTGGATGGCTCGCCGGATCTGCCGACCACGCAAAAAGTGGAGATCAAACCAACACACTGCATGTCGTGTGAGTTGACTTTATAGCTTTTCGACCGCAGCTTAGTAGACTTTGCTTGTCGCGCCGCAAGAGCTATGCGACGTACCCCGTACCGTATGCGTCAATATGTACATGCATAGAAATATTATATATAGTAACCCTATCTGTTAATGGGTTATTATTAACTTTCATGCTTCCGTCGCCGGACGGAGAACTTTCTTCACACCGTTTAAATCCTGATTTAGTTATAGAGATGAGCTAACAGATATTACTGCTCTGCTCTGTGTTACCGTCCCTGAGTTTGTACCGTATCATCGTGGAGTCAGCATGCGGAGACCCATCTATGGAAACCCGCTGCGGAGATCTGCATGCGGAAACCTTCCATCCTCAGAGAACGTGTCGACTCGCTCTACGTGTATGTATCGCCTCAATTTCAGTAACATAGTAGCCTGTGCCATCCAAGTAACTACTAGGTACTAGACTTATCGTCATAATTTACGTCTGTATAGGGTACTGATGACTAGCAGGTACCGCACCGGTCTTCGGACCGCAACTCATAATTTCTTTATTAACTGTCTATATTATCCTAGTTTACTGTAGGTGCCTAACTAACCGCACCATATTAGGTTATTGATCTATATATACTTACTACCTTATATAATCAAACTGTAAAAACTGTGATATTGTTTTGATTGCAATGGTTAGTTATGTGTATGGCAAGTAGCCATCCAGTTCATATGTTTTGCTTATTTTATAGAAAACTTCGGACCGCAGTACGCTAGGAAATACTATACAGCAACAATATATGCATCACTTATTCCCGCCACCAACAATTTTACACTAAGGTCGCTGACCGTGCTCTATGGAGCCCGGCATGCTACCGACTAACCGTTACTATTCAGCTCGATAGGATAGGTTAAACTGCTCAGGGACAATTTCTTCGCTAGGAGACATTATAGTGTACGCCTCTTTTCCGGCTGTGTGGTAATCTAGCCCCGCACACTGGCAAGGTTGTGTAAGATTGGCGAAATACCTATAGGGCCTCACATTCATCAAGTTATTGTCTCTTTCCACGATCCACTCAGCCGCAAGGCTTCGTAATTGTTTGGATATCCCACCTGCACGTTGTACTGATCTGCCTCTGGGAAACTATCGGAGGTGTTTAAGCAGTGATGTCCAAAGTGCGGGTTACATATATCTCCCACTGTATCTTCGGATACTTAGTAGTTAGACACTTTGCCAAAGTAGGGAAGGACTGCGAAAACATGTAGTTATTATTATTATTATTATTATTATTATTATTATTATTATTATTATTATTATTATTTTTATTATTATTATTATTATTATTATTATTATTATTATTATTATTATTATTATTATTATAGTAGGATATATTATTTCCGGCCCGCAGTGCGTATTTGGGCATATTGGAACATAAACCCTAACGCCAGGTCAATAATTAAGTCCATAGGATTGGTGACGGACGAGACGCGCATCTCCAACCAAGTCGTTGAAGTGTCTGGGCAAGATCTTGGAATTTGCCACACCAGTACGGGAAGGACACTCGCGGTGGATATTCGTCTCTCTACCCCCACCATAAAGATTTGTCAGTTATTAAATTTGCTTGTGTAAAATGTAGCCAGCGTCAAGTGATTATGTTTTATGTGGTTATGAAGCAGGGCATCTGGAGTCTCACCGAGTTCAGATGTGTTATGAAGTAACACGTACGCCACTATCCATGGAGGTAGATGCTTTCCAAGGCAACCTACTGGAAGCGGGGCGTCTGCACCCGTTGGATAGCTATGTCTAATGATGGGTAGGAATCTCTGCCACTTGCGGCCTAAACTAGTTCTCGTTTCTAAAACCTAAATAGTAGATTAGGAATAGGAGAAGGCCTGCATAAATAAAAGCGGCACCTGCCAATGCAGTATCTTGGAATGACATAAGGCAGGGACTTGTGAATCCTCTGGGAGTCGCTCGCCCCATCTTCACATAAACCAGTATGCATCACGTTAATTATATTTTCACTACGATGGTCTTTTTCCCTTGCATTTTTGTTGAACAAAAGAGTGGCCCTTTTTGCCAGCTATTTTCCTCCGCTTCGGCGCCAAAGGCATTTTCCTGTGACGGAGGCCCGTGCGAGGCACTTGCCTATCGCATAAGCGAGATATCCTGTGCCGGAGGCCCACGCGAGGCTAGTACCTCTCACATCAACAAGTAGAATATAGGTGACCAGGACCCGCGCGAGGTATATCCCTCTCGTAACATCAGGAATCTTTTCATCTGTATCATGAAGGTATAATAGCTTATATTAAGTTAATCTGTGCCCTCGTTGAGCGGATGCCTCCCTTGCGGGGATACCTTTGTGGATTACGAATCTGTGCGGTACCCTAGGCGACCCCACGTGCAAAGTACATTAGCTAGCTCCACTTTATGTATTTTTGTATATGCTCATACACTGTCAAACGATTTATCTTGTTTGTACTAGTCCTAGGTTTATCCTTTATAACTTTCACTCCATAATATAAACGTCCTATGGAAAGACATACCGGTGACACAAATAGCTGGGATGACACCGTGCGGTTCAATCTTAGCGGCAATGGTTGCACGGCTCCACCATAACGATTGAGTTCCACTGGCCTTAGGAGCCGGTCTATGTATTTCACGGAACGACGTCCCAAGGGATCCGGAACCCCGAGACTCGGAGCTAGCCAGCACCCTCGTTCATCGTGCACGTGTGGCGTGACGGGCGGGTACTTCGTACCGGAACGACCCGATGATAGCCCACGAGCTACAATACGGAATCTGGCGGACCCATGTTTCGGGTGAGCGTTAGGCCATTTGTTTTATCTTTCTGCCTAGCTTAGCATGCTTAGTTCTACGAATTGCATTGCATGCTATTATTCATCCCATCGGTATTATGTTGTATATTTGTGAAAACTGTATAAATAATATGCTCAGGCCATGTTTAAACTGTGTGAACCCGTATTTACAAAAGTTATTATTCTGTTGAAGGACTTGTAAAAGAGAATTTCACTGTATTAGTTATAAGATTAGGTATCTAGATACATGTATAGCATACTAATTTAATTGTCAATATGTATAACGTATAATGTACACACAAGGGTCTATGGCTTATTGTGAAAATAAATCAATCAACCACTAATTTGGTGTCACATTTCAGTATGTTTAGAGATATTAAATTCTAACTTGTTGGATCTTTGGATTTATGAACAGGCAGCCATATATATATATATTATTATTCTCTCCATTTGAATAAGACAACTGTTGTTCATTTGAGAAACAGTAGTTATGTAAATTATTGCTGTCTCTAATAGAAGGATAAATTTCTAGCTATGACCAGCCCATTTCGAGGCTAAGCTCCGCCCACACCTCGTCCGTGTTGGGATCAATCCCTGAACTCCCTGACTATCAATTTCCAGAAAACTATGCAGCTAAGCTGTTGACTGTTTTGAAACAAATCATACCCCAGTTTCAAAATTTTTAACATTCAAAAACTTAAATTCTTTCATAGACAGACAACCCGTACACTTAACAGACTACTCCAGTTTCATGACGGGAGTATTTTTGTCAATTATGATTGTGACATCAGGCTACATGTCACGTAATTCATTATGACGCCATATACTTGAGTGACAGATTGGATTTATACACTGCATCAGATTTCAATAGTATTATTTTCAAGATGTATACCAGTAATTTTATACCGATTCTATAACGTCAATGTGTTACGGCTTAAGACTGAATACGTCAGTCTGAGCTAGTTTCTGGTGGATATAATTCAACGATTAATTTTTTTAATCGAACCAATAATTAAATATACAGCCAGTACATTGTCATTCTGTATTATCTTGTGCTATTTACAACTAATACAGTTAAATCACGTAGGAATGCGCCTTTCCAATTTTAGCTATGCCCCGCCCACCTCCAGCTAATCTCCACCCACACATCCCCGTGTTGGAATTGATCGATCCCCGAATACACTAACTATCAATTGCCTGAAAACTATGCGGGTAAGCTGTTAAATATTTTGAAACCAATTTCACTGGGTGCAGTCGCTGCCTATGGCAGCAACAGCACCCAGTCAAATTAGTTTCAAAATATTCAACAGACTATTTATTAAATAGTAAAGACATACAATTCGTACAACAACGCATAGTCCAGCTTCAAATATGCGTTCGTGACGTACTTATCTACGTCATTCATGGAAGTTAACTGACCCCAGCTCATTAATATTTATGAAGTTTCGTGAACTTAGCACAGACATCAAAAGCCTGTAAGCACAGTATTCGATACGGGAGCAGAGTGTGAGCGCGATGATCGCGCAATATGATGACGCTGTAACTCTGGAACTCACAAAGGCAAAAACTGCAAACTCGGCACATTCATTCATCGTGTGATGGGGTAGAAGTGCTGTTAATTTCAGGTCATGAAGGATTCCAGTTTCTGTAGGATGGCGTCATAATTAATTACGTCATGAACGCTTAAAGACATACAATTCGTACAACAATGTATAGACTAGCTTCAAATATGCGTTCGTGACGTACTTATCTACGTCATTCATGACGTCATGATGACGTCATTCATAATGATGTTATTCTACACGTCACGTAGTTGATTATGACGTCATATGATGGATGTATAAAGTGGAAAGGTCCGTTAAGTAACCTAATCCATACACCTCTATGCGTTATGCAGTGAAGCAGCAATGCCCTTCAGGCCCCCTGTTTAATACCGTGTTTAAAATCCACCTTTACGTACCCAGGCTCGCATAAACTTCAAGAAAGTGTGACATTATTTTAGAATAAAACATATCAAACACTTCTTAAAACGCTCAGCGTTAAAATGTATCACACAGACGTGAAGAACTGTGTAAGGCCCTCGTGCTTCTCAACACCTCGTTGATATTTGCATAGGTACAAAACCTCATATATACATTGTTAATTCTTTACGGACGCCAATATTATATGTTGAACTTCACTTCCAAATATATTCACGTGGTATGGTTACCACATTATAGAGATTGTATTGCCAATTCTAAAAGAATATAGTCGGAAATGGTTTTCAATCGTGTTAGTTTTTCTTTTAAAATATTCATCATACGATATTTGTGAAAACATATTTCGGGAATTTCAGCATGAAACCTGTTCTTATGCATATCATGTAGGCAGGATTTGCCCAGATTGTGGTACATAAAGAGCCAGGATTATGCGTAAATCTCATCCAAGTCTCGCGTTTCACAATTTTCACGCGAGACCACTAAGACTTCTGTCAACAATCTATCCTGGTATAGTGTGCTTTATGTATTCAGTTTGTATGGATTAAATAACAGAACTAGACCTAATGTTTTCTTCAAAATTGCAAAATATTATCGCATTCGTGTGTTAGCGAGATTTATGAAATATAAAAGAGAAATGATAACTATAGATCAAAGGTTAAGTGTCTGCTTGTGATATAATGAACTCACAAATTTGCATATGCCACCACATTATAGAGTGACACCACGTTATCACCATATAGAGAAGATCTCTCTTCACAAGTTAATCACCATAGGTTATGTAATTTGGCAACGAACATGGCGGTTCCGTAAAACATGTGGTGCTAGAACCACCTGTCGTCAACGAACCACCATATTCTTCCCCAAAATGAAGCTAGTCCCCCAGCATGCTTGATTTCATATAGGCCCCTAATGGGTGCTTGCGTGGAGTTTGTTCTGCGAGTGTACTTCGTGTTCAACATATACCCAAAGAATGCAGGAAATGTCAATTTCCCTTTCTCCGAGATCTAACAATACTCACCATTCTGTTACTTCTGATATACAGCTGGCCTTGACAGCGGCTCTAGGATTATAGACTTAGAAAGCTTTACCGACTCCTGGGAACCAGGTACTCGGCTCCCAACTGCCGAGTACCCGTTTACCATAGAGCTCATATTGTTTGCATAGCCACCAAACAAGAGAAAACTATGGCTTGCCTCCGTGGGGCTGGGAGGCTGGGTCCGTAACAGAATGGTGAGTATTGTTAGATCTCGGAGAAAGGGAAATTGACATTTCCTGCATTCTCCTTCGATAAATACTCACCATTCTGTTACTTCTGATATACACCAGATTTGATCAGTAACCTGGTGGGAAGGGGCAAGCCATACATGCTAATTTTGCCCCTTGGAGAAAGATTTTAGACTTCAAACTTGACTAACGGAGACCTAAAAGGACCGTCAAGTTCACGGAACCGAATCACATTCGCGTCACAGCCCCCTCTCCTTTTTCCTCCTAAGAAAAGGGAGAGAACTAACGAACATGTATCTCGCCTGAAAACACCAATATGCCAAGAGGGTTAACTACTCCCTGCATATTGCCTGTATTAGCCTGGGAATGAGCATGAATATATAAGATGAATGAACATGATACATATACATAATACAAAAAACTCTCACTTATTGAATTACCTTATGATAACAGGACTTCAGACGTACCGCCTCCAACCATTCACCGGTTCGGCCATCAGTGACACAATCTGGTTGACATCCTCTCGCCTGACCATGCCTGCTTTAGGTTCTTTTCTTACCAAAGTGAAAAAAGGGGAAAAGCAGTGTGGTCACTAACTATCGTTTCAAAACAGCTAAAGCGAGTGGATTGGCTGAGTCTGACACATCCCTCATATAGTAATCCGTAAATGAGGACTCACAGTGCCATTGTGCAACGGCCATGATGTCCTCTAACGGAACACCATTGTAAAGGGCGGTCGAGGCGGCTATTCCTCTAACATCGTGTGCCCTTACGCCCTGCACCTGGTGCCCAGTCGCCATCTCGTGAGTAGTCTGAATGCATTCGACCACCCAACGAGAGATAGTATCCATGGATGCGGCGCCATAAGGCTTTTTATGGCAGATCCACAGATGTCTATCGTTCGACCGTAACGAGTCAGTCCGTTTCTTGTACTTAGTCAAAGCACGGACTGGGCACCAGACACTGGCATCACGATCAAACCTAGTTAACTTCGGTATAATGATCGGTTTGCCGGGATATCTCAAAGATTGGTTCTTTGACATAAACTCTGCTCTTGGCAGAAGACGCAGACCTTCTCCAGAAACAATAAATCGGTTCCTCTCTGCCGAAAGCGCATGGATCTCACTGCGCCTTCTAGCTGAGGAAGCTGCCAATAGAAAGACCGCCTTTAGACTCAAATGCTTTAGACTAGCCGAACGCAACGGTTCGAAAGGGTGCTTGGCCAGTACATTAAGCACTAAAGATAGACCCCAGGCTGGAATGACTACCGGTTGTCTCGGGCGGAGATTGCTCATTCCCTTCATGATCACATTTAACTGGGCCTCCTCTGGACTATCCCTGTTGGCTAGACAAGGGATAACTGATGCCAAAGCTGACTTGTATCCAGCAACTGTGACGGGAGCTAGTCCTGCAAAGAACAGCTCACAGAGAAAGTCTGCTATTTGCTGAATAGTGGATTGAAAGGTATCAATACCCTTTTCTTCACACCAGTCTGCAAATCTGTTAACCTTGTTGTTATATGACTTGAAGGTTGACCTCCTTCTCGCAGCCGCGATGAAATCAGCAGCCTGTCGAGAAAAGCCTTCCGACGTGGAACGTTGTTTGACAACATCCACGCAGTCAATTTGAACATTTCGGGACGCTCGTGTAGGAAGCGTCCCTTGGCCTGGGAGATTATGTTCGGAATCTCGGGCAACTGCACAGGATTTTCCACCAGCAGATCTAGAAGATCCGTGAACCACGCCCTGCTCGGCCAATACGGCGCTATTAGCAGGACCAGACACGGCTCCTCCCTGACCTTCACCAATACCTTCGGTAGAAGAATGGTGGGTGGGTACGCGTAAGCGTGCATCCCTCTCCAGCTTATCGCCAGAGCGTCTGTATCGACGGCATTTGGATCTGGAATCGGCGAGACATATGTCATGATTTGAGCATTTTCCTTTGTGGCGAACAAGTCCCCGTTGGGTTTGCCCCAATGCTCGAAGATCCGTCGCAGAACCGGAGGGTTGAGGGACCATTCTGTTGGCAAGATTCTCTGTCTGCGAGACAAAGCATCCGCCAGAATGTTCAATCGGCCAGGAATATGAGCTGCTTTCAAAACAACCGAGTAATTCCTGCACCATTGAATCAAGTGCCACACCCTGATGCACAGAGTGGGCGACCTGGTCCCGCCTTGGCGATTTATATATGATACTACTGTCGAATTTTCCGACCGTATCAATATCACCTTGCCCCTGATCACCGGAAGGAACTCTTCCAACGGCAGTTCCACTGCCATCATTTCCAACAGATTGATATGCAGCTGACTCTCCGGGAGAGTCCATGTGCCCGAGACCTGGTGTTCTCCCAGGCAGGCACCCCACCCCTCCAGCGATGCATCCGTGTAGACGGACAGCTGGGGGTGGGGTGTTTTCAGCGAAACCCCTAATAGGAGATTCTGACGCTGTTTCCACCATAGAAGATGCGATATTATCGGCTCCAAAACTGGCACCAGTTTTGACAGGGGTTCTGTTCTCTGTTTCCACAGAGACATCAGATACAACTGGATAGGCCTTCACATTAGAGCAGCGTACGGGATAACCTGCTCCATGGAGACCATCATGCCCAGCATCTGAAGGAACCGCCTCGCCTGAATGTGGTTTCCCACTCGAAAACTCATGAGGATGGCTAACAGAGACACCACTCTGGGCTCTGACGGGTAAACCCTGCCCTCCTCGAGGTCGAATCACATCCCCAAATAAACGAAATGTTGAGTGGGCGTCAACTCGGATTTCTCCTCGTTGACTATCCAGCCTAGATCTGAAAGTAACTTCAGAGTCAGAGCAGTATCCACGTTCAACCTGGCTGCCGAGTCTGCCTTGAGCAGCCAGTCGTCTATGTAGGTGTGTAGCGCCACGTTCTCTTTTCTGAGAAACGCTGTCACAGCAAGGACCACTCTTGTGAAAACCCTCGGAGCTGTCGACAGGCCAAACGGGAGAACTGTAAACTCCCATACTTGATTCTGAAACGCAAATCTCAGAAACCTGTGCCAACTCCGATTCATCGGAATGTGGAAATATGCATCTTTCAGATCGATCGATACACACCACATTCCTTTCCTCAATCCCGCCATTACCGACCTCGGCGTTTCCATCTGGAACCGAGGCGTATGGATAAACCAATTTAATGGCCTGAGATTGAGTATGGGTCTCCATCCCCCTGTGCTCTTGGGGACAAGGAACATGTTTGAATAGAAGCCTGGAGTGTTCCGGTTTGCTGGTTTTATTGCTCCCTTCAGAAGCAAACCCGACACTTCCTTTTGAACGGCTTCTAACTTGTCTGGCTCCATTGGTACGGGTGTCCAGACAGGTGCCAAAGACAGATTTTGTGGTGGAAAGTCCCACCACTCCGGCATGTAACCCTGAGATAACCATCCCAGGACCAGACTGTCTGACGTCACACCTCGCCAGGCCTCGACGAAACGCATGAGCCTTCCACCCACCATAGACGCCTCGTCGTCTAACGGGGTTGTCCGGCTCGCAGTCCGCCCCCCCCCCTCTTTCCCAACGAGAGAGAGTGAGAACCATTTCGTTCTAGGCACGACGGGTATAACTGGCACCGCTGTTCCTGTCGCACAGGCGCGGTCCAGGCGGATATGAAGGGAGCTTGCGTACCCTCAGGTACGCTTCGGCCCCTTCTGTCCGCCCTTTGAGGCCTTACCCTTACCCTTCCCCTTGCCCTTCCCGCCCCTAGGGCGGTCAGGAGCAACATTGGGGAGGGTAGGCGCCTCTACAACCTTCCTGGGCTTCTTCGCCGGCGGCGGCTCCGAGAACCCAGTTGAAGCAGAAGTCGCAACAGGCCTGGCTTTCGCCTTGCTCTTATGCTTCTTCTGCTTCTTTGAAGGCTGTCCCGTTAGCGGTTTCCCCACAGCCCCTAGTGCGTGCGCTTGCCGCACTAGCTCTAGCTGTAGGTTTACCGCTAACCGATTCTGCGCGATACTGGCGGTATCCTCTAAGATGGCCCGCGCTTGGCCACCAAAGATGCTAGGCCCTGTCAGGGGCGTCCCAAGAAGACGCTCCCTGACTGCCGTAGCCGGACGCATATGGTCAATGACCATTTGCCTCCTGGACTTCGTCACTCGCGCTTGCACCCTTGCCAATGCGTCCATTGACAGCACCAAGCCGTCATTAACACATGAAAGCGCCACAGGTGGCACAGGGTGGCCTGCCCCCGCTTCAGCCCACACCGACTGAAGGAGACGATAAGAGTGATTGACAGCGCTCATCGCTGCCCTCACACCCTCATCGCATAGGGACAGGACTTCTTCCTGGTGTACCTGGGACTTATCCACTAGTGCCGGACCGGGGCCACCCGACCCGGCACTCTGGACTCCCAGTACCCATCGGTCATCCTCCGTGACCGACGGGACTACACCATACCTGTCGTATTCCCCCCGCGGAATACGACGTCTTGCCTGCACCTCCCTGGAGGCCGCAGGGAGCTGACCTTTGGTCATTAGTTGTTTGCTATAAATAGCATCCAACAAATCTATGAACCGTGGATCCAGTCCCACTGACTGGATCCGGGCCGCGGGCAAAATCCCCGTCCTAATCGACGCAACCGACGGACGGGGCGCATCTTCATCGGCCGTGGCCGAAACCACAGACGGGTCAACCCTGGCTAGCCACGCCAGAGCATCTGACCAATCTACCTCCGACGAAGACACCCCCGCAAACACGTCACCCATTGATGTGCTCACGGGTCTGCCAGCCACGGCCTCCCGGCAAGGAGCCATGGCTGACACACCAGGCACTCCGCTACCACATGGTTCCGCCGCCACCCCATGAAACACTCCGGTCCATGGGGTAGGTCCGCACGGAAAACCGTACGGACCCGTAACAGTCGCGGAACCATAGCCGGACACGGGCGCCAACGGCACCCCACGTCCGGCTGCCAGACCAGGCGAGATAGGTGAGTACCACGCCTGGCCCGGCACACCCGTTCCCATGATGGCTGGTGACAAACCAAGCCGCCCGGAACCGGTGCAAGGTAACGGATTGGCCTCAGCCGCAGGTGGAGCCGCTGACCTGGCTTGCGCCAAACCAGACAAATGGAGGCCGGTTCCGTCCAGGACGGAATCAACCTCCATATTCTCCACCTGCGGCTTCACGGGCCGCAGCAACCTCTCCTCCTCGGCCTCCTCGTCTTCAGACTCCGAAGAGCCGTCACTAGACGAGTCAACCCTGGAGCCGTCCTGGCGGACGGCTCCCACACCTGACGGACCGGCCACCGCTACTGGACCACCCGGAGGTGGCCGCAGAGAGACAGAACCCGTCTGACCGAAGCCAGACGGGCCTGCCAGGGGGCCGTACGAGACGGCCCCCTCGGTAACCAGTCCAGAATCCTGTCCGATGACAGGATCCGTACCAGGCATGGGGAGAAACTGCCCCCCAACCTTTGGTAGCAGGGACGACACCAGCGTGGGCAAAACGCTATGCAGAAAACCCTGCATAGCCGGACCAAACCACGCCGGCGGTGCCATCTCCGCCACCTCCAGCTGGGGACGTGGAGCACCCCCACCGGCCGAACCGGGCGCTCCACGATTTTCTCTCGGACCGCCTGACCCCGCGTCAGACCCAGCCAAGTCCTTCTGGGCAAGGAACTTAACCATCATTTCGACGGACCACACTGCACAAACATTACACCTATGATCTATATTACACAGGGAACACCTAAAACAGACATGGTCCTTGAACATTACACGGACAAACTTATGGCAGTCGTCACATGATGGCGGGGCTGGCTTGGCCTATAAAATAAGCACAAACCTACAATAAACAAGCGGAACGAGACCCGGATGGAAGGCAGACAATTAATTTTCAAATAATTTTGACTCATAAATTAACCGTAACCTCCCCGCACCCCACCCCGCCACGTTACAACAACGATCGCATTGATTATGACGACAAGCACGCGGCGGGCACAAACACACCCATAATAGATCCTCCAGGATGTGTAACGGCTCCAGGAATCATATCGCATAGCATTCAGGGTATATTTACTAATCAATATAAATTATACTCCTAACGAAAGCAGCACGATATGTGAAGAAAACAACAAAATGTATAACAAACTGCTGTCTCACACGGTAAAACCGCAGACCACGCATCTACTCAAGAATTTTGAAACCACCGATCATTGCAAACCGATCGTGATCGCACGTAAACTTGATCATTCTAAAGTTTCCGGTACCATTTTTAGTACGCAGCACCCAGAATAAGATGAGCGAATTAATGAAAAATTTTTCTTCACATAAACATCCGAGCGACCGGGTGTGACGTCACCCGCTCGGATTCTACGGAGAACGACGTCAGCCGATATTCGTGTT
This sequence comes from Chaetoderma sp. LZ-2023a, assembly GCA_034401795.1. Lineage (NCBI taxonomy): Eukaryota > Metazoa > Mollusca > Caudofoveata > Chaetodermatida > Chaetodermatidae > Chaetoderma > Chaetoderma sp. LZ-2023a. Next base: position 47,957,342 of record CM067368.1, read on the forward strand.
AGAAATACCGTAGCAAACACCTATTTTCATATCTGCCGATCGCCTGTTGGGGGTTAAAGAAGGCGATCGTCTGGCATATATCGTTGTTAGCACACGTCCCAGATTCTATGGGGTCAGAAATTGGAACATGCGACACAACGAAATTTAGAGACCTAAGTCTTTTAACTATGGATAATAAAGAACAATACAACCTGGTTATCTTGGGCGGTATTCTCCATAGTCCATTGTTAATCCTTTCACGAACACACAAACTATCACCGATTAAAGACTTAGATTTTATTTAAAACCACTAAAATCCCTAATGCAGAAAGCATGTATTGCTCTTGTTGCTATGCAAACAAGAATGAGCTCTATGGTAAACGGGTACTCGGTAGTTGGGAGCCGAGTACCCGGTTCCCAGGAGTCGGTAAAGCTTTCTAAGTCTATAATCCTAGAGCCGCTGTCAAGGCCAGCTGTATATCAGAAGTAACAGAATGGTGAGTATTGATCGAAGGAGAATAGCTTTATTGTTGAAGATTACGCGTTACGGTTAGAAAATGTTAATTTTGCGTAATGTTACGCAGTGTCCAGTCACGCCTCATTGTGATATTATCTGCTTAGAAGTCGCAATACGCAATTTGATATTGTTATTATCTGGTTAAACATTCACACAATGGGAACCAAGGCACGGTTTTTGCGTGCCAATCCTTGCTTAGGCTATATCACCCTGCATTATGTGTGCGGCGATTCAACCGTCGGCAACTGAATAAAAATTGTGCTTGTGTCAAGTTGAGGCCAACATAGAACTACACACAACTAGATATACAACCTCGGTTCCAAGACGTACATACATCCATGTCAACGTATGCAGTAGTCTGAATCTTTTATGTGACAGGGATAAAATTGTGCTACCGAATATTAAGGTAGGATTTTGTCAAATTGTTTGTAAGGCGATCGCAGATGCACTCATGTCTTTTGAAACTGACTCAAACCTGGGCAAATCGCTTTCAATCGAGTTGGAGATGCTGACTCTCGCCGTACCACTCGGTTTTGATGCACTAAATGACCCCGTGACCTCAACATTTGAACATTTGACATGAAACTAAATTTCCCTTCTCGCCAACCTCAATATGAATGTATGTTAGAGATTTGGTGATTCTACTGTCGTGCATTGCAGAGTTATCGACGAAAATATGTGTTCCGGCATGGACAAATGGACCTCAACATTTGAACCTTTGACCCGAAAATAAATTTTGGTTCTCGCGCACTACCATATCCTACAGATTTGGTGATTCTATGTTCTTGCATTGCAGAGTTGTCGACGAAATGTGTGTTCCTGTATGTACTAAGTGACCCCGTGACCTCGATGGTCAGATCATTTGACCTGAAATAAAAATTCTCTGGCTACTGATAATATGAATGTATATGCAAGATTTTGTGATTCTACGTCATAGGATTCCGCAGATATACATCCGATAAACAGGCGGGTAGACAGACATGCATACAGGAAGGCAGGCAGGCAGGCAGGCAGGCAGGCAGGCAGGCAGGCAGGCAGGCACGCAGGCACGCAGGCAAGCAGGCAGGCAGGCAGGCAGGCAGGCAGGCAGGCAGGCAGGCAGGCATACAGACAGACAGACAGACAGACAGACAGCATGACAGACAGCATGACAGACAGACAGACAGACAGACAGACAGACAGACAGACAGCATGACAGACAGCATGACAGACAGACAGACAGACAGACAGACAGACAGACAGACGGACGGACGGACGGACGGACGGACGGACGGACGGACGGACGGACGGACGGACGGACGGACAGACAGACAGACAGACAGACAGGCGGCACCAAACGCAATACTCACACCAGGCGTTATCGACGTGAGTAATGACCACAACTTCACAAGCCAGCTCGTATGGTGTCAGACGGCGACACGACCAGTTGGGAGAGGTTCCATGAGTTGCTGTAAGGCCAATCGGAAACTAGTTGAGTTGTAGCGCAAGTGTGACATAAGAGAGGCTTTAAGTAGACTAACAATACAATTACTAATGTGCTAGCGTGTGAAGCATTGATTGTGCACCTTCCATTACATCCAAAGCCCGTAATCCATATTATATTTGCCACTCGAATTCTCTCACCCCATTCAGATGTCATACAGAGCTTTAACGTGTATCCTTCTTCCTAGCACGTGGGACACACTGCGTAAGTCTGTCTTGTCACTACTTCTGCTCCTATCCACGGACTCAAGAATTAATCAAGACAATGAACCAAACATCAAGACATTCCATTTTGCTCTGACACTATCCCTGACGAGGCATGTCTTATATACCCACCCGCTCCTGGCTCACACTATGTAAGACACAGAGTGGCATATATTAGTTTAGCATTCTAATAAGTATATATATACTTCAACGGTACGGTGACGGCGCGATTTTGGAACGTGCACGTAAATCAGAATGACCATCGTCAAATCTGGAAAGTTTTAACATGTCAAGATTCTGTTGCGAAGACGTAAGCCATTAAAATGAGATCTGAATAAAATCTTATCAAAGCAGTAATGAAATCCTGTGTGTGCATGGACTATGACCATTACGGTCGTTCTGACCGACTCACGTTCAGCTTTGTGCATGTGAATTAATTCAAGTTGATGTATATGCGTTTCGGTAGTCACGTGTAAATTATTTTTAACACACGCCCCCCCCCCCCCCTTGTGTCAACTTAATCGTTTAATGGTCAACTTGGTCAAAAACTTGAGGACTGTCCATTTGCAGGCTAAGCGAAGAACATTTTTTTTAATTTACCACTATAAAGACTGGCTCGGTAACAGAACCAGTCATTCCAGTTGTAGATTTTCAAAAATAATCTTCGTAGTCTGCAACTTGACATTGGCTAAGCAGAACTTTGAATTTTCTTGACCATTACACCTTTGATGAATGTCTATTTGAAGGATAACAGAAATCTGTTTTTTGTAAATTGTCGCTATAAATTTACAAAAATATTCTTTTTGGCTGCAAAAATCAAAATTTCCCTGAAAGATATTGACAATTAAATGGTTAATTGAAATAACTAGTATTTTGAGCGCTTTAATGCGCTGTTGACACTAGAGGGGTTAATTACTAAACGCCTTATGGTAGTCGTAATATCTACTGGGGTTTATGATTCTAAATCAGGTGTATCGATGTGTTTATAATTCTCTAGGAGCCGGGAAGAGACCGCATATTAGCGGAAAATCGTAATATGTAACCCCAGATTTAGTATAGACCTTATCACACCGTACATTGTTTACGTATTTACCCGTGTCATTGTGTAACAGTTGAATAAATACATTTAGATGACTTTAATATTCCTTTAGACTTTTTTATTTACTGAAAAGTTACATAACCTATTTTAACGTATATGATTTACAATGCTATTAAAAAATCAATTTAGATAGATTGTGAATCGCAATACATTTTCTTTATGCCTTTAGGTTATACCTAGGCCTACACAACAGAGTTGTTTTCCTCGGAAAGCTTCCTTCATCTATGAAGGCTAATAAGAGGACAATTTTCTGCTTGCTTCATAACTACTACTTTCATTCAAAATATGTTGACGACATTCAGCAAAACCTCGATATGAGGTGTAGTAAGTTATGATTACAAAATGCAGCATGATGCCAGTTAACCCGTTACCCCTCACATTTGTTTTAAAATAGTTCAATTTTCTCATATAAAATATCCATTTTCAGACGAAGATAAGAATATTTAACGCTTACAACTGGAATGCGTGGCTCGATTATCTCGCCAGTCATTCCAGTGGCAAATTTTCAAATAAGAGTCTGCTCTTGGTCTGCAAATGCTCATTTCTCAAGGCGACTGCAGACATCGTTTTTGACCGACTTAAGCGTTAAAGGTTTAAAATGGCAATACATTTTAGAAATATTTAGCACGTAATCTGAGAGACGTTAGTCACAGAACTCAGATGGTTTTATGTGACGTGTATTTGCCAAAAAGATGTAGGTGGCTCTTAGTGCTACATAGGTCTTTTGAATTACAAATCCAATTCATGAAAGATCTACTTGCTAGTTTCGCAACAACTTGTTTTAAATTTGATATACCTCTACCTGCGATATCGCAATGTTATGTGATATGGTAATGCGGCTGATTTGGTCTTTGTTCACTTTTGGCCGGGACGGTGCCAATGAGTAGTGACTCATGCAAATAACACACCATATGAACTAGTACCCTCTTCTTGTTCATTTCCTATGTCCTGTATATATAACCCACTTATATGCCAAGATAGCGAATAAGGTCTTGCACAACCTGCGTAATATGCCTGTGTTTCCCGTGGTTGTGACATGTACATGGGTCCACGTATATTAAGTCAGAAAGAAATCGACGTGGTACAACAGAAAATCTGTTCAGAATCGCCGGATATGTACAGAAACAGTGACTTTATTGACAACATTTACTGCCATCATCTGACATCATCTTCCTTCAAATTGTAACTGTAGCGTAGTTACATACCATATGCTAGCCATCTTGGTTGTGAGTAACTGATAATTCACCGTTCCAGAGTATCCATCCATCATCTGACCTCGTATGACGTCATAATCAGCTCAGAGCGTTTATGATGAGGTCACAATCATTACGTCACAAAGGGTTCCATATAGACCGTCATCAAATCTCAAATAATCCGACACGTTGTATGAATTGTGTCTTTGTAATTCTTTGCTATTTAATAAACATGCCGCTGAATATTTTGAAACTAATTTGACCGGGCGCTGTTCCTGCCTTAGGCAGCAACTGCACCCAGTCAAATTAGTTTCAAAATATTCAACAGCTTACCTGTGTAGTTTTTTTAAAACTGATAGCCAGGGTGTTCAGAGATCGATTGATCCCAACACGAGCGAGGTGTGGGTGGAGCTTAGCTAGAGAGGGGCGGGGCATAGCTAAAACCGGAAAGGTCCATTGGATTAGGTACACATACTACTCATTTATTGTTGTGCGTGGTATTGTCCCTTACCTGGCGTGGCAAAATCACAAACCTGGTACGATTATGGTTTACCACATACACACGATCGTAGAAGATGGGATATCTCTATAGGTAGTAATTGTGTGTTCTGATCGTACTGAGCATATGGCATACAATCCATGATAACGAATGGATGATGTACTGAGTGGTAAAAATAAGAGACGCTTTATCAGCTTTACACCTCGGTTTATTTCTAGTGTTAACCCAAATGTGATTAATGTCCAGCCTTGACTTCATACATTCAGTGTGTTTATTCAGGGCCCAACGTAAGACAGTGCAACAAGTGCAATGGCACAGGGACCTAAAGTTTTCAGGGCACCGAATAATTGACACCAAAAGTTATTTTGTCTTATTTTTTTACCCTGTGTAGCTCCAAAGGTACACGCAGAGATACCGCACGTATAAGACTGATATGGCTAAATAACAAAGCCATCAGATCTCAGTCGCCCCAGGGGCATTACGGTTGCAACGGGACTCTGAATTTTGCGCGGCACTAACGGCAGTTCCGAAGGCCTGGCTAAGAATTTCCGAAACTTGCCACAAGTCCCATTGTGTCCTTAGGTCCGCCCTGGTTTAGTCACACATCCTTGAATAAAGGATACAGTACTGCCTATAGATAATTTATTACTCTACGATCTTTTGTCTTGCGGCGTTGGTGTGGTGAAGGCGTTTGTGGACTATGATGCTATGCGCGTTCTTTATGGCTGAATCATCCTAGTTCTATACAATATACAACATCCATCATTTATGTAGCCTATGTGCATTATGGTCAAAAGAAAGTGTAGCCAATGTACATTTTAAGAGGGTTATCGCCAAAATGGGGTCTTGACAGACACACCCATATTATAGATAATTATACCTTGAATTAGCAGGTAATCCAACATAGGAAATGACCTAGATGCCACTCGGGCATATGATGCATTACTGTTATGTACATTGCCACCTGTACCGATCCGAACTGTGAAAAGCCAAAAATGTAACACAAAATTGCGATCGTGTACGTAGAGAGTACCTCTTCAAGAGCAGTGGACAGATCGATTTTAGCTATTTCCCGCCCATCTCTAGCTAACCTCCACCCACACTTCACCCGTGTTGAGATTGATCGACCCCTGAACTCCCCGACTATAAATTTCCAGAACATACAGGTAAGCTGTTGAATATTTTGAAACTAATTTAACTGGGGCCTGTTGCTGTCTATGGCAGCAACGGGTTTCTGTCATATTAGTTTCAAACTACCCAACAGCTTACCAGTATGATTATTTTAAATTTGGATTCTGGGAAGTCAGAGTTCAAAGGGTTACGCGTTCGTGACGAACTTAGATACGTCATTCGGGACGTAATTGATTATTACGTCAACCAGACTCAACATATACGTTACGTAGTTGATTATGACGTCATGTGGTTGATGGATAAACTGGAATCATTCATTTGTTGAAAATGTCCAAAGTAGATCTGTGCAAGAAGTTGATTTCTGAATTTTACGGTAATTTCTACCCTAGCACCATGCTCAGATCATTGGATAAATAAATGTCATATAAAAGCCCCTGAGCTCTGGGACCACATAGCACTAAATTAACTGTCTTCTATGTATTCTCAATGAGAAGATTAGCCATTAGTATGTTATATTGCAGTCCCATAGCGCACAGCCACAATCAAAATATAGCTTAATAATACTGTGTAAATTATATTCGCATAGGCATATATTTTACCATTGTGCCCCTGAAATCCCGAATTTTCTTCAATAGTCGCATGCATTACATTCGCCTTTGTATTAATTCGCCTGAATTAGGGATTATTTTTATTCAGTTATTTACCCAGCAATGTGTGGGTGGGTTGTGTAAAGGGTGTTTATGCTTAGCTATATTTAGGGCCAATGATTTATCAATGGATGCGGTCCAACTTAGCTCGCAATATGTTTGTATCGCGACGAATTCATAGCTATGTTGTTTTACCTTTTTATTGCCGTTGTTCTAGAAAGCTTGACGTGGTAGCAACCTATGTTCTCCGTGGAAACGGTGCTGTTGAGAGTTGCTGTTTCTATGGCAGGCTATGACAACGGGAGCTTTCAGCAAATTAATGTCTCGCTTCCGTCCTACCTTCCAGCAAACCACCAAAATATCGCTACTTGAAATACTTACTAGTCGCAAAGGCGTTATGCATTCTTGGCATAATAAAATAAATTCTGTATTGACATGTCTGTTTATGAGGTCGAAGTGAACAAACACGTGGCCTAATTTATAGCCTGGGGGATACACGTACATGTAGAATTCGAGACGTTACGCTACAAGTATTACCCTGCTATACTCAATTATAAGAGTGTGTCGAATGTAGATATGTAAACGGTTATAATGTTTTTAATCGAAATTAAAGATTCGTGTGCAGTTAAAATTTTTGAAGTGTTTTCTGTCGAATTGTGATTTGATCTGTCACCTATGTGTAGGCCTACTATATAATATAATGGTGAAGAAAAAAAGCCGTGTCGTGTTGCGCAATATGATGGTTTGGCAACGGGTGCGCTGATAATGCGGGTTACTGGGCCGCATTTGGGTCTCCACCTGGTCGTATTGGCCCGATATTGGTCGCTTACCGGCCCAGTAACCTGTCTTACCAGTTTATGATCTTGCAATGTAGTGGAGCTATTTCGTCGCGGGTTCTCTCGGATTGTTATATATGAGGAATGTATTCTGACGTACTAAATGTTGTTCGGGTTAAGATGGCAAGAGAGGAATTCCATCAGGCAATCAAGCACCTGACGTCACAATAAAATTCGTCAAACGCTAGCTGACGTGATAATCAAATTGGCATCTCCGTCGCGATAATCGAAAGGCTCGTCACGAACGTGTACAAGCTGTATTCTTGAATGAATTTCCAAATAAATAAACAATATGTTGAATGTTTTGAAACCAATTCAACTTAAAGTTGTTGCTGACATATGCAGCAATAACTCCCAGTGAAATTAGTTCCAAAATATTCAACAGTTAACCTGTATGGTGCTCTTAGAATTTGGATTCTAGGAATGGTGGTTTCAACCCGCGCAACACATCGGTGCAGCGTATAGCTGGAAACTGGTTAGCTTTGCTAGAAGTGGATTCCTCTAAAGCATTTGCATAAAAGATTATCAATAAGCCTAAATGAAATGTTTTTCTCATTGCTTAATTTACGCTAATATATCTAATAGCTCGCTACAGTAGCTCAATTAACGCTTTAACGCTCGAATTTGTTCAATAAAATTTAAATTTTCTCATAGTAAATATCCATTTGCAGACCAAGAGAAGAGTATTTTGGAAAAGTTATCACTGGAATGACTGGCTCGGTTATCGAGCCAGTCATTCCAGTGGTAAATTTTCCAAAATACTATTCTCTTGATCTGCAAATAGACATTTATCAAGACCGCTGCAGAAGCCGGTTTTTGGCTGATATATGGGTTACATGGTTAACATTACGTTAGGCATATCTACCAAGCAATCATTACCAAAACTAATAAATTTATATTGACGTAGGGGCCTTTCTGTGCTTTTTCATGGGGTTTGAAAATTAATTGCATGTCTTTCTATTCAGTCAATACAAGGAAATAAATCTTGTTTCAAACGCTTAAGGGCATATATGAGGTTGGGTAAAAATATGATTGATCGTTCTCTGTATAGTTCTCTGCCGTATCGACACATTCCTCCCAACGATACACCACCGCTGTTAGTCCATCTGTGTGGAACATGTTAGGTGGTTTCTTGTTCGAACCATGACTTCACTGCTCTGATGACGCTCTTGTTTATCTCTAAAAGGGTCCACACGTAAATCTAAGTTCAGCTGAGTGGAGAGGAAGAGGTAATCAGAAGGTGCAGGATCAGATGAATAAGAAGGATATAGTACCAAAGTACTCACACCCGGCTTCACAATGGACCTTTCCGAGTTTATCCATCAATCATATGACGTCATATGACGTCATAACCAACTAAGTGACGTGTATGCTGACATCATAATCATTACGTCATAAATGATTCTCTTTGGCCCGTCTTTAACTCTTAATAGTCCGGCAGGTTGTACGAATTGTATGTCTCTACTATTTAATAAACATGCCCTTGAATTTTTTTAAACTAATTTTACTGGACGTTGTTGCTGCCAATGTAGCAACAACGCCCGACCGAATTATTTTTCAAAATATTCAACAGAATGTTTATTAAATAGTAAAAATATATAATTCGTACGATTGGCGGACTTTTACAAGTTTCTCACCGACTTAGCTACGTCATTCATTACGTAGTTGATTGTGAAGTCAGCCTACATATGACCTAATTGATTTTGACGTCATATGCATGATCAACAGATTCGAGTTATGAATTCTTCTATCTTTCAGAATGTGATTCTCTACTTTATCGCACATTTCTTCGGAAGTGTGGGTTCTGGCTTTCATTCACAATGCATGCCCTTTGTACCACATTTAAGCTGCTTCATTCAGTACTTAGTACTACTTCATATGATGATACGTATCTGTATGAATTCCTGTAACAGTGTTCCCCTTATTGGTAGCAAAGTTTGACGATGGCGTGTCAGGAAGTCTTTTTGTATCCTTCTTCTACCGCGAAAAGTCTTGGCAGTTAGTTGCGTGTTACACATTCCATGCTGGAAACTAATTAGCTACACGTTTTTAATGTTTTATTAAATCTATCAGAATTGATGAGAAAATAGTCAGCGCGTTATTTTTAATACCAGGTCGTGATACCTTATAGAGGCATGTATTAGTTACCCTGAAGATGGTTGGTTGCCTGAGAAGATTCCTCCCTTGTCATCTTAACGCAGAGAAACATTTAATCTGTCAGAATACATTCCTCATATATCGGTATAACACTGAGAGAACGCGCGACGAAATAATTCCATTGCCTCACACGATTATAAGCTGGTCGGACAGATTACTGGGCCTGTACGGCCCGGTATTGACCAAGTACGGCCCAGTAACCCGCATTATGAGCGTACCAGTTGAAACTAACGTACGGTAATCGCATTGCTCTAACCAATTTAGTTGTTCCAAGTTATCCGATGTAAACACAATAGGTGATTTCCTATTTGGTCGCTGTCGGGTTCTGGTTGGCTGGTCACGCGTACTATTTTATGCGTATGCACTTACAATCTCTGTTATTCAAGGACGTATCTACTTTACAGATTATAGTCTTTGGCTTATATCAATCCTAATTGGAATAATCGATCTACTGGTGAATTAATAACGATTATTTTCGAGTCAAACGCAACTTCTTCGGAATAGAAAATGCGTGTCCGCCAATAACTCAAGTTACACCTTGACAAAACCTGGGTGGCTGCCAGGTTTCCCTTGAAGTCTCACAGAACTCTTGAACCTGAGGTCAAGAGGTCAAAGGTCAACGCCGACTAAAGGGAAGAGTGTCAATACTCTGAATTCTGTCGATTGGCCGTTTGATATGCGTTCACAGCCGGTGACTCGCTGGTTATAGACGCACATCAAAGCTGAGGTAGTAATTGCATGCATTAGTTATTAATTGGCGTGGGAAGGGTCTGTGGGTGGGTATATTGTCTCGGAAGTTGATTTCCGACAAGGGCGCTCAGTAGAGCATGAAGTGGCGTGGAATCTGATATTAATGGTAGTAGCATAAGCAATATTTGGCATACAAATGCTACACAATGTCATTAGCTACAGTATATTGGTGATAGTGTGGAAGGCAGAGTATATAAAACACGTCGCTGGACTACATACATATACAGCATTCTATTCATGAACATACTTTGCTATCAACCCTTACCTCTAAGATGTCAAATTTAAAATTTTCAAATCAAATTAGAAGATGAATTGGTGTTCATTTTTCAACAAATTTAGTGGAAGATGTTGCTGTCGTAGACATCAACATCGTCCACTAAAATTGTTGAAAAACTTACACCATTTTCTTTGCTATTAACACAGTTAAAGATAGAATATTCATCTCAGAGTAGCAAGGGTTAAACCTGTTGTTATTTAAAAGTTAATTCAGTTTCTCTGTTACTGACAAATCTGACTTAGCGTCTCATTTTTCTGGCAAACCGAACAATCTGACGGACAAGGAATTGGAATGGTTATGTTTGAGCAGTCTTCATTCGTGTTTAAATGTGGTTTTACATCCCTACGTTCTTCAAATTAATCCGGCCACAAGGTACCTCGGCTACTTTAGTTGTATGAGGGTCGTAATACTTTGCAAATGTTGCTCAGCTGTCGACACGGCGCTATTACAAATACATTCCAAATATTAGAGGCTATACATTGCTCTAAATGGTAACAAATTGAAGATGTGACAGCATTGGTACGAACTTAAGGTTCTTCGCAATCAATAAATAACCGCTAACTAACAACTATACACCTGTGCAAAAGTTAAGCACCAGCAAAAACAATAGAACGTAGAAACATGATGGTACAACTAGGCTGCCATACTTTTTGTCCCCGCGTTAGCTGACATAATTCCAAGTACGAAATGCACATGCATGCATGACTTCACGCCGCTTGATGTCCGTGCGTGGCGGGAAACAGCACACGTGTTCAGTTATGTAAAAGTCCAGTTTGAGGTGTAGAACATTACGTACAGATTTAGGCGACAAGATTAGGAATTTTGTGTTCATGACCGTGGTTTATTTGTACAGAGAGAATTAGCTCTTGATTGTGAACCGCTATGGCAAGACGAAGGTTAAGTGATCGTGTGAAATGGCAAATCATAGACATGCATACCACTGGTATGTCATGCAGAGAGATTGGCAGACAGCTGAACATTAACCATACTGTAATCAGTCGTTTGATTGCAAAACATGGGCAAACTAACGAGGTGAAGGACAGGCCTAGATCTGGAAGACCGAAGAAGACTACTGCCCGTGATGATCGAGCCCTAGTACGCCTTGTTAGGAGATCTCCATTCACCAACAGCAGAGTGCTCAGCCAGCAATGGGAAACGTGCAATAGAGTGTCAATGTCTACCGTCAAAAGGAGACTGTATGCTGCTGGCATGAAAGCTAGGAGACCTGTCAGACGTCCTCTCCTCACTGCACACCACAAAGAGGAGCGTCTGAGGTGGTGCAACGAAAGAAGACACTGGAACATGAAATCCTGGAGACGGGTACACTGGTCCGATGAAAGTCGGTTCCTGCTTCATGCCACAGATGGTCGAACTCGTGTATGGAGGTCCAGACGCACGGCGTACGACCAACGTAACATCATGGAAGAAGTTCCATTTGGTGGAGGTTCCGTTATGATATGGGGGTGCATCTCATTTGATTGTAAGCTGGATCTGTTGACTGTACCTGGAACACTAAATGGACAAAGATATCAAGATTCCATACTGGATAGAGTTGTGGTCCCTCATTTTGTAAATCATGCACCTGGAACCCACCCTATATTCATGGATGACAACGCCCAACCACATCGTGCTAGAGCTGTGCATGAATACCTCCGCCAGAATGCCATCGAAACCCTACCATGGCCAGCAAGGAGCCCTGACATGAACCCTATTGAGCATATCTGGGACATTCTGGGAAACATGGTGAGAAGGAGGGATCCTCCTGTGCAGAACCTACAGTAATTAACAGACGCACTCCATCTTGAATGGCAATGAATACCACAATGGCGTATCAGTCGTTTGGTGACCAGCATGAGACGTCGTGTCCAGGCCGTCATCCAGGCACAAGTTGGATATACCCGGTATTAATAATGACAGTCTCAAACTCGTGCACAGATGTTAAACTTCGTTTTCAGACACCATTAATGACAATCTAGCCACGTATGTCAACTGTAGGGCAATAGTTGTCAGTTGTGTCAACGTAACCATATTCAGGCCTCGTTTTCAAGTTCGAACAAAAACATACAGTGTTTCCCCACCATCATAATCAGCATTCCTCTAGTTGCATTATTACCTCTTGCACTAAGATGGATGGGTACATAAATGTTTATGCTATTGCTTTCTTCGTAGCACATGAATATACCCTCGCATGTGCGTAAAAATAGGGTGGTGCTTAACTTTTGCACAGGTGTATAGATACCCTCTATTAAGTTTGACTCTTTTTTTTGCTGGCGAAGGTTGTTTTATCAAACCTAGTTATTGTGTAGCCTCGGCCAATTAATAAGCTCGATATACGGGACACTGCTATTTAAATTAAATAATTAAAGAGAAGAAAGACTGATTGAAGCTGTAGGATGTTTCTAATATTACAGCCACGGAATACAGTAATAATACATACTATTTAGTTTAGCATAACTAATATCTAAGGGTAAAGTTAAAGGGACTACATACATTTCTCAACATGACATCAAGAATTCAATATTGAAAGTTCTTTATGTTTTCACGTGACATAAGTTGGACCTATAATTAGGGACTAATACATACCAACCGAAATAGCAAAAACAATACTCACGGTTGACTCGTGTACCCTGCTAGTGTCCTATAAGGCGGTCATTTAACCGTCTGACCGCTGAGCTTTTGCAAACGACATACTCAAGTTTTATATCTCTGGACCTATTAAATATTTTGAAAAGAATTTGACTGAAAGTTGTTGGTGGCTAAGCCACCAACAACTTTCAGTCAAATTGTTTTCAAAATGTTCAGCAAGTCAAGAGATTTTGCTCATTGAAATTGTTGACTTATGGCTCACAACAGCGAGACAGTTAAAACGGATTGGATTTTAACTTTATTGGGAGTATGTCAAATATGAATGGTAGGTATACAGGAACTCTACAATGTCGATTTCAAAACAGATAACAATAATTTCAGCAAAGTGCAGTTAAAATACCTTCTGTTAAAATAAGGTGATGTTAGTTAATCTTTGACTATATTGTGTTTCAGTTGATTAATTTTTAAATACAAATCTGTGTTCACCATTTCCCTGTTTATATGATATAAAAAGAATTCGCACATCCTAACTTATATTACTAATTCAACTGTTCTTCCTTGAATATTAATGAACTTTAATTAGAATTGGTAATTAATAATATATACATGCAAGGAAGGGAACACACTAATTAGTTTTTACTATACTCGTGTCCGTATATGTAAATCAAAACTGCAAAATACGTTAACGCGTTCAACCTCAATAGGCCCAGGGGAGATAAATCGTGGTCCAAAAGTAGCAACGCCTGCAAGTGAAATGTATTTTAATATCTTCCCATAACAAACCTATTAAACGAATAAGTTTTTAGCGAGGCGTCCGTTCCTTTCTCATGTTATAGTTGGTTGCTTAGCAATGGTAAAGAGTTGAGTCCCCTGCTGGACGAGACCAGTAGATGGCTAAGGGGTGGATGATGTGTGTGTTATTATATGAGTGTGTGGGTGGGGGGGGGGGGGGTAAGAAGGGGAGGGGTTTGATCTAATAACAAATAAACACATATCTATATGCATGCACATATTAATGTATCTCGAAGTATTCAAAGGCAAATATACAGATGTTTCACCAGTACTTCAAGAAAATTACTGTTGTTCGATTTTGAAAATGATATTTCTGAAGGCTGCCAGCAGCAACAACTTTAAGAAACAGCATTTTCAAAATAAGCTATGCACATTATGTTTCACGGCTAATTGTGGTAGACTGGATCGCCTACTTATACACATAACCCTATAACCCTTACAGACCACACTTTGTATGATATAACTAAGCAATATTATGTTTAATATTTTGAAACCAATTTAACTGGGAGGTGGTGCTACCTATGACTAAAACAGTTTCCTATCAAATTAGTTTCAAAACACTCTACAACTTTTCTTTATAGCCCTCGCGAATTGAGACACTATCATTTAAACGGTTAAATAATTAAACGGTTTTTAAAAAATGGTATTGGATTTTAAATATTCATCGACACGAAAACATGAATAATTTATCTATTATTTTAAAAGCATTTTACAAAACATGTTTATATAATATTTGACACGTACTTTAATTTTTCTTCAGGACGAGTAGATTTAACAGCGAATGGTCGATATAGTATGTAACGTGTATCATATAAGTTGGGCGAATCATAGCTAGAAATGAACTCGTGGATTTATGGTACGCCTGGCAACGTTAAATGGTTGAATAATATTTAGTTCAACCAGTAATTAGATAGGTAGTTATTAATTTAATTCGTAAAATTTTAAAATTTTGTTATCAAAGAGAGAGTATGTGATCGTATAACGTGTATGGCGCAGTGCTTTAACGCTTCTGTGGCGAGATTTGGTCAAGAAAACTTAAATATTTGCTTGTTTGAATGTACGTTTACAGGTCAAGATAAGAATATTTTTTTGTAAATGTACCACTGGAATGCCTGGCTCGGTTACCGAGCCAGTCATTCCAGTGGTAAATTTTCGAAAATAGTGTTCTCTTGGCCTGCAAATGGACATTCCTCAAGAGCCCTGTAGAGGTCGGTTTTGTCCGGATTCGCCCTGAAAGGGTTACCGTTCTCTTACGCCAAGAAAGTATTGATATGTCTTGGGCCTACGTCGAAATGGAAAGAAAACGTACAGGGAGATATCTTTCAAGATGTGCCACAGGTTCACGGAAAAGAAACGAACTGAATTATACAAATTAATAATTCAAGGAGTGTATTTTAAATAAGGCGAATAGCAATTTAATCTTAGTACGAACATGTGTAAAGTGTTGAGAAATTTAACAGACCTACATACGTATTTTAGTCACCGATTACTGACGGGTTAACAGACGGATTTAGCTGGATTATCGTAGCCATGATCGTGACGACATGGATGGTGTGTCTGTATCTGCACAACGCACTGGTGAGGATCGCTCTATGGAGACAGCGACGGAAACAGGTACATTCTCAATAGCAGATCATTTCTAGCTATGCCCCGCCCTTTTCTCGCTACACCCCGCCCATTTCTAGCTATGCCCCGCCATTTCTAACTATTCCCGGCCCATTTCTATCTAAGCCATGTCCACAGTTTGTGAGTGTTGCGATCGATTCATATACATTGAAATCTGAGTTCCCAGAATCCCAGTTTCAAACTATACAGGTAAGCTGTTGAATATTTTGAAACTGATTTGACTGTTGGCTGTTTCCGCACATGGCAACAACAGCTCCCAATCAACTTAGTTACAAAATATTCAACAAAATATTTATCAAATTGTATTCCCGTCAAAGATATCCAATTCGTACTTTTAACTGACATTTGAATATTCATGACGCAGCTAGATACATCATTATGAGTGTGACATCAGCAGACATGTGCCGTAATGGACCTTTCCATTTTAGCTATGCCCCGCCCATCTCTAGCTAAGCTCCACCCGCACCTCGCTCGTGCTGGGATCGATCGGTCTCTGAACTTCCTGACTATCAATTTTCAGAAAACTGTACAGGTAAGCTGTTGAATATTTTGAAACTAATTTGACTGTGTGTTGTTGCTGCATACGACAGAAACAGCGCCAGGTGAAATTTGTTTCAAAATATTCAACAACATGTTTATTAAATAGTAGAGACATACAATTCTTACAACTTGTCGGACTATTAAGAGTTAAAGACAGACCTAATAGAATCACTTACGACGTTATGATTTTGACGTCATCCTATACGCCGCTTGGCTGAGTATGACGTCAGATCATCGATGGATACTCTGGAAAGGTGAATTGGTCATGACGTATCATAGACTACTTGAGTAACAGATTGGATCCCGCCACTTAGGCAAACCTGTCTACTACGGACACTGCATTCGTCATCAAAATTTATTCACTAAAATCCGATGGTCACGTGAAGGTGCATATTCACACCAGAATGCTTGAAAGCAAAATGGTTACAACTGTATGCTTTTAGAGGCTTAAATTGTGTGACTAGATGTAATGAGGGGAAATTAATCTTAACATGATGATTTCATTTCGTATAAATTAATAAAGAAATTTAAGTTGTGAAATTGAAATTGAGACACGAGTTCCTAATTTAAATTCACAACTTAAAAATTACATTGATTTTTGTGTAGTGAAATCATCATATCTTAAGATCTATTTCGTTTCATTACATCTAGTCACACAGTTTAAACTTCTAAAAGTATACAATTTAAACAATTTCATTTTTGTTATTATGCTGTGAATATGCATCTTTAACATAACTACTTTGTTATATATATATATATTATTGTCAAATGATGGTGGTTAATTCACCTTTCCAGTGTCTCCATCCATCATATGACCTCGTATGACGTCATAATCAGCTCAGCGCGCGTACGATGACGTCACAATCATTACGTCACAAAAGGGTTCCATATAGACCGTCATCAAATCTCAAATACTCCGACATGTTGTATGAATTGTATGTCTTTGTAATTTTTGCAATTTAATAAACATGCTGTTGAATATTTTGAAACTAATTCGACTGGGCGCTGTTGCTGCCTTAGGCAGCAACAGCACCCAGTCAAATTAGTTTCAAAATATTAAACAGCTTGCCTGTGTAGATTTTTGAAAATTGATAGTCATGGTGATCAGAGATCGATCGATCCCAACACGAGCGAGGTGTGGGTGGAGCTTGGCTAGAGATGGGCGGGGCATAGCTAAACCCGGAAGGGTCCATTAAGACAGGTGGTCATTCGGCCACACGTCTTAAAGAACCACCAACACTTGGACCCAACGGTGGTCGTTATAGACAGGTTTACACTGTGGTGGGAGATTGAATAATTTAAGATAATTAAGCTGGATAGCTTGGGGATATTGTGATAATAAGATATGCATATGTGGCGATAATAACGTAAACACAGATGTATTTAATAGATTATTTTATACGATTATTTTTCAAAAGGATCTTGATTCTTGCAACTTATAAAGGCCGTATGCACTTATCTTCGATTTGCCCACACCGGCAATGATAAAAAATGCCAGTGAAAGGACAATGGCAATGACAATGGCAACGACACGAATCATAACAACAACATAATTAAGGTCAACAATTAAAAATAGCCAATAACATTTGTAGCAGCAACAGCAGGAGGCGCAACAACAACAACAACAACAACAACATCAACAACAACAGCAACAGCAACAACAGCAATAACAGCAGCAATAACAACAGCAACAACAACAACAACAACATCAACAACATCAACAACATCATCATCATCATCATCATCATCTACCTCCCATTGGTTAAGGAGACATAATTTAATGTCTTCGATCGCGATGATTTGACGGAGAATGGTAGATCTTTACAATTTTTTGCAAATATTTAATCCTTAATTCAACACGCTATTATAAACGTTAAAATCGACATTAAATAGGCATGCCTGATTGTATTTGAGGCGTACACACTGTATGCAAAGGAAATATTATTGTTCAATTAAAAACAGATCATCGTGATATTTATCAACGCGTAAATTTTTTAGCAAACGACACATTTGTAATTTAATGTAAATTTATTTTTTTATATATATACTCCCAGTTTTGTTTGCGAGCACATAATCTTCATTCTAACAGTGTTGACGTAACCCTTCAACGGTCAAGCCAGACGGAAACTAACTATATGCATTGGTCTTTGGCAATTTGTAGGCTATGAGAAGATTATTTTTGAAAATTTACCAATGGGATGACTGGCTCGGTAACAGACCCAGCCATTCCAGTGGTACATTTTCAAAAGTAGCGTTCGCTTAGCATGCAAATTGACACTGACTTAGCTAAAAAGCGACCTATTCAGAAAGCAATTTGTAAGTTTACTAAAGGATTCTTCTCATGGCCAATTTCAATTTTCCTGAAAAATCTTGGCCATTAAAGGGTTGTTTGATATAAGTAGTTGTGAGCGCTTTGGGCACTCCTGACACAAGAAAGGTCCATACTGGGTTTTGTCTGAGAAAGATAGGCAAATGTCATATATCAAATATCATTAAACAAATTATCTGGTCTTGGGTATATATTTATTTTCTTTCAGTTCAACATTTGCTTTAGTCAATGGTCAAATGAATAATAACCAGTTTCACGACCGCCCTTCAAGTGGACACGCAGTGTTTATTAACTCTTTTACTCAGTTTTGGCATTTTGTATTTTGAAGGAGCTTATAGAAGTATTACTAGCGTGTATTTTGAAAAAGAAATAATGATTACGGCAATGCCGTTTGCAAAATGAACCCTGGTCAGTTATGATTCTAACGCGTTCTTAAGTTTCGAAAAATGACTAATACTTATATTTTGTGTTAATGAAACCCGATATATAGACCTATGTATTTTGTGTAGATCATTTTTAAAGATTTACGCTTAAAATAAGTCTCGCCAGTGTATATTAAAACACAGCCCGAACTTTGTGTTCACCATATTAGTGTTATAGCAACGTTATGAATTAATATCACCCTTGAACATCCTGCCCATTTGGTGCGGATAATTAAGGTTATATTATCTCAGATATCTAAAGAACCGCCATTACAGAGGAGCAAATAACAGCTGGTGCGTGCGCGTGTGTGTGCGTGTACGTGAGCGTGCGCGTGCGCATCTGCGCGCGCGCGTGCGTGTGTGTGTGTGTGCGCGCGCGTCTATGTGTGTGGTCTGGTCCTAGCAGGCTGTAGCGGCGTAGCCTATTTGTCGAAGTGGGCGAGGTGCTCAGGAGAGATCGATTTCTTTGTAATGGAAGAATCCAGTTTTACCTATGGCCCGCCCATCTCTAGCTAAGTGCCACCCATATTTTGACAGTGTAGGGATCGATCGATCCATGAATTCCCTGACTATCAATTTCCAGGAAACTATGTAGGTAAGCTGTTGAATATTTTGAAACAAATTTGCCTTGGTGCTGTTGCTGCCTAACGCGCAGTCAAATTAGATTCAAAATATTCAATATTAAAGTCATACAATTCATACAACTATCTTTCATGACGTCATTGGTTATTACGTTAGCTTACACGTCACGTAGTTGATTATGACGTCATATGATGAATGGACAAACACACTGGAAAGCTCCTTCTCCTAAGATCAATACTCACCATTCTATTACTTCTGATACTCACCATTCTATTACTTCTGATACAGCTAGCCTGGATAGCTGGGCCCTAGGACAATAGACTTAGTAAGCTTTACCGACTCCTGGAACCGGGTACTCGGTTCCCAACTGCCGAGTACCCGTTTGCCATGAAGCTCATTCTTGTTTTTTGCAGTTGGAAGTCTTGAGATTGTTTTAAGTCTTTTTTCTGTGTAAATTGTGATAGCTTTGTGCGCTCTCTAAGGATATATTGGATTACCATGGATGCTGCCGATGATAACCAGGTTGTATATTTCCATGTTATTCCATAGTTAAAAAGACTTAGGTCTTCAAAATTTCGTCTGTGTCCCATGTTCCAATTTCTAACCCCAAAGAATCTGGCCCGTGTGTTAACAACGAAATATGCCAGATGATCGCCTTCCGTTAAACCCCAACAGGCAATCGGCAGATATGAAATTAGGTGTTGGTTGACGGTGTTTTTAACACGAAAATCGGCTGACGTCGTTCTCCGTAAGATCCGAGCGGATGACGTCACGCCGTGTTACTCGGATGTTATGTGAAGAAAATGTTTCATTAATTCGTGCATCTGATTCTAGGTGCTGCGTACTTTAATTGGTACCAGAAAAACTTTGGAATTTTCAAGTTTTGCGTGTTATCACGATCTGTTTGCAATGATTAGTGGTTTCAAAATTCTTGATTTAGATGTGTGGTCTGCGGTTTTACCGTGTGCTACAGCAGTTTGTTTACATTTTGTTGTTTCTTCACACATTGTTTTGGCCTTCGTTAGGAGTATAATTTATATTTATTAGTAAATATACCCCGAATGCTATGCGATATGATTCCTGGTTCAGTGTATGGGTGTATTATTGCCCGCTTCGTTCTTGTCGTCATAATCAATGCGATCTTTGCTGTAACGTTGCGGGGTGGGGTGCGGGAGGGTTAACAGTTAATTTATGGTCAAAATATTTGAAAATTAATTGTCTGCCTTCCATGTTTGTTTCATTCCGCTTGCTTATTGTAGGTTTGTGCTTATTTATAGGCCAAGCCAGCCCCGCCATCATGTGACGAGTGCCACAAATTCGTAAAGGTTCTGTTCAAGGACCATGTCTGTTTCCGCTGTACTAAGTGTAATCTTGACAATAGGTGGTATGTTTGCGTAACGTTTGCGCAGTGTGGTCGGTCGATATGATGCTTAAGTTCCTTGCTCAGAAGGACTTGGCAGGGTCTGACGCGGGGTTAGGCCGTCCGAAAGTAAATTGTGGAGCGTCCGTTTCGGCCCTTGGGGGCATTCCACGTCTGCAACCGGAGGTGGCGGAGATGGCACCACCGGCGTGGTTTGGTCCTGCTATGCAAGGCTTCTTGCATAGCGTTCTGCCCACGCTGGTGTCGTCCCTGCTACCAAAAGTTGTAGGGCAGTCTCTCACCATGTTTGATTCGGATCCTGTCCTTGGACAGGGTTCTGGACTGGCCACCGAGGGAGCCGTCTCATACGGCCCCCTGCCAGTGCCATCGGGCTCTGGCCTGCTGGGCTCTGTCTCTCTGCGGCCACCTCCGGGTCGTCCAGTAGCAGTGGCCGGTCCGTCAGAACGGCTCCACGGTTTCCTCATCTAGTGACAACTCTTCGGGCTCTGAAGATGAGGAAGCCGAGGAGGAGAGGTTGCTGTGGCATGTGATGCCGCGGGTGGAGAGCATGGAGGTCGATTCCATCCTGGACGGAACCGTCCTCCATCTGTCTGGCTTGGCGCAAGCCAGGGCAGCGGCTCCGCCCGTGGTTGAGGCCACTCCGGTACCGGGCACTGGTCCCGTGATGGTTGGTTTGCCGCCAACCGACACGGTGAAGGGTATGGCGGGCCAGGTGTGGTACTCACCTATCTCGCCTGGTCCGGCGGTCAGACATGGGTGCCGTTGGCACCCGTGTTTGGCCATGGTTCTTCAACTGCTACGGGTCCGCACGGTTTTCCATGTGTTCCATGGGGTGGCGGTGGAACTGTATGGTGCCGGAGTTCCTGGCATTTCAGCAATGGCTCCTAGCTGGTAGGGCTGTGAACATGGCAATGGGTGACGTGTTCACGGGAGTGTCCTCCTCGGAAACAGATTGGTCTAAGGCTCTGGCTTGGCTAGCCAGGGTAGACCCGTCTGTGGTTTCGACCACGGCCGAGGAGGATACACCCCGTCCACCGGTTGCATCGATTAGGACGTGGATCTTGCCCGCAGCCCGGATCCAGTCTATTGGACTGGATCCAAGGTTTATGGAGTTTCTTGATGCTATTTATACCAAACAACCCCTGCGACCTCCAGGGAGGTGCGGGCGAGGTGTCGTATTCCACGGGGGGAATACGACAGGTATTGTGTTGTCCCGTCAGTCACCGAGGATGACCGCTGGGTACTGGGTGTCCAGAGTGCTGGAGCGGGTCGTCCCGCCCCGGCACTGGTGGACAAAGCTCAGGTACACCATGATGAAGTCCTGTCCCTATGTGATGAGGGGGTGAGGGCAGCAATGAGTGCTGTCAACCACTCTTATCGCTTGCTTCAGTCGGTGTGGGCTGAAGCAGGTGCAGGCCACCCTGTGCCACCTGTGGTGCTTTCGTGCGTTAATGACGGCCTGGTGTTGTCCATGGACGCATTGGCAAGGGTGCAGGCGCGTGTGACTAAGTCCAGGAGGCAGATGGTCCTTAACCATATGCATCCGGCTACTGCCGTCAGGGAACGTCTTCTTGGGATGCCCCTGGCAGACCCTAGCATCTTTGGTGGCCAAGCATGGGCCATCTTAGAGGACACGGCCAGCATTGCGCAGAATCGGTTGGCAGTTAATCTGCAGCTAGAGCTAGTGCGTCAGGCGCACGCACTAGGGGCTGTATGTAGCCAAGCCGCTGACCGGACAACCTGCTAAGAAGCGGAAAAAGCACAAAAGCAAGGCGAAAGCTAAGCCTAGTGCTGCTTCTGTTTCTACTGGGTTTTCTCAGCCGCCTCCGGCGAAGAAAGCCAAGAAGGTTGTGGAGGCCCCTACCCTCCCCAATGTTGCTCCTGATCGCCCGAAAGGCGGGAAGGGCAATTGGAAGGGTAAGTCCTCAAAGGGCGGAAAGAAGGGAGCGGATCATACCTGAGGGTACGAGGGCTCCCTTCATATCTGCCTGGACCGCACCTGTGCGACAGGAACAGCGGTGCCAGTTAGACCAGCCAAGCCAAGACCAAAATGGTTCTCTCTCTCTCTCTCTCTCTCTCTCTCTCTCTCTCTCTCTCTCTCTCTCTCTCTCTCTCTCGCTCTCTCTCGTCAAGGGAGAGAGGGGGAGGGGGGAGAGCGGATCGCGAACCAGATACCCTCATTAGGCATCGATGCGTCTATAGTGGGTGGAAGGCTCATGCGTTTCGTCGAGGCTTGGCGAGGTGTGATGTCAGACAGTCTGGTCCTCCCAGTGGTACATGCCGGAGTGGTGGGACTTTCCACCACAAAATCTGTCTTTGGCACCTGTCTGGACACCCGTACCAAGGGAACCAGACAAGTTGGACGCCATTTAAAACGAAGTGTCAGGTTTGTTTCTGAAGGGAGCAATAAAACCAGCAAACCGGAACACTCCAGGCTTCTATTCAAACATGTTCCTTGTCCCCAAGAGCACAGGGGGATGGAGACCCGTACTCAATCTCAGGCCATTAAATTGGTTTATCCATGCGCCTCGGTTTCAGATGTAAACTCCGAGGTCGGTAATGGCAGGATTGAGGAAAGGAATGTGATGTGTATCGATCGATCTGAAAGATGCATATTTCCACATTCCAATGAACGGGAGCTGTCACAGGTTTCTGAGATTTGCGTTTCAGAATCAAGTATGGGAATTTATAGTCCTCCCATTTGGCCTGTCGACAGATCCATGACTTTTCACCAGAGTGGTCCTTGCGGTGACAGTGTTTCTCAGAAAAGAGAATGTGGGGCTTCACACCTACATAGACGATTGGCTGATCAAAGCAGACACATCAGTCAGGTTAGAGGTGGATACTGCTCTGACTCTGAAGTTGCTTCCAGATCTAGGCTGGATAGTCAACAAGGAGAAATCCAAGTTGACACCCACTCAACATTTCGTTTATTTAGGGATGCGATTCGATCTCGAGGAGGACAGGGTTTACCCGTCAGAGCCCAGAGTGGTGTCTCTGTTAGCCATCCTCAAGAGTTTTCGATTGGGAAACCACATTCATGGAGCAGGTAGTCCCGTACGCTGCTCTGATGCGAAGACCTATCCAGTTGTATCTGATTTCTCTGTGGCAACAGAGAACAGAACCCCTGTCAAAGCTGGTACCAGTTTTGGAGCCAATAATGTCACATCTTCTATGGTGGAAAAAACATCTGAATCTCCTAGTAGGAGTTTCGCTGCACCTACCCCACCCCCAGCTGTCCGTGTACACAGATGGATCGCTGGAGGGATGGGGGCCTGCCTTGGAGAACACCAGGTCTCGGGCACATGGACTCTCCAAGAGAGCCAGCTGCATACCAATCTGTTGGAAATGATGGCAGTGGAACTGGCATTGGAGAAGGTTCTTCCAAAAGTCAGGAGCAAGGTGATATTGATACGGTCGGACAGCTCGACAGTAGTATCATACATAAATCACCAAGGCGGGACCAAGTCACCCACACTATGTATCAAAGTGTGGCACTTGACTCAATGCTGCGGGAATTTCTCGGTTGTTTTGAAAGCAGCTCTCAATCCTGGGCGATTGAACATTCTGGCGGATGCTTTGTCTGGCAGACAGAGAATTCTGCCAACAGAATGGTCTCTCAACCCTCCAGTTCTACACAGGATGTTTGAGCATTGGGGCAAACCCAACGTGGACTTGTTCGCCACAAGAGAAAATGTTCAAATCATGATTTATGTCTCACCGATTCCAGATCCAAATGCCGTCGATACAGACGCTCTGGCGATAAGCTGGAGAGGGATGCACGCTCACGCGTACCCACCCACCATTCTTCTACTGAAGATATTGGTGAAGATCAGGGAGGAACCACGCCTGGTCCTGCTAATAGTGCCATTTTGGCCCAGCAGGGCCTGGTTCACGGATCTTCTAGATCTGCTGGTGGAAAATCCAGTGCAGTTACCCGAGATTCCGAACATAATCTCCCAGGCCAAGGGACGCTCCCTACACGAGCGTCCCGAAATGTTCAAATTGGCTGCGTGGACGTTATGAAACAACGTTCCACGTCGGAAGGCTTTTCTCGACAAGCTGCAGATTTCATCGCAGCTGCGAGAAGGTCAACCTTCAAGTCATATAACAACAAGGTTAACAGATTTGCAGACTGGTGTGAAGAAAAGGGTATTGATACCTTTCAATCCACTATTCAGCAAATAGCAGACTTTCTCTGTGAGCTATTCTTTTCAGGAGTAGCTCCTGTCGCAATTGCTGGATACAAGTCAGCTTTGGCATCAGTTATCCCTTGTCTAGCCAACAGGGATAATCCAGATGTGGCCCAGTTGAATGTGATGGTGAAGGGAATGAGCAATCTCCGACTGAGACAACCGGTAGTCATTCCTGCCTGGAGTCTATCTTTAGTGCTTAATGTACTGGCCATGCACCCTTTTGAACCGTTGCGTTCGGCTAATCTAAAGCATTTGACTCTAAAGGCGGTCTTTCTATTGTCAGCTTCCTCAGCTATAAGGTGCAGTGAGATCCATGCACTTTCAGCAGAGAGGGACCGATTTATTGTCTCCGGAGAGGGTCTGCGTCTACTGCCAAGAGTAGAGTATATGTCAAAGAATCAATCTTGGGATATCCCGGCAAACCGATCATTATACCGAAACTAACTAGGTTTGATCGTGATGCCCGTGTCTGGTGCCCAGTCCGTGCTTTGACTAAGTACAAGAAACGGACAGACTCGTTACGGTCGAATGATAGACATCTGTGGATCTGCCATAAGAAGCCATATGGTGCCGCATCCATGGATTCTATCTCTCGTTGGGTAGTCGAATGCATTCAGACTACCCATGAGATTGCGACCGGGCACCAGGTGCAATGCGCAAGGGCACACGATGTTAGAGGAATAGCCGCCTCGACCGCCCTTTACAATTGTGTTCCGTTAGAGGACATCATGGCTTGTGCACAATGGCACTGTGAGTCCTCTTTCACGGATTACTGTATGAGGGATGTGTCAGACTCCGCCAATCCACTCGCTTTAGCTGTTTTGAAACGATAGTTATACGACCACACTGCTCTTCCCCCTTTTTGGCTTTTGTAAGAAAGAATTAAGAAGCAGACATGGTCAAGCGAGAGGATGTCAACCAGATTGTGTCACTGATGGCCGGACAAGTGAATGGTTAGAGGCACCACGGCTGGAATCCAAATATCATGCGGTAATTCAAGATTGAGAGTTTTTTGTATTATGTCTATATATCATGTTCATTCATCATATATATTCATGCTCATCCCCAGGCTAATATATGCAAAGAGCAGTTAACCCTCTTGGCGTATTTGTGTTTCAGGCGAGATGCATGTTCGTGAGTTCTCTCCCTTTTCTTAGGGGAAAAAAAAAGGGGGGGGGGGGTGGCAGTGATGCGAATGTGATTCGGTTCCGTTAACTTGATGGTCCTTTTAGCTCTCCATTAATCAAGTTTAAGGATAGCTCTTTCTCCAAGGGGCAAAAGTAGCAATTGATGGCTTGCCCCTTTCCACCAGGTTACTGACTAATTCGGGTGTATATCAGAAGTAATAGAATGGTGAGTATTGATCGAAGGAGAATGAAGGAAATTTCAATTTGCCTTTCTCCAAGATCTAACAATACTCACCATTCTATTACGGACCCAGCCTCCCAGCCCCACGGAGGCAAGCCATGGGTATCTCTTGTTTGGTGGCTATGCAAACAATATCAGTTGGGAGCCGAGTACCCGGTTCCAGGAGTCGGTAAAGTTTACTACGTCTATAGTCCTAGGGCCCAGCTATCAAGGCTAGCTGTATCAGAAGTAATAGAATGGTGAGTATCAGAAGTAATAGAATGGTGAGTATTGTTAGATCTCGGAGAAAGGGAAATTGAAATTTCCTTCAATCTGAGTAATCCGATCTGTTCCTCAAGAACCTAACGTCATTATCAAATACGTCACAATAGAGAAGACCTGGTCATTATGGGCATGGTGAAAAGATCGAAAAGCCAGTCAAGAAAATGTACCAATTGTATGTCTTTGAATTTACAATTTAATAAACATTCTGATCAATATTTTTCAACTAACTTGACTGGTAGCTGTTGCTGCCATAAGCACCAACAGCTCCCAGTCAAGTTTGTTTCAAACTAGTTAATGGCCTACCTATATAGTTACAATGATTTTTGGGATTCTGGGAATTCAGGGTTCGAAGTACATAAATCTTATGAAGTGATCGGAGCTTAGCTGGGAATGCACGAGGCATAGACAGAAATCGATCGCTCAATTATTCAGTAAAACTACACTCATACAATAAATCGTTCCTGGAAATACACGTACTCTTGGAAGTTTAGATTGCACTTTTAGTCAGGAAGGTAAAGAAACTGACATCGTACATCGTTTGGTGGCTTTACGGCAATGAGCAATTCGTTATGATATAAGGAATATTATGTTCAATTATTTAAAACGTCAAATTAGTTTCAAAATATTTAACGGCTTTTCTGTATAATTATATTGAAATTTTAATGCTAGAATTTCAAATGTTTAATGATTTCATTGAGATATTCATTATTGCAATAAATGAACATATTGACCGGTGATATGCCATCTCATTTTGAATAACTTTTATACAAAAAGACTATCAAATGTTACTTTAACAGTCATCTCCGAACGTTCGCCGGTCAATTTCCAGGTTCTATATTGACTTGATTTGCTATTGATTTCGAGATACCAATGACTGGTATAGGAATTTGCATTATGGATATTTCAACTGCGACTACGCGTACAGATTTTATAGGATCACCACTACGTGGGGTGAACATTACCATTGGTTCCCGATGATGTTTGCTGATGTTAGTGTCAAAGGTAAAAAGTCAAGATCTCCCTTAAGGTCAAAGTTACCATTTTTTTTTGGCCAGAAACGAATGCCTGTTGCCCTGAATAGTTTGATGGACATATTATAAGATACCCCATGAGACCATAGGTCATCCCTTTACGGGAAATATCCTAACTGCGACTACGCCTACGGTATGTATTCCAAAGAAGCAGGTTGACGTTTGGGTCAACGGTCGAGGTCATTTCTTAATGTCAAGATAACGATTTATGTCAGCAATTTTAGAAGTTTCGATTTTATCAGAAACCAACTCCCTATAATCACACAAGTTCAATTATATTTATATTTGTCCAGACAGAAGTAATGCAAAAAATGTCTTTTTTCAAAATGACCGGCAAAATTGTTTTTGGTCAGATCGACAAGAACCTTGATGAACTCCTAATTGCTGTAATTTATTGATTATGTATAAATTTTATATGGATCCCTTCAATAATTTTAGAGAATTCTGTTTTTTCTTTACCCATCGTGTCTCCATTAGGAAATATAGGAAGTGTATAATAGCAATATTCCATCA
The DNA here is from genome assembly GCA_034401795.1 of Chaetoderma sp. LZ-2023a. Classification (NCBI taxonomy): domain Eukaryota; kingdom Metazoa; phylum Mollusca; class Caudofoveata; order Chaetodermatida; family Chaetodermatidae; genus Chaetoderma; species Chaetoderma sp. LZ-2023a. The sequence goes on from CM067368.1 coordinate 47,985,743, forward strand.
GCATTTTCTCATTGAGCTTAAACAGAATGACTGGAAATTTGGTAGACATTTAGCACATATTGGGCTCTGTGGTGTCAATGTGTCAATCGTAGTCCCCCACCCCACCATCCAAGAAACCATTCCATCGTTACACGCTTTCTGACAATATTTCGTTTCTATTTAGCTCTCACGGATTTATTCGAATAATTCGTATATTCATTCATATAATTATACGAGTATTATATGCATTTATGTTGTATAAAACTTGTTGGATGAAAAATGTGGATGAAAATCTGACACTGTTCTAATTTTTCAGCCAATATTTCATTGCATGTCTATCGTGCATCTTTTATGAAGAATTCATTTGTGATGTCGATCTATCGTTGTTTTTTGTCGTCCTCCTTTCCTTTCTCTTATCACCCAGTCTCCCTACTATCAGGTGCGGACTTACATTTTCACAGATGGTTATTCCGATGCTTACCTTTACCATTTTACACAGGAGTTCACCTTTCTGCACCTGTTCTTATAGAATGATTTCGTTCGTTTGCTCTCCTAACATTTGATGGTTAGCCTTTTGTCGTTACCATTATTCAAATTTTTCCAGCCTATCATTTAGCCCTCAATATACTAGCTGAGCCCGTAGATTCTCGTTCATGGGTGTGGGGCGATGATTCTCCTTCGATCAATACTCACCATTCTGTTACTTCTGATATACAGCTGGCCTTGACAGCGGCTCTAGGATTATAGACTTAGAAAGCTTTACCGACTCCTGGGAACCGGGTACTCGGCTCCCAACTGCCGAGTACCCGTTTACCATAGAGCTCATTCTTGTTTGCATAGCAACAAGAGCAATACATGCTTTCTGCATTAAGGATTTTAGTGGTTTTTAAATAAAATCTAAGTCTTTAATCTGTGATAGTTTGTGTGTTCGTGACAGGATTAACTAAGGACTATGGAGAATACCGCCCAAGATAACCAGGTTGTATTGTTCTTTATTATCCATAGTTAAAAGACTTAGGTCTCTAAATTTCGTTGTGTCGCATGTTCCAATTTCTGACCCCATAGAATCTGGGACGGGTGCTAACAACGATATATGCCAGACGATCGCCTTCTTTAAACCCCAACAGGCGATCGGCAGATATGAAAATAGGTGTTTTCTACGGTATTTCTAACACGAATATCGGCTGACGTCGTTCTCCGTAGAATCCGAGCGGGTGACGTCACACCCGGTCGCTCGGATGTTTATGTGAAGAAAAATTTTTCATTAATTCGCGCATCTTATTCTGGGTGCTGCGTACTAAAAATGGTACCGGAAACTTTAGAATGATCAAGTTTACGTGCGATCACGATCGGTTTGCAATGATCGGTGGTTTCAAAATTCTTGAGTAGATGCGTGGTCTGCGGTTTTACCGTGTGATACAGCAGTTTGTTATACATTTTGTTGTTTTCTTCACATATCGTGCTGCTTTCGTTAGGAGTATAATTTATATTGATTAGTAAATATACCCCGAATGCTATGCGATATGATTCCTGGAGCCGTTACACATCCTGGAGGATCTATTATGGGTGTGTTTGATGCCCGCCGCGTTCTTGTCGTCATAATCAATGCGATCGTTGTTGTAACGTGGCGGGGTGGGGTGCGGGGAGGTTACGGTTAATTTATGAGTCAAAATTATTTGAAAATTAATTGTCTGCCTTCCATCCGGGTCTCGTTCCGCTTGTTTATTGTAGGTTTGTGCTTATTTTATAGGCCAAGCCAGCCCCGCCATCATGTGACGACTGCCATAAGTTTGTCCGTGTAATGTTCAAGGACCATGTCTGTTTTAGGTGTTCCCTGTGTAATATAGATCATAGGTGTAATGTTTGTGCAGTGTGGTCCGTCGAGATGATGGTTGAGTTCCTTGCCCAGAAGGACTTGGCTGGGTCTGATGCGGGGTCAGGCGGTCCGAGAGGAAATCGTGGAGCGCCCGGTTCGGCCGGTGGGGGTGCTCCACGTCCCCAGCTGGAGGTGGCGGAGATGGCACCGCCGGCGTGGTTTGGTCCGGCTATGCAGGGTTTTCTGCATAGCGTTCTGCCCACGCTGGTGTCGTCCCTGCTACCAAAGGTTGGGGGCAGTTTCTCCCCATGCCTGGTACGGATCCTGTCCTCGGACAGGATTCTGGACTGGTTACCGAGGGGGCCGTCTCGTACGGCCCCCTGGCAGGCCCGTCTGGCTTCGGCCAGACGGGTTCTGTCTCTCTGCGGCCACCTCCGGGTGGTCCAGTAGCGGTGGCCGGTCCGTCAGGTGTGGGAGCCGTCCGCTAGGACGGCTCCACGGTTGACTCGTCTAGTGACGGCTCTTCGGAGTCTGAAGACGAGGAGGCCGAGGAGGAGAGGTTGCTGCGGCCCGTGAAGCCGCAGGTGGAGAATATGGAGGTTGATTCCGTCCTGGGCGGAACCGGCCTCCATTTGTCCGGTTTGGCGCAAGCCAGGTCAGCGGCTCCGCCTGTGGCTGAGGCCAATCCGTTACCGTGCACCGGTTCCGGGCGGCTTGGTTTGTCCCCAGCCGTCACGGGAACGGGTGTGCCGGGCCAGGCGTGGTACTCACCTATCTCGCCTGGTCCGGCAGCCGGACGTGGGGTGCCGTTGGCGCCCATGTCCGGCTATGGTTCCGCAACTGTTACGGGTCAGTACGGTTTTCCATGCGGGCCTACCCCATGGACCGGAGTGTTTCATGCTAGGGAGGCCGTGGCTGGCAGACCCGTGAGCACGTCAACGGGTGACGTGTTTGCGGGGGTGTCTTCGTCGGAGGTAGATTGGTCAGATGCTCTGGCGTGGCTAGCCAGGGTTGACCCGTCTGTGGTTTCGGCCACGGCCGATGAAGATGCGCCCCGTCCATCGGTTGCATCGATTAGGACGGGGATTTTGCCCGCGGCCCGGATCCAGTCAGTTGGACTGGATCCACGGTTCATAGATTTGTTGGATGCTATTTATAGCAAACAACTAATGACCAAGGGTCAGCTCCCTGCGGCCTCCAGGGAGGTGCGGGCAAGATGTCGTATTCCACGGGGGGAATACGACAGGTATGGTGTAGTCCCGTCGGTCACGGAGGATGACTGATGGGTACTGGGAGTCCAGAGTGCCGGGTCGGGTGGCCCCGGTCCGGCACTAGTGGATAAGTCCCAAGTACACCAGGAAGAATTCCTGTCCCTATGCGATGAGGGTGTGAGGGCAGCGATGAGCGCTGTCAATCATTCTTATCGTCTCCTTCAGTCGGTGTGGGCTGAAGCGGGGGCAGGCCACCCTGTGCCACCTGTGGCGCTTTCATGTGTTAATGACGGCTTGGTGCTGTCAATGGACGCATTGGCAAGGGTGCAAGCGCGAGTGACGAAGTCCAGGAGGCAAATGGTCAAGAAGAAGCCCAGGAAGGTTGTAGAGGCGCCTACCCTCCCCAATGTTGCTCCTGACCGCCCTAGGGGCGGGAAGGGCAAGGGGAAGGGTAAGGGTAAGGCCTCAAAGGGCGGACAGAAAGGGCCGAAGCGTACCTGAGGGTACGAAAGCTCCCTTCATATCCGCCTGGACCGCGCCTGTGCGACAGGAACAGCGGTGCCAATTATGCCCGTCGTGCCTAGAACGAAATGGTTCTCACTCTCTCTCGTTAAGAAAGAGGGGGGGGCGGACTGCGAGCCGGACAACCCCGTTAGACGTCGAGGCGTCTATGGTGGGTGGAAGGCTCATGCGTTTCGTCGAGGCCTGGCGAGGTGTGACGTCAGACAGTCTGGTCCTGGGATGGTTATCCCAGGGTTACATGCCGGAGTGGTGGGACTTTCCACCACAAAATGTGTCTTTGGCACCTGTCTGGACACCCGTACCAAGGGAGCCAGACAAGTTAGAAGCCATTCAAAAGGAAGTGTCGGGTTTGTTTCTGAAGGGAGCAATAAAACCAGCAAACCGGAACACTCCAGGCTTCTATTCAAACATGTTCCTTGTCCCCAAGAGCACAGGGGGATGGAGACCCATACTCAATCTCAGGCCATTAAATTGGTTTATCCATACGCCTCGGTTCCAGATGGAAACGCCGAGGTCGGTAATGGCGGGATTGAGGAAAGGAATGTGGTGTGTATCGATCGATCTGAAAGATGCATATTTCCACATTCCTATGAATCGGAGTTGGCACAGGTTTCTGAGATTTGCGTTTCAGAATCAAGTATGGGAGTTTACAGTTCTCCCGTTTGGCCTGTCGACAGCTCCGAGGGTTTTCACAAGAGTGGTCCTTGCGGTGACAGCGTTTCTCAGAAAAGAGAACGTGGCGCTACACACCTACATAGACGACTGGCTGCTCAAGGCAGACTCGGCAGCCAGGTGAAACGTGGATACTGCTCTGACTCTGAAGTTACTTTCAGATCTAGGCTGGATAGTCAACGAGGAGAAATCCGAGTTGACGCCCACTCAACATTTCGTTTATTTGGGGATGCGATTCGACCTCGAGGAGGGCAGGGTTTACCCGTCAGAGCCCAGAGTGGTGTCTCTGTTAGCCATCCTCAGGAGTTTTCGAGTGGGAAACCACATTCAGGCGAGGCGGTTCCTTCAGATGCTGGGCATGATGGTCTCCATGGTGCAGGTTATCCCGTACGCTGCTCTAATGCGAAGGCCTATCCAGTTGTATCTGATGTCTCTGTGGAAACAGAGAACAGAACCCCTGTCAAAACTGGTGCCAGTTTTGGAGCCGATAATATCGCATCTTCTATGGTGGAAACAGCGTCAGAATCTCCTATTAGGGGTTTCGCTGCACCTACCCCACCCCCAGCTGTCCGTCTACACGGATGCATCGCTGGAGGGGTGGGGTGCCTGCCTGGGAGAACACCAGGTCTCGGGCATATGGACTCTCCCGGAGAGTCAGCTGCATATCAATCTGTTGGAAATGATGGCAGTGGAACTGGCGTTGGAAGAGTTCCTTCCGATGATCAGGGGCAGGTGATATTGATACGGTCGGACAATTCGACAGTAGTATCATATATAAATCGCCAAGGCGGGACCAGGTCGCTCACTCTGTGCATCAGGGTGTGGCACTTGATTCAATGGTGCAGGAATTACTCGGTTGTTTTGAAAGCAGCTCATATTCCTGGCCGATTGAACATTCTGGCGGATGCTTTGTCTCGCAGACAGAGAATCTTGCCAACAGAATGGTCCCACAACGCTCGGTTCTGCGACGGATCTTCGAGCATTGGGGCAAACCCAACGTGGACTTGTTCGCCACAAAGGAAAATGCTCAAATCATGACTGATGTCTCTCCGATTCCAGATCCAAATGCCGTCGATACAGACGCTCTGGCGATAAGCTGGAGAGGGATGCACGCTTACGCGTACCCACCCACCATTCTTCTACCAAAGGTATTGGTGAAGGTCAGGGAGGAGCCGTGTCTGGTCCTGCTAATAGCGCCGTATTGGCCGAGCAGGGCGTGGTTCACGGATCTTCTAGATCTGCTGGTGGAAAATCCTGTGCAGTTGCCCGAGATTCCGAACATAATCTCCCAGGCCAAGGGACGCTTCCTACACGAGCGTCCCGAAATGTTCAAATTGACTGCGTGGATGTTGTCAAACAACGTTCCACGTCGGAAGGCTTTTCTCGACAGGATGCTGATTTCATCGCGGCTGCGAGAAGGAGGTCAACCTTCAAGTCATATAACAACAAGGTTAACAGATTTGCAGACTGGTGTGAAGAAAAGGGTATTGATACCTTTCAATCCACTATTCAGCAAATAGCAGACTTTCTCTGTGAGCTGTTCTTTGCAGGACTAGCTCCCGTCACAGTTGCTGGATACAAGTCAGCTTTGGCATCAGTTATCCCTTGTCTAGCCAACAGGGATAGTCCAGAGGTGGCCCAGTTAAATGTGATGTTGAAGGGCATGAGCAATCTCCGCCCGAGACAACCGGTAGTCATTCCAGCCTGGAGTCTATCTTTAGTGCTTAATGTACTGGCCAAGCACCCTTTCGAACCGTTGCGTTCGGCTAGTCTAAGGCATTTGACTCTAAAGGCGGTCTTTCTATTGGCAGCTTCCTCAGCTAGAAGGCGCAATGAGATCCATGCGCTTTCGGCAGAGAGGAACCGATTTATTGTTTCTGGAGAAGGTCTGCGTCTTCTGCCAAGAGCAGAGTTTATGTCAAAGAACCAATCTTTGAGATATCCCGGCAAACCGATCATTATACCGAAGTTAACTAGGTTTGATCGTGATGCCAGTGTCTGGTGCACGGTCCGTGCTTTGACTAAGTACAAGAAACGGACTGACTCGTTACAGTCGAACGATAGACATCTGTGGATCTGCCATAAAAAGCCTTATGGCGCCGCATCCATGGATACTATCTCTCGTTGGGTGGTCGAATGCATTCAGACTACTCACGAGATGGCGACTGGGCACCAGGTGCAGGGCGTAAGGGCACACGATGTTAGAGGAATAGCCGCCTCGACCGCCCTTTACAATGGTGTTCCGTTAGAGAACATCATGGCCGTTGCACAATGGCACTGTGAGTCCTCATTTACGGATTACTATATGAGGGATGTGTCAGACTCAGCCAATCCACTCGCTTTAGCTGTTTTGAAACGATAGTTAGTGACCACACTGCTTTTCCCCTTTTTTCACTTTGGTAAGAAAAGAACCTAAAGCAGGCATGGTCAGGCGAGAGGATGTCAACCAGATTGTGTCACTGATGGCCGAACCGGTGAATGGTTGGAGGCGGTACGTCTGAAGTCCTGTTATCATAAGGTAATTCAATAAGTGAGAGTTTTTTTGTATTATGTATATGTATCATGTTCATTCATCTTATATATTCATGCTCATTCCCAGGCTAATACAGGCAATATGCAGGGAGTAGTTAACCCTCTTGGCATATTGGTGTTTTCAGGCGAGATACATGTTCGTTAGTTCTCTCCCTTTTCTTAAAGGGGGCTGTGACGCGAATGTGATTCGGTTCCGTGAACTTGACGGTCCTTTTAGGTCTCCGTTAGTCAAGTTTGAAGTCTAAAATCTTTCTCCAAGGGGCAAAATTAGCATGTATGGCTTGCCCCTTCCCACCAGGTTACTGATCAAATCTGGTGTATATCAGAAGTAACAGAATGGTGAGTATTGATCGAAGGAGAATGCAGAAAATGTCAATTTCCCTTTCTCCGAGATCTAACAATACTCACCATTCTGTTACGGACCCAGCCTCCCAGCCCCACGGAGGCAAGCCATAGTTTTCTCTTGTTTGGTGGCTATGCAAACAATATGAGCTCTATGGTAAACGGGTACTCGGCAGTTGGGAGCCGAGTACCCGGTTCCCAGGAGTCGGTAAAGCTTTCTAAGTCTATAATCCTAGAGCCGCTGTCAAGGCCAGCTGTATATCAGAAGTAACAGAATGGTGAGTATTGTTAGATCTCGGAGAAAGGGAAATTGACATTTCCTGCAGTCTCATGGTGTTTGAATGATTCATTGCGTACAGTACCATAATACCACATAATTACCTATGTAATAGATGGATAAGCTTGCGGTCAATGTGTGATTTGCGGTCAGACTAGAGAGACTGTGTCACATCATGTACGCGTAATCAATGCTGGTTCAAATATTATCTGATGCATGGTCTCTCAGCCACCTACATACCAAATGCAACACCCGCGGTCTAGAGTCCAACTAATATAGAATGGGGCTCGAGTGCGAATCATGTCTCCTGCTGATAAGATCTATTTAATATCTAAACTTGGTCATGAATATCATAATATTTTTTTTAATAAATGTTAATTTGGAGGTCAAGAGAATTCAGGGTTTTTTAAGTTTTTCCATTCCAGTGGTAAATCTTCAAAAATAGTTTTCTCTAGGCCTGCATATGAACATTCCTCAAGACCACTGTAGAGATCGGTCTCGACCATGAAAAGCTTAATATTGCATTTTACATGGCACCATGACATTCTCTATATGTGATGCATTTGGAAGCACATAAATGTATTTTATTATGCAGCTACAGTATAGAAAATACCGTGCAGCTGCAACCAGTCCATCTTTGGTCATAGTTTGTTGTCCTCAGGAATTTCCATTAGCCCCTTCCGAGTCTTCTTGGGCCGCGGTGTGTCTAGTCCGGCTACGTTAATAATTTGTATGTAGCACATATAGTAAGTTTGCGCAGTAGTTTCCTCTACGTGTTCTGTCGCTCCTGGCTCCGAGCACAGCAAATTCTAAGACTCCCGAAACATGGCCAAACATAGACCGTCTTTGTTCACCGAGAGTGGAATCATATTACATGCTCTCATTATTGTGTATGGTGTCCGGCAGACAGTAATGTGTGATGCCCATGATTGCGTTTGTGTGTGCATGCATCAAGCATATACGCAGTCTGATTCATACAAACATAATGTTTCCTTAAGAGGCATCTTTGATCCACATATCCATAGTTTCAAAATGGAATGGAAGGCGTTTCTGGCACATAACATGCAACAATATCAGAAGAGATTCACATCATTAAGCCGAGGATATTGCTCTTGCTCCATTTTTCCCTCGGGATGTAGCCTCGTCACAGACTCGTTTTTCGTTCATCTATGAACTCTACAATGCCAACATACTCCATATGTAGTGGGATGACCTATGTAGATACTTGGTGGTGTCTCGCACACAGATGATAAATATGCACTAAAGTAAGATGTAAGTAGCACATAAAGGAGACCATCTTATCGTGGACAAAACACATAGGTATTCAAACTTTGTACTCGTACTCGTAACTTGTATATCTGCTAATACCACTCTTACTGGGTATAGCTGATCACCATTACATTCGCCATGGCGTAGTACTTTCAGATTCTTTTATCGTTTGAAGTTGTCAAATGGCTGTGACATGTCAATGGTATCTTGTGAAAGACCTAGCCTTTGCACATTACCACTCTCGCAAACAGTCGCACTCCCGTTCAATGTATGTGCAGATGTGTTTTATTTGTTCTTGCAGGTCAATCTGTAAACGTGTACTGTACAAAAAAAACATTGGAAAGATCGTGTAGGTGCCGTTGAGGAATGCAATAGGTTATATGTTTACTGGTCATCTAAATAACTTATTATGTTTCGATATCTAAGGGTATCTTGGCCAACATGGTCATTGGAGAGGTATTGCATAAAGCCTTTTTTCTGTCGTCATGTCCGGATACACGTGATTTTCTCATGGTCAATTTATGCTTATTGTTTCTTTATTGTGCCATATGTCATTGATCTTGCGATGTATGCCATTGCGTTGTCGGCATATGTGTATGTTTTACCATGTTGATAGATGATGGGCATAGTATTTCTGGTCTTCGGGCAGCTATGCAATGACGGGGTATGTAGCGTCCAGTTCTGTACTCCTACTGTTTCAATGCTTTTGGGTACACTGAATTAAGCGTTGTTTGGACAAGAGTTGGTGCTGATTATTTTTCTCTGCTCAACAATGGTCTTGCATGGCATGTTAGTTGTGGTGCCACTTACTAACATATCATACTTAGCAACGCCACTTTGTTGACATGGCGCTTAATACGGCAAGAAAATTTACTTCATCTGAAAATGGGTGACAACTGACTTGTGATAAGAGTTTAGGTCTGTGCCATTATATGAACGAGGGTCCTGAATGATTGCTGCGCGTTGTTTTTGCACATTAAATAATAAATTTTGGTAAGACAGCTGCTGTGACATTGGATCTCGTTTCTGTTCACTAGTCTACTATGTGTCCTCTCCATGGGGATCTCATGGGTGCCTGAATGCTATATTTGTAATAATGATGCCACGAGCACCGGTGACGGCTGTCATTGCATCATTGATGCTGTACTTGATCATGCACATGATGGCTCCTGCGCGCTTGCCTACTTCCGGCTCTGTCTAGTTTGGTGCTAAACTATTTACAATGCGACTGACTATTTGCCATTGGCTGAAGTGGTGATGGCTGAGCTCGGTTAGGCATAGAATGACTCAATCAGGATGTCCTCTTTGGCCCTTTCAGTAAGCATATCATGCACATTAACAATAGCGACACCTCCACATATAAACCGCACATATTGCGTATTGATAAGATACTCGGTTTCAACTTAAAAAATTTTAAACATCCCTATTCTTTTTATATAGACTAACAAACCTACTCGGTGACACATTCATCAACTAACGCAACCGTGTTCGAACACCATTCTCATTGCAAGAATATGGCATTTTCATTACGTCCTCGTGTCCTCTCTGCAGAACAGTTGGCAGCGCATCATCAGTCCATTCTTAAATGGCCCTTTGCTAGATATCCTTTCCGCAGTTTTATATATTTACAGGTTTTGCGATGGAATGCACTCATGTCCGTAGATTTGTACATGTTGACAATTTCTCACCGACAAAATTTATCTATTTCTAATCGCTCTGTATTTACATAGCTGCCTACGGTATGGCTACTGCATATTCTTAAATGTTTGCAAACGTTACAGCACAACGTCGTAAGTGTTTCGATTTGGGAGTGTTCTAGGCGTAGTTAGCGTGTAAAATAAGGGTTCGGATTGGTGTCTTTCTGTGTCGGCTTGGCAAGAATCCCATGATGCCCACGCGCCCGGCATGTATTATGAACAGAAGTGTTCTTGACTTAGATATCAATAACCACAATCGTAACGGCTAGTTATCTGCATGTGTGTCATTATATTATTAACATTGGCCAATATCGAATAATTTATCGCGACAGTTAACTCCATATAAGCGTGCTGTACTGATCGTATTGAAGTAATCATAGGCTGTTAGAGTACATGTTTAAAATGCTTTAAACCAATACACATATATTTAATCCTTTTAGCCCTGAATATCCAGAATTTCAATGTCGAGGCATCTATGCAGACTTATAAGCTGCTAAACCAATTTTAAATTAACTTAACTTCTCATGAACCTGTTGATGCCATAGGCAACAGTGGGTACGTGTAGTTCACCCCGTTCGCTGAGTTACCATATTATTACAGCTTGATAGACAATTCACCTTGAGTGCTGCAGCAGTGCATGCCGAGTAGGAAGAATTTTCTCCTCCTGACAGTACAATGGCTTGCCTCGTGAGCATGTTCCCGTTTCCTGGTCTTATCATACAGGAAAACTATGAGGCATTCCAGTCTCTCGGCCAATCATAAGACATCACATGTAGGCTGATGTCATAATCAATTATGCCGTAAATGGTGTGGTTTAGTCTGTTTTAAACGCTTAATAGTCCATCAAGCCGCACCAATTGTATGTTTTTACTATTTAATAAATATGTTGTTGAATATTTTGAAACTAATTTGAATGGGCGCTGCTGCTGTGTTACAACTAACATTTAAACATTTAAAGAAAATGGCTGTCAGCATTGTTACCATTGTTACGTCATTGTTGCTAGAAGCGAGTAAGCCACCGTCCGCTTACCCCTTTATCCCTCGAATTCATTCAAGAAAATTTCAATTTTCTCATAGAAAATATCCATTAGCAGGTCAAGAGAAGCTTATTTTTGAAATTTTACCACTGGAATGACTTGCTCGGTTATCGATGCAGGCATTCCAGTGGTAAAATTTCAAAAATAGTCTTCTCTTGGTCTACAAATTGACATTTCTCAACTACAGTCCTGAAGCCGTTTTTGGCTGATATGAGTGTTAACGGATTAAATAAATTAATCGGATGACGGTGTACACATTATAATACACTTTTTACGGGTGGATTATATCTAGCTAGCTGAATATACAACGCTGTGTAATGGCTTACTGGATATGATGCAATGACATATAACCATGTATATGTGATAAGGTCCTCTTGATATGACACACACACCCCTCCCTACACCCAGCCACCCCAGCCCCACCCCACCCAGGGCCCTTGACAACACAATTGATCCGCTCAATGGCGTTGTCTATTGACATGACCAAAAAAACCTTTATGAATCGCGAGTTTACCTTCCCTCTATATTGAATGGGCAGTATTTCAAATCATCTGCTGAATTTTATTCACATACGAAACATGTTTCTAGTCTACATGAAAATGTATATATAAATTATAAGCCACAGAAAATGCTTGGAAATTATCAACTGATATATTTATTCCCTTCTTTAGTTAGTCGAATTCATCGTCATCAGTAAGTGCCTTAATGTTGTATATTATCTTATTTCTTATACTGGCACACACCTTCAATTGAACATTGGTATATATTTCCATGCATGGTTGGTATTAGATGCATAAAACCATTCAAATAGTCGCGAATAAGCGAGAGAATTCGCGTGTTAACACGATATTATGTCATGCTCAGTAGCGTTGCCAATAGTGCCTGGTTGTGATTTACAAAATTTGCGTTATATGCATTTGCGCCAAAGCGGAAACCCGCTTTTTAAGATATAATTAAAATCTTATTTACAGTGTCCAGGTCTCTTTTTGCGCGATAGTAACGGGTTACAACAATAGTGTCTTCTAAATCGACCCCATCCGTATTTCTATGTTTTCGAGATTTTGTTATTTAGTTCATGCTTTACTTGAATAAATTTAAACCCTTAAAGACCATTCGCTATTGATGCATGGAACATTCTATTGGATATTTTGAAACTAATTTGCCTGGGAGGTGTTGCTGCCATAGGAATATGAAATAGGCAGCAACAGCTCCCAGTCAAATTAGTTTCAAAATATTCAACAGCTGTCATGTATACCTCTCTTGAAATGAGATACGTGTGTTTTAGGGGATACAATTTTAAGCATTATTTCGAACATTTTACACCATAATGCCGTTATTGTATGTATGTATTCAGCCTATAGACACCTATAGGTGCATACGTAGGCCTATACGATACATGAACGAGTCGGGAAGCGGTCCTCAGTTACACGAAGATGATAATATAATATGCATACATGTGTTTTTGAAAAGAAAATCCTTAGCACACCAAAAGATAAATTGTTGTCCCATGCAAAGATAATATACAGCGGGTGGGTAGGTGTGGGCAAGTTAAAATTGAACCGCTTTCGCGGAGGGCAGATCGCTTTTCATAAGAATTTATCGGAATAGGAACGACCCAACGCAAAATTCGTAATACGAATATTCCGTCCTGAATACTGGCTATGGTTAGCTATATTTATGCATAAAAATACTGGACACTTCCAATCGTGTTGATTCTTTCGAAAAGGATTTAACTGAAAGTCTAGTCGTTTTCAAGATATCCGGCAGTTTTCATATTCAGCTTCATAGATATCTTTAGATCGCGGATATCTTTAAAACGGGTATTTTGACATTTGGAATGAATGGCGGCGAAGCCTCTATCTAACCAACACGCCACCGAATACAGTCCTATCCATACCTCTCGACCTGTTTTGAGGAAATTTATTTCCTTTTCACGACTGGAAAAGACCGGTTTGTTAAAATGCGCGTGCGTGTTTAAGAGAATTTTTTTTAAATCGCGTTCACAGATTTTAGGATTGGTTAGTATTCGTTCCCAAAGCAGCAATAACAGGCGATCTGATAGGCCTTTAGTCCTACTATAGCCTATAAACTCACTGGTAAGTAGCATTATTCATTGTGGTTAGTTTTTGTCTAAACAGGCATAAAGTAATACATAGATTCAATTGTTGATGTGATTTTTTAAAACATAATTATATATTCTGATATGATCGACTGGTCAATGATCTGGCAAGGTACCTATCTCTCTAGGACTGGTAATTTTATAGTGCTTTTCTGAATGCTATATCCTCACAAGACTCGATTTAGGATAGCTAAGTACGAATCATTTTTAAAATAATTTGACTGAAAGTTGTTGCCGCCTATAGCGGCAACAACTGTCAGTCAAATTATCTTTTAAATATTCAACGTGTGTGTGACTGACTGGACGATATAATAGGCGTGTGTAACATCAACGCAGCGTGAAAGGGACTGGTTTTGTTGGCAGATAGATATAGAATTGGGATACGCTATCGAAAGAGCTTAACGGTGTTACCTATATAAGCTTGGACCTTGCTCAACAGGTAAACATTTGAAACGCTACTGAAATTAGGATCCTTAAAAGGATATACTCTCATTTAGTCAAAGGTAGTGTTCAACTAATATCAATTCGAAACAGTGATTCTCGGTATTTCCCCGGAACATTTTCAAGAGTCCACAACGGATTATTAAACTGTTTCTCTATCAGTAAGTATGCGCACACACGCCCATGTAAGCGCGCACGGACGCGCGCCGTGAACACACGCGCGCACGCACACACTTGCTTATAAGGTAGGGCACGCGCACGTGCACGCACAACCAGACACATGCTTGCCGCCACAAAGTATCACGCCTGTTATTGTGCATGCGCTGTCCACAGACGCAAAATACGTAAACATATTTTTCTTTTAAAGGTGCATATTCACACGAAAGTGGTTTAAAATAAAAAAAATTAATTTTATACTTTTAGAGGTTTAAATTATGTGTCTATATTGAATGAAACGAAGTAAATCTTAACATATGATGATTTCATTCCATATAAGTTAATATGGTTTCTTTAAGTTGTGAAATTTAATTAGAGACACAAGTCTTTAATTCAAATTCACAACGAAATTTTTTATTAGTTTTAACGTAATGAAATCATCATATGTTAAGACTTATTTCGCTTCATTACATCTAAGCACACGATTTAAGTCTAAAAGTATAAAAATTTTATATAAATAATTTTATTTTCAGGGATTCTGGTATGAGTATGCACTTTTAATTAGTTAGCCAAAGCAAACAAGAGCAACCAGAGTTTGCAGATTCTCGACCTCCAGATTTGCCACATTTTAAAACCTTTCATGTGTTAACATCTATATCAATTCTGACCAGCAGATTCCTATAGATATCCATAGATCCAGAGTTTTCAGATCCCGGAGAATGTCTTTAAACTCATCTTTGGCGGTATCAGTAACGTTTTTGTTATAGCATACACACGATAAGATGACAGAGTGGAATACCCTCCTCCCGTTACTTGACGAGGCTGATTAAGAGGGACGACATTCTATATATGGAAAGAAATTCCTAGCAACAGCAAGCAACATAAAACTACATGATGAAGCATTGGTGAAAGTGGACTCGCATTTATACCTGGACAAAATAACAATACAAGATGGAAAATTTGACAGAGAAATACATAGAGACGAATGGAAACTGCAACAGCCACGTTTTCAAAAATGAAGAATGTGTTAAACATCACGAAAAATAAGTATGACAACAACATTGCGAACGTTGAAATGCGATTATGGTTTGGATATATTATGAGACACAGCGGTAGGCTATACAAAAGACCTGATATCTACAGGCAAAATAGCCGGACAGGGGCCAAGAAGATGCAGTTGATAGGGAACTCAGGAGGGGGTGGGTTGGTCACTGAAGCCCACCTTATACGAGGAGAGGACTCACGAACAATGATGAGACAATCTCACATATACGCTCTTGGATAGTTTGCTAGTTTATTAGATTGGGAGTTATTTCTGCAAAAAGGCCGCAACAACCTCTAGTAGAATACTTGGCGGAGTATTACATATATGTTAATGGGATAAGATAGGATAAGATATAAGATAGATTTACGGAACGTAGACTAATAATCGTTTAGTTTCCAATAGACTCATCCAGTTTATCCATCCATCATATGACGTTATAATCAACTATATGACGTGTAGGGACGTAGATAAGTACGCCACGAACGCATAATTGTGGACGGACTAAGCGTTGTTGTTCGAATTGTGTCTTTCCTATTTAATAAATATACGATGTTGAATATTTTGAAACTAATTTGTCTAGGCAGCAACAGCACCCAGTCAAATTAGTTTCAAGATATCCAACAGCTTACCTCTATAGTTTTCTGGAAATTGATGGTCAATCGATCCCAACACAAGCGAGGTGTTGGTTGTGCTTAACTATGGATGGGCGGGGCATTGCTAATACTGGAAGTCCATTGTATGTGCTAGAATGTTAAGTGTAATTCAACATTTATGATCAAATTGTATGTCTTGACTTGACGAATGTTTATGTTTTTGCATGTGTTCATGCGTTCGGATGTTACGATGTTATCTGTAAATGAATTCAAACATCTATTGCTCTATTGTCGTGGTTGTATTTCCAGAATTCGTGTAAAAAGCTACTCTTGTTCAATGCGTGTGTGTGTGTGCCCTCTGGTTACGGAGTGGTTCATTGTGAACACTTTTTTGTTGTTTGTTTATCATAATGCCCATATCTAAATTTATAAACTCCTATCATGTCTCCACAAAGTCTACGGTATTTTAATGCCTGGAGACTTTTTTCAGTCTATCAGGATAGCTAATTAGCATCAGTGAAGGAATCTGTCTAGTTGTTATTCTTTGTATGTTTTCTATACTAATAATGTATTTTTCTTTGTATGGCCATCATGTGTTATTGACATATTCAGGATGCGGACTTACTAACGCCTTATATAGTAAACTAAATGGCTCCATGCTTAGATATCTTCAGGATCTCCGAATTATTACCATTATACTGTTAACCTTGTTTACTCGTTGTTGTATTTCTTTGCAAAAGTTTAGTTGCGTATCTCTAAGGACCTCTGACATCCTTTTCAAATTCTGTATATTGTAGACGGTTATGGGATATCCAGCATCGCTGTATTGGCAGTATGTTTGCTGTCATTGTCTGGGTTTGATTTTATTTTTAGGATCTGACAGTTGCTGGGATAGAGTTTCCAGATTCAAATATGTGTACAATTGTTCATGGAGTCAATGACTTTCTAGACTATATAGATGGATTTGTTATCTTGAATTTATTTATATATCTTCGTATCATCTGCAAATTGATGGATTTTAGCATTTATATTGTCTGGGAGATCAGTTATATAGATAACGAATAAGAGAGGGTCAATTACACTCCTCGAAGATAAGGGATTGCACTTTTAGTTGCTATTAGGGTAAGTTCGCAAGGTCGGTTCGTCGGTTGGTCGGCCGGTTGGTTGGTCGGTCATTAGATTGGTAGACGTTTTTACATATTTGGCAAAGCCGCCTCTATCTCAACTATAGCTCGCTAGCATTTGTTTAGGATTTATTTAGAAATCGTATGATCATTAAGCGCGCTTTTAGGTCAGATCTAAGTATCGATTTCCACCGTCTCATTATTGTGGGTATTGTTAAATAGGGATGCATTTCAAAATACCTTCGCTGTGCCTTATCGAGTGTGGTTATTTACTAGCCAGTTATCTAAGAGTAATCACACCTGGACGTCAATAACACCTCACTCAGCCCTTAGCCCACATTGTACGCCACCGAGTAAGCAATATCAAAACAACGATTGATTTATGATTGAAATTTTTAGGTTGATAGTAAGTATATTAGAATAACGCCCTCTAGTCGATTAGGTAGTCACCTGCTTAAATGGCCACTTGTGTTAAAATACCAAATTGGATGCCCATATAAGGAAGAACATCTCTCTCTCTCTCTCTCTCTCTCTCCCTCTCTCTCTCTCTCTCTCTCTCTCTTTCTCTCTCTCTCTCTCTCCCTCTCTCTCTCTTTCTCTCTCGCTCGCTCTCTCTCTCTCTCTCTCTCTCTCTCTCTCTCTCTCTCTCTCTCTCTCTCTCTCTCTCTCTCTCTCTCTCTCATCATACACACACGCACGCCAATACGTACGCACGCACGCATATATTCAGGTACACATACGTAAGCGTGCGAACTACCTAGAAAATTGTAATCAGTGGTTGATATAGATTATCAATTAACTAGTTATACATACGTTACTATTTAATTATGTTTTATTATACCCCATCTTGATGTATCTATTGCGTGCCCACTCCAGCGGGCACGCTTCTATTTATTGCTGCCTAGAATTGCCTATAGGCGCGGCCATTTCGCGCAGGGGATTGTGGGGCTGTGTCTCGCGAGATCTCCATCGATACGAGATCTAATAATTCTCGGCGCGAATACACGGCTCTATTTTTAGATTCCTGGATATCTCATAATTATGATCTTCATGCGCGTGATTCATGGCGAGTTCTCTTATTTGTTCTGGTCCGACTGTAATAGAGTTTGCGCGGCGATGACCGCTTAATTATTTTAATAAACAGCCAACGGAACTCCAAATAACTACTCTAAATAAGCTTCTCTTGCTGGAGGACTGCGTACAAAACATGTTTATCATTCCTTCTGCAGATGAAAGTACTCAAGCACACGCCCACTCACGGCGTCTCTTATATGTCCACTTTAGCACTCTATCAAACTGACCACAAATGGCTTATTGCGGTGATCGTGAGAAATGTCCATTTGCATTAGCTACTCGCCTGAGAACTTGTTTTGAAAGTTTACCACTGGAATGACTGGTTGGATAACCGATCCTATAATTCCAGTAGTAAATTGCAAAAGAAAAACCATAATGGTCTCTTGGACGGCAATTAGACATAGGACATTTTCTATGATAATGGATGTTTCTGTATATGGCGTCATAATTATTTAGGTCAGTTGTAGCTCAACGTCACAATCAAAATATGTAATGAATGACGTATCTAGCTCCACCAGGAACATTGAATAGCCAGTCAAGTATGCGAAGTGCACGTCTTTACTATTTAATCAACATGCTGTTGAATATTTTGAAACTAATTTGACTAGACGCTGTTCGAATTGTATGTCTTTGCTATTTATTCAACAGTCATTTTCTATGATAATGGATGGGTTCGATCTGTAACTGAAGGATATGACGTCATAATCAATTACTTCATATACAGGCTGACGTCACAATCCAAAATGTGTAAATGAATGGCGTATCGAGCTCAGTCATGAACAATGAATAGTCTGGCAAGTGTACGAATTGTATGTCTTTACTGTTTAATCAACATCGTGTTGAATATTTTGAAACTAATTTGACCTGCCGTTGTTGCGGCCAGAGGCAGCAAACCTTTAAAAGCACCCCGTCAAATTAGTTTCAAAATAGTCATCAGCTTACCTGTATAGTTACCTTGAAATTGAAAGTCTGGGAATTCATTATTCAGCGTATATATATGCATCGATTCCAACACGCAAAACGGGGTGGAGCTTAGCTAGAAATAGGCGTGGCATACCTAGAAATGGATCTCTCTATTGAAATTGTCATGAGAAAACTGAGCATTACATGGCTAATACCACTTGGTAATGTGTGGCCAACACAATATGGACCACTTATATTAAGAGACCACCCATATTTATAGGTCACATATTTTAACGAGGCCAATCATAGATTGTTGGCCTGAATACAATATACTCGTCCTCTGACGGAGGGAGGATAATTAATACCACTTGGTAACTGGCATTTTCATGGTGTCTATACATCATATTACGTCATATGATGCCATAATCAACGACGTGACGTATAGGATGACGTCATAATCATGACGTCATGACTGACTCAATTTAGTCCGTCTTAAATGCTTAATAGTCCGACAGGTTGTACGAATTGTATGTCTTTGCTATTTACAAAACATGCTGGTGAATATTTTGAAACTAATTTGACTGGGCGATGTTACTGCCACAAGCAGCAACAGCACCCAGACAAATTGGTTTCAAAATAGTCAACACCTTACCTGTATAGTTTTCTGGAAATTGATAGTCAAGAAGCTCAGAGATTCATCGATACCAACACGAGCGCGGTATTAATGTATTACTATACCATCCGGATTCAGTGACCGATTAACTAACGCTAGGCCTATGGAAGTTATTTCAAGCAACCGCCACCAAGATGTGACTTACTTGGGCACAATTGTGGGGTTTTTTAACAAAATCCTTTAGAATGTTTAACACCGAAATTTCAATATCTCAGATAAAGACAACTATACGAATATCCTTTTAATACTTTGACTGGTAGCCCACCCCACCCTACCCACCTGCTTGTTGCTATCATAGACCTGTATTAAGTATTGCAACGACAACGACTGCCCATGTAAGTTATCATAATGTATTTTAACCCTTTCATGAGGAGGCCGCCAAAACCGGCCTCTACAGTGATCTTGAGGATGTTCATTTGCAGGTCAAGAGATCATTTTTGAAAATTCACCACTGAAATGACTGGCTCGATAATTGAGCCAGTCATTCCAATAGTAACTCTTCAAAAACAGTCGTCTATTGGCCTGCAAATAGGCGCTCAATAACCAATTTTTTTTTTATATTCTTGACTCAATTTAGGTAATACAGGGGTAATAAATTATGAGGACGACGATGATGTACCACGTAGTATAGTTAGATTCACATTTGTTGCATTCGAGATAGGGTAAAAATTACAGACTTGTCACAGACAGTCTTGAGGCGTACTATGTGTGTGGTAAGTTTCAAAAGAAAAACATGCGTCATAACATCCGTGGGAATAAATCCATGAAGGGCCAATGCAATTATGTAGCAGTATTGATAGACTACTAATGTTCCAAATTTCCAGTCAAAACTGTTGTCAATAATATTGTAGCAGATTGTTGAATACAGAAATCAATCGAAAGTGTAGGCCTATGCATGTGTTAAGTTAAGAACGTCTACAGAAAATTCGGCCACAGAATTTCAACCATATAGTTAGATAGGTATATCAATAAGCCAGTGAAGTAATAGATTGAGGTTAAACAATTTTTTACCATGAAGTAATTTCGTAGTGCACAATTTCATACCGAAAATTTGCTAAATCTCCGGTGATTCACAGTTTTCAGTGCCCTATTGTCTGTAATATGTTTAGCCCCATAATTTCACCTACATAGACTTGAGTCTTACTATACTAGGTATATTCCGAATCTAACAAATTCTAGATGAAATAATTTTATTAGGCAAAAATTGGTTTAAATGTTGGGGTTTTCGTGCTTTTCGGTGCCCTGCTGTCTGTATGTAATATGGTCGGCTCCAGAAATTCGCTCACATAGACGCAGAGGGATTTGAATACGATAGTTATATTGGGAATTTAAAAAAATTCGACCGTGAAGTAATTTCGTAGTATACGATTTCATCGCGTAAATTCGTTTCAATTTTGGCAGATCTGCGGGTTTTCAATGCCCTACTATTACCTGTCTGCAATAGGTTTGGCCACATAATTTCGCCGATATGGTTAGATAGCGATATGAACACGCTAATGAATCTTGAGTTTTCTACCACGTAGTAGTTTCGTAATATTCAATTTAATAGCCACGGACAGTTGTCAAGTGCCAATAATTTACTATATTGGGTATCAGAATGTCTGTTCTCGATTTGTAATAATTATTTTTATATATGGATGTATATAACTCAATATGAGCTAGTGCTTTTGCACAATTCTACCATCAAGTAATCTCATCGTAGGTAGTTACATATTCGTCGTATGGCCCCATTATAATATGGTTGGTTCACATTCACCACATTCAGATAGGTGTCGGTATGTCCTGGCATATCGCTCATAATGGGTTCTGCCCCAGGATGTCACCCCTATGTTTAGATAGGTATAGGCATACGCTTACGGAGTAGTGAGATTTAAAACTATCTACCATGAAATAATTTCGGCTCAAATTTAGGCCCATTCATGGTTTTCTTTGCACCCAGTCAAATTAGTTTCAAAATAGTCATCAGCTTACCTGTATAGTTACCTTGGAATTGGAAGTCTGGGAATTCATTAGCCAGCGTATATATAGACATCGATTCCAACACGCAAAAAAGGGGTGGAGCTTAGCTAGAAATAGGCGGGGCATACCTAGAAATGGATCCCTCTATTGAAATTGGCATGAGCAAATTGAGCATTACATGGCTAATACCGCTTACCTGTATAGTTTTCTTGAAATTTATCGTCTAATAGTTCAGAAATCCATCGATCCCAACTCGAGAGTGGTATGGGTGGAGTTTAGCTAAAGATGGGCAGGACATAGCTAAACTGGAAAGGTTCATTGTATTAACAAACCACCACAGTTTTCAATGCCCTGTTGTCTGTAGTATATTCAGCCCCATAATTTACCCCACATAGACTTGAGCTAGTCTATAAGCTAGTTATATTCCTAATCTAACAAATTCTAGATGAAGTAATTTTAATAGGCAAAATTTAGTTTAATGACGGTGTATTCGTGGTTTTCGGTGCCCTACTTTCCGTAATATGGTCGGTTCCAGAACTTCGCTCACATAGACGTATAGGAGTTTGAATATGCTAGTTACATTGGGAATTTAAAAGAATTCTAACGTGAAGTATTTTCCTAGTATGCGATTTCATTGCATAAAGTTGTTCAATGTTGGCAGATCTGTTTTTTTCAATACCCTACCGTCTGCAATATGTGTGGCTACATAATTTCACCCATATGGTTAGATAGTATATGAATACGCTAATGAATCCTGAGATTTCTACCACGTAGTAATTTCGTATTATTCAATTTAGTAGCCACGGACAGTTGTCAAATGCCAACAATTTACTATATTCAGTACTAGAATCTCAGTTCTCGGTTTGTAATCATTTTTTTACATACAGCTGTATATAACTGAATATGTACTACTGCTTTTGCACGATTCTACCATCAAGTAATTTGGTAATATGTAGTTACATATTCGCCATATGGCCCCATTGTAATATGGTTGGTTCACATTCACCACATTCAGATAGGTGTCGATATGTCCTGACCTATCGCTCATAATGGGTTCGGCCCAGAATATCACCCATATGTTTAGATAGGCATAGGCATAAGCTTACGACGTAGTGAGATTTAAAAATTTCATAACATAAATAAGCTCAAACTTAGGATAATTCATGGTTTTCATTGCAATACATTCACCCCAAGAATTTCACCCACAAATACTTATAGGAAATATGCTAGTTGTATTCCGAATTTTAACAAATTCTACAGGAACGTAATTTCATAGTACACAATTCCATACCGAAAATTGGCGCAAATTCTGCCAGATCAACAATTTTCTGTACCACACTGTTTGCAATAGGTTCGACCCCAGAAGTTCACCCATATGGTTAGATACGTATATGAATACGCTAATAAAGTATCAAAGGTTTAAAAAATGTTTACTATACAGTAATTTCGTCATATGCAATTTAGTAGTGGCACACCATTGTCAAATTACAATAATGTACTATATTCGGTACCAGAATATCTCTACATGCCTTGTAGCCAGTTTTCGAACATAAGGCCATGTAGAACTCTACTACCAAATATTTATTATAGTAATGTGAAAATATTTCTATATATCCCATATTATTAGCCGTGTGTACTGGTAGAACCTGACTTATCAGGCTAATACCCTAACATTTGCACATATGGTCAACAAGATCGTCATCATTACAACGGTTGAGGCCGATTTGGCCTTTTTGTCGAGCAAAAATATTTGATTTAATAGTTTGTCAGTTTCCAGTAAAGATATCGTTTAATAGATATGATAGCTAAATGAAACAGATCACGATTGTAGCCGTTTCCCACTGGGTCTTGTCAGAATGTTTTCTACTATATCATTTTCATTGGAGAAAACTAGGTTCACGGTATTGGTTCTATCCTGGCCACTAAACTTTGTTGAAAAGGTTATCTGTTGGTACAGATTGGGGTCCTGTATTGCACCAAAAATATACTTGCTTTGTGCATTTCACTAGCATTGCAGTGTATATTTCACCAATATATTTCCGGGTAATAAGCTCTTCACGTCTGTTTAGGAAGGTATCAAGATTTAGGTTTAAAATATTCTTTACAGTTTTTCTTTAATATGTTTGAATGGGTGTCAGGGTCTGTACAGCTTCTTGCGCTGATTTTCTACTGCCTGGGTTGCCAGTTCGGTTGATTTCTTTATCGTTACAAGTTGTTGATACCTAATGACCCAAATTTGATCTGTTACGTTCTGTTGATGCAGTAGTGCAATTTTCTCATCACTGGCTGTTCTTAATTGTGTCTGTTCCTCTCTCTCTGTTAAGGAGTTTGGCCTGGAGAAAAAGGATGGATGGAAAAATTGTTGGACTGACCAAAAATATAAGCTGCTTTTCCTAGCCCATAGCTAATACTCCCCATATCTTTTTGCAAGAAATATTCCTTCTTTTGTGTTTATTGTCCGCATGTATTTTTGTCATAAGTGGCTGGTATGCCATTATATAACTTCATATTTTCATGAAACAGTTGAGTTTATTCTCAGATTTATAATAAGCTCCGGGCACGCTATTTACCATTGATGCCTTGCATCAATATGTACTTGTTAATGTATTGCATTTGTATGTATGGGAGACACGTGTATAAGACTTATGTCTTACTGTGCTCCCATTGAACAAAATAAATTCTGTTTAAAACAAGGAAGAACATTTAAATAATGAATCGGTTTAAATTAATTAACACACACCCTTAGGCCCATCCGCTTAGCGCTTATCCCTTCAACACCGATGTTCCATAATTGCAATTTCAAGAAAGCAATACAGGTAGGCTGTTATGTGTTTTAAATCTGATTTCACCGGAAGCTGTTGCTGTCTTAGACAATAAAAGTTTCCAATCAAATTAGTTTCAAGAAAATAATTCTTAAATTCCTTCTTGTCCAGAGGTCTAAAATGCGTATGGAATGTATCTCCACTGCTGTGAGAAGCGTATCTTCTCCAGCCAACAGTCTCTGGTAAGGGCGCATATGTTTTACTAGAGATAACATTTCGTGATCTTTTTTCGAATAAACGGATAACATGTACACATATTGATTGATGCAAGGCATCAATGGTAAATAGCGTGATCGGAGATTATTATAATTCAAGTTGGGCTTCCAATTCAGTTTTATATATAATATACAATCTGCAGCAGCACAACAGGTCCTCAACCAGTGACTATATCTAGAGCTCGGATCCATGTGCTGATGGTGGTTGCGATTGTAATAATAATAGTTTCTTAGTAGTGTCATATGTTTAAGATGGCTGTAATGGCATCAGCCTTGGATAGGATTAGCTATGGGCTATAGGAAGAAGCAGATTATATTTTGTGGCCGCCCGTCCATCTTTCCATCCATCTTGTTGACCATATGCATAAATTCTTGAGGTTCTGTTTGATAATTCAGATTGTATCTAGAGCTAAATCATAGGATTTCACCCATAATCTATTGTGCATGATTACTGTATTCTGCGACTGTAGTAGTAGAAGCATCGTACAGCTGCAATCAGTCCATCTTCGCTTGTGCCAACTGTGTCTTGTCCTCATCCGAACTCCTTAGCTTCCTCAGGCCCATTCCTGACTTGAGTGTACCGATTCCTGCTTTCTTGAGGTCACTTCGTAGCACGCTTAGCAAATTTATGCAATGACGTCCTCTCCTGGCTTTGTATTTGCCACAATCTATTTATAGTGCACTATATACATGGTAATTCTTTTGGTAAGTATAGACTGGTGTGATTTCACACACAATCTATTTGTAGTGCACTCTATTTGAATTTTCGGGACGGCTATACCTTTTCACCACACCAGGTAAAAAGGTATCGAGTCCGTTCTTTGTCAAGTCTTGCTTTGAAACTATGTGGTGAAATTTTGGGACTAAACATATTACAGAGAGTGGGGCATGCAGAACTGTTAATCAGTCAAGATTTGAGCAGCTTTTTTAGATTAAATTGTGTACTACGAAATTACTTCATGGTATAAATCATTTAAACTCAATACTTCATTAACGTATTCATATACATTTGTAAACATATGGCTGAAATTCTGGGGTCAAAGTTATTACATGCAATATGCCAGGACATATCAACACCTATCAGAATATGGTGAATGTGACGAATGTTAACCAACTATCTTACAATGGTCGCATATGTCGAGTATTATAACTACATACTATGAAATTACTTGATGGTAGAATCGTGCATTATTCCGTACAACACTATATAGATGTTCGAAAGCGGAGTCCAAACAAATTATGCAGATATTGGTACTTAAAATAGTACATTATTGATATCTGATAACTGTTGGATGCAACTAAATTGCATATTGCGAGATTACTTATTATTAGTAGACTATTTTTAAACGCGATATTTTAAAAGCGCATTCATATACATATCTAACCACATCAGTGGAATTCTGGGACAGAATCTATCGCAGACAGTAGTGTACTGAAAACCGCGGATCTGACAAAACTTGAGCCAGTTTTCAGTATAGAATTGCGTACTATGAAATTACTTCAGAGTAGGTTCTTTTTTTAATTCGCAATGTAGGCCTAGCTAGCGTATTTAAATCCCTCTAAGTCTCTGGTGATTAAATTCTGGCACCCAATATATTACATAAATCATCGCACCGAAAACCGCGAAACAGCCAATTTTCGATACAGAAATGTGTGTTATGAAATTGCTTCTTGGTAGCAAATTTTAAACTCAGGACTTCAAATTAGTGCATTCATAACCCTAACTAACCACATGGGTAAAACTCTGGGGTCCAGATCTATTTAGCCAATTTTCAGTATAGAATTGCATACTGTAAAATTACTTCGCTGTAGAATCTCTTTTGAATTGGCAATATAACTCGCTAATCCAGTGCCTTATAAGGCTATGTGTCTGAAATACTGGGGACTGTAGGGCACTGAAAAGCATGCGTCAACTTTCACCAGTTTTCAGTATTGATTTGCATACTATGAAATTATTCATCTAGAAATCTTTTTAATTCGGAATACAGCTAGTGCAATCAAACTCAAGTCTATGTGGATGAAACTCTGGGGCCGAGCATAACCTGCACACAATAGGGCAGTGAAGAATGTGAATTGGCTAGAATTTCAGCCAATTTTCAGTATGAAATTGTGTACAACGAATTAGATTACTTCATGGAAAACATTTTTAAACTCAAAACTTCATTAGCATATTCAGATAGCTATCTAATCATATGGGTGGAATTTTTGGGCCGAACACATTGCAGGCATTACTAACTTAGCACATACATACCCTTTCTGTTGATTTCCGTATCTAAACCACCTGCTACAATATTATTATATATGCAGGTTGACATTGGTCAAGATCACTGTAGAGGCTGGTTTGACTTAAATTTTTGTGCTAACCCCGCCTACGAATTGCACCTGTTAGTTTACTTTGTTGATCATCATTTCCCTAGTCGGGGATCGTCGGGGATCGAACCGTCATCCTGCAATTCCGCATGGCATCAGCAACCCAAGACATCTTTCCACTGGACCACCACACCAAGACAAGAATCTGGGTTTAGCGAACCAGCTTTCACATGTCAGATATACTGATACACTGGCGAATTCATATGATACTATCTTTTGAATGCACATCATATGGCGTATGCTATACCCTCACCAGGTCCCCATCACGACACTGGCAGTAGTTGATTGATTGATTGGTTAATTCATTGATTGATTAATTCATTGATTGATTGATTGATTGATTGATTAAATCCCGGGGATTAAATCGTAGACATTAAATTCCATTAAATTCGTACACTTGATGGACTATTCAATGTTCCCGATGAAGCTATTTACATCATTCATTACATATTTTGATTGTGACGTAATCCTACATATGACGTAAATGTTTATGACGTCATATAATTGGGCACAAATCAGATCCATGCATTAGCATAAAGTTGTTTTTGGCACTTTACTATTGGAATGATAGGTCTAGTTATCGAGCCAGTCATTCCAGTGGTAAATTTTCAAAAATGTCTGCCTGTTAGATGTAAATGGTAGTTTCTCAAGATTACTACAGAAGCGATTTTGGCCAGTTTGATCGAGACGAGTGTTGAAGTGGAGATTTAGATGTGTACGTGGGTACAGTAGGGCAGATCACAATACCATTTAATTTCTGATGCAAATATATATATTTGCGCTTGTTCAATTTCTCTTCCAATTGCTACTTACTTTTGGAGGCTAGATATGCATCTCATCGTCTGCATCAGTCAGTCATCTAGTCAACCCTAGCTCAGGCCACCAGCGCTAGGTACAACTAGCCCCAATAGTGAGTTTATGTTTTAATGCGCACAGCGATCTAGAGAATATATCCTAAAACTACGATTCCAATCTAAAAATAGAGACGAGCCTCCTCACTCTCATGAAACAAATCTCGCTCTGGTTAGCGGTAGGAGATCTTGAGAGAATATGACTGACCACAATCCCTTGCACAAAATGGCAGCGCCTATAGGCAATGGACTTTTCCAGTTTTAGCTATACCCCGCCCACCTCTAGCTAAGCTCCACCCACACTTCGCAGTGTTGGGATCGATCGATCTCCGAATACCCTAACTATCAATTTCCTATAATCTGTACAGGTAAGCCGTTGAATATTTTGTAACTAATTTAATTGGGTGCTGTTGCTTCAAAATATTCAACAGAATATGTATTAAATAGTAGACATGCAATTCTTACAATAACACATAGTCCGTCTTCAATGGCCCTTTCCAAGTTTATCCATCGTTTATATAACGTCATATGACGTCATAACTAACTAAGTGACGTGCATGCTGACATCATAATCATTACGTCATAAATGGTTTTATTTGGCCCGTCTTTAACTCTTAATAGTCCAACATATTGTAAGAATTGTATGTCTTTGCTATTTAATAAACATGCTGTTTAATATTTTGAAACTAATTTGACTGGTCGCTGTTGCTGCCGTAAGCAACAACAGCACCCAGTCAAATTAGTTTCAAAATATTTAACAGCTTACCTACAATATCTGACCGCGTTTGCTAAAATATGCGCTCACTTATTACAAGTAATTCGAATGCTAACGCTACGTTATACAGCTCATAAATAAGTTAATATACTCACAAAACATAAACAGAAATTCTATCTTGTTTTGCAAAACATGTTAATTTACTTTTTAGATGTTCTATACCATCGAGTCGGCGGTTTTACAGTACAGCTCATATATATAAATAAGTTACTATATTAACAAAGAAAAACAGAAATTCTACCTTGTTTTTAAAACGTGTTAATTTATTTTTGTGGTCTTCTATACCAAACGGTGTCAGGCTTCGCGGAAACTGGGATATAAAAAAAACCTCACTTTAACCATTAGCTTGCTGTTATTTCACGGTCAGAACAAGAAAAATGTGTGTAGATTATGTAAACAATAATACTGAAAGCACATGTGTGCAGCAACGCCTTACGGCAGCAGTTTCTAAAATGAATAGAAGTTATCATATACTTATATGTAAAGAAATGTTTGGAATTTCAGCAATGTATGAGTTAGGTTTTAACATATTTCTGTAATTCCAGCCGCCTCTCCATATTACCGTATTTCCTCAATTTCCTTTTACCGTAGTTTTGTCGTTCCGTATTTTGCATACTATATAAGCAGAATTTCTATTCCAATTACCAATAAAAGATGTACTTACTTTTCGAGGCTATATACACAGCTGATCGTCTGCGTCAGATGGCAGTCAGTCAGTCAGCTAGTCAGTGAAAACCCAGCTGTCAGGACAGCTAATCACCCCCACCCCACCCACCCCCAATAGTGAGCGTATGCGAATGAGCGATCTAGCCAATATATATCCTAAATCTATGGCTACAATCTAAAAATAGAGACGAGCTATATCTCTTTCTCTCTCGAGTTAGTGGTTGGAGAGCACAATCCCTTGCGCAAATGGCCGCGCCTATGGGCAATTCTAGACACAAGAAAATAGATGCGTGGCCGCCGAGAGGCCACGCAATAATGATATTTTTATTGTTGGTAATCGTTGCTGGGAAACGTTATTAAGTGTGGTAGCTGGTATCAACCGACACCGATATTAAGCCCTCATGTGTCAGGTTAACCCTTTAATGGTCAACGTGGTCATAAAGGACCTCTGCAGTGATCTTGTAAAATGTCCATTTGCAGTCTAAGCGAAGAATATTTTTGAAAATTTACCACTGGAATGACTGGCTCGGTAATCGAAGCCAGTCATTCCAATGGTAAATTTTCAAAAACACTGTTCTTTGTTGGCAATTGGACACTGGCATAAGCAGAAATTTGAATCTTCTTGACCATTACACTTTTTATGAATGCCCATTTGAAGGATAACAGAAATCTATTTTTTGTACGTTTTCGGTATAAATTTACAAAAATACTCTCTTTGGCTGCAAAAAAATCAAAACTTCCTTGAAAAGTATTGGCTATTAAATGATTGACACAAGAGCGGTTAAAGGGCCTCGTCAACCAAACTGTCTAAAGCCACTTGAAGCCAAAGGGTTGCTGTTCGTTAAGACAATAAGTTGGTTGACATAAATCGAGACTATTTGCTCAGCAGCATCTTAATAGAATTGATAATGAAGTACGGTGTTCCGTGTGTGCAGTAGAGAATATCCTGCGGCTGCAATCATTCCATCTACTCCCTCGGCCACTGTCTCTTATCTCCAACCAGAGTTCTTAGTTCTGAAATGTTTTTCTTGGTCCTCAGTGTGCCCGGTCCTTGCCTCTCTGTGTCACACATTTAGCAGGTGTGTGCAGTGGCGTTATGTGCAGGCTTTGTACATGTTGGCACCAAGTACAGCGAATTTCGATTTTCGAAACTACCTTTGCATGTGTTTCTGGTGACATTCACAGAACATGGCCACGCATAGATTGGCTTTTTGAGCCACTTTCACTGACAGTGGTACCGTATTACGCAGTGTATCTAACACGTAATGGGAGAGTATATGCTGTCCGACCATCGATGTTAGGTGGTAATTTACAAACCTACTGGAAGACTATATTCTTGGTGACTCAGAGTTGCACAGCAATATCGGAGAGGCTAGACGTTAGGAAACCGAAGATTTTGCTCTGCCCCAATTCATCTTCCCACGCTGCAGGACGGCTTTGCCGCTAACTTCGTCTGCAACTGAAATACAGGTAAACTCGCTCTTGACTTCGTTCCTGCAGGGATTCTCATCCTTGAGCTGATCTGCACATGCAGGGAGCATGTCATCGAGAGGCTTGCTTTCCTCGTCTAGAAAGACATATATCTAGTAGTTGTGATGGTGGGATGGGGTGGCGGTGTGGCGGTGTGTGTGTGGGGGGGGGGGGGGTGAGGAGGGGGTGGTGTAAGATAATGTAGATACCGGGCATTTGATCGTGTGTAATGCTCCCACATAGATGACAAGGCTGCATCAATGTAGGATGTACACCTCAGGAGATAGGTCATATCAGTGTGAACAACTGATGGAGATCTTGAACTCTATAGACTATACATTTTACTCTTACTCCCAGCTTCCTATCTGCAAATCGCTGTTTTACTCGTTACAAATGGTCGTCATTGCATCCGGCCTGGATCTTTGATCATTTGATCGTGTCGAATGATCGTGCCAGTGTCCTTTCTTGTGAAGCTACCAGTGGTTGGCCATAGTCACTGACACAACCATTCCCTATAGCCAGCCATACATGCAATGTCTGTGCAGCTGTGTCCTTGTTTAAAGCGGCCATGATAGACTCTGGTGAAACAGTTAATCTTTTCTCGGATGCCAGGTAAAGTCACACTGGACAGGATGTTTCTGGATTCGGTTGAGGAGAGCGATAGACCAGGCCGCGAGGTTGCTCGTGGTCCAGATGGCGTTCTTGATTGTTGACAGCGCAATGAAGAGATATCCCATAAAGTCAACGTTTATCCTGCCATTTATTGGATATGAGATGTTATCACCGACAGTCCGACATACATAAGCTATCCAAGCGTGATTCCAGCGAACTAAAAGAAGAAGAAGACCGACATATTTAATAAAGTTATTGATGAAACTGTCAAGTGTAGATCCACATTCATTTCGCATAATCCAATGTACATTCTCACCTCACTTGTTCAGATCGATGTTTGTATTGGCCTCGAATAACCCACATAAGCCTATAAATGACTCATCGCATGGACCCGTGAATTGGTTCTTAAATCGTTCTCTGATCATATCTGCCTCTCACTATTAAGCTCAGATGGAGTTGCCTTCCGCGTTATGCGCAGAGAGCGATGGTGGTTAATCAGCACCTCTCGAAGCGCAGGTCGTCCTAAGCATTGCGCGATAATAATATGTGACTATGTCATCTGCATGCCACTGATTATGCATGCTGGGTGCCAACTTCTTTCAACGAGTCAATGATCGGGCAAACGATGAAATTGCATTCTTGGCGTATAGTCTGGGGTGGCTCCGCTTTGCCCGTTTTCTTAGACGAAGAGAAATCGTGTTGTTCTAACAGCTTTACTAGCAGGGGGTCTACATAGTAGCGTCCAACTCTATGTTATTCAGTTCCTAGTTAAATTATTGACCTGAAAATTGGTTCATGTTATATAAAATTGTATTACAGATCTGGGTTTGTTTAATCGTTCAAACAACATATGGATTTTTAATATGGTTCTTCAAGCCACCCGAATGCCATCGTTTCCCAGCTTCATAAATTAGTAACCCTAAAATCTGACAAAACATATACCTTTGAAAGAGTCTTGAGTGAATAACTAATAACAGCTCGCGAGAGCGTGGGTGAGGCTGTTTGTTCTTGGATTTTGACGGATTTAACGGAATATGCTACACCTATTATGAACAGTTGGAATGTTGCTGATTGCATCGATGTTGTCCTGATTGTCACCGTTATCAATTCAACTGTGCATTTTAAATTAGTGTTCCCTAATACCCACCTGACCTTTGTCAGATTACGTGAGTAGCCAGTCAACGCTCGTTATACAACTATAGTCTAACTATGTTGATAACGAACACCTGTGTTTGGGACCAATTGATGGCGTTTCGTTAACCCTATAACCCATGATATTCCAGTGCCTCAATTTCAAGACAATCAATATATAAACAAGTACACATATTGATGCAAGGCATCAATGGTAAATAGCGTGCCCGGAGCTTATTATAATTCTGAGAATAAACTCAACTGTTTCATGAAAAAATGAAGTTATATAAAGGCATACAAGCCACTTATGACAAAAATATACGCGGAAAGTAGACACAAAAGAAGGAATATTTCATGCAAATAGATATGGGGGTATTAGCTATGGGCTAGGAAAAGCAGCTTATATTTTTGGTCAGTCCAACAATTTTTCCATCCATCCTTTTTCCCCAGGCCAAACTCCTTAACAGAGAGAGGAACAGATAAAATTAAGAGCAGCCAGTGATGAGAAAATTTCACTACTGCATCAACAGAGCGTAACAGATCAAATTTGGGTCATTAGGTATCAACAACTTGTAAAGATAAAGAAATCAACAGAACTGGCAACCCAGTCAGTAGAAAATCAGCGCAAGACGCAGTACAGACCCTAACACCCATTCAAACATATTAAAGAAAAACTGTAAAGAATATTTTAAACCTAAATCTTGATACTTTCCTAAACAGACGTGAACAGATTATTGCCCGGAAATATATTGGTGAAATATACACTGCAATGCTAGTGAAATGCACAAAGCAAGTATATTTTTGAAACAATACAGGACCCCTATCTGTACCGACAGATAACCTTTTCAACAAAGTTAAGTGGCCAGGATAGAACCAATACCGTGAACCTAGTTTTCTCAAACGAAAATGATATAGTAGAAAACATTCTGACAAGACCCAGTGGGAAACAACCACAATCGTGATCTGTTTCATTTAGCTATCATATTTATTAAACGATATCTTTACTGGAAACAGTGACAAACTATTAAATCAAATATTTTTGCTCGACAAAAAGGCCAAAATCAGCCTCAACCATTGTAATGATGACGATCTTGTTGACCATATGTGCAAAAGTTAGGGTATTAGCCGGATAAGTCACGTTCAGACTTACCATTTGCGTAACATTAATTCCATCAGAAATGTGCTGACATATCAGACCACAGAGACACTTGTTCACGCGTTTATCACATCACGATTGGACAATGGAAACAGTCTCTTATATGGCATCACCGAAAAATCCCTTGATAAACTGCAATATGTGCAAAATGCTGCGGCTCGTCTGGTAGTCAAGGTCGAAAAGCGTCATCACATAACACCAATTTTGAAAGATCTTCATTGGCTCCCCATCCGGAAACGGATTGAGTTCAAGATTCTGCTCTTGACTTGGAAATGTCTAAACAACAACGCTCCCGACTATTTGCAGGAACTTCTCTTGACATATGATCCATGTCGCAGACTTCGAATTTACGCTCCTGTGGGGACAGAGCCTTCAGTGTTGTGGCTCCGAGACTATGGAACCAGCTACCTGTCCACATCAAATCCATCCAATCAATTAATGATTTCAAACAAAAATTAAAAACACATCTCTTCACAAGCGCCTTTGAAAATTGACATTGACACATGGCGCTTTACAAATGCTGTATTATTATTATTATTATTATTATTATTATTATTATTATTATTATTCTACCAGTACACGCGGCTAATAATATGGGATATATATTGAAATATTTTCACATTACTATAATAAATATTTGGTGGTAGAATTATTACAATATTTCGCACAGCACGAGAACATAGTGAGTTCTACATGGCCTTATGTTCGAAAACTGGCTACAAGGCATGTAGAGATATTTTGGTAACGAATATAGTACATTATTGGAATTTGACAATGGTGTGCCACTACTAAATTGCATATGACGAAATTACTGTATAGTAAAGATTTTTTAAACCTTTGATACTTTATTAGCGTATTCATATACGTATCTAACCATATGGGTGAACTTCTGGGGGCGAACCTATTGCAAACAGTGTGGTACAGAAAATCGTTGAGCTGACAGAAGTTGCGCCAATTTTCGGTATCGAATTGTGTACTATGAAATTACGTTCCTGTAGAATTTTTTTAAATTCGGAATACAACTAGCATATTTCCTATAAGTATTTGTGGGTGAAATTCTGGGGGTGAACGTATTGCAATGAAAACCATGAATTATCCTAAGTTTGAGCTTATTTACGTTATGAAAATTTTTAATCTCATTACGCGTAAGCTTATGCTTATACCTATCTAAACATATGGGTGATATTCTGGGCCGAACCTATTATGAGCGATATGTCAGGACATATCGACAACTATCTGAATGTGGTGAATGTGAACCAACCATATTACAATGGGACCATATGGCGAATTTGTAACTACATATTACCAAATTACTTGATGGTAGAATCGTGCAAAAGCAGTAGTACATATTCAGTTATATACAGCTATATGTAAAAAATGATTACAACCGAGAACTGAGATTCTAATACTGAATATAGTAAATTGTTGGCATTTGACAACTGTCTGTGGCTACTAAATTGAATATTACGAAATTACTACGTGGTAGAAATCTCAAGATTCATTAGCGTATTCATATCCCTATCTAACCATATGGGTGAAATTGTGTAGCCACACATATTGTAGACGGTAGGGTATTGAAAACCACAGATCTGCCAACATTGGAACAAATTTATGCGATGAGATCGCATACTACGAAAATACTTCACGTTCGAATTCTTTTAAATACCCAATGTAACTAGCATATTCAAACTCCTATACGTCTATGTGAGCGAAGTTCTGGAAACGACCATATTACGGAAAGTAGGGCACCGAAAACCACGAATACACCATCATTTTAGCTAAATTTTGCGTATTAAAATTACTTCATCTAGAATTTGTTATATTCGGAGTATAACTAGCTTGTTAAAGCTCAAGTCTATGTGGGGTAAATTATGGGGCTGAACATACTACAGACAATAGGGCACTGAAAACTGTGGTGGTTTATTAATACAATGAACCTTTCCAGTTTAGCTATGCCCTGCCCATCTCTAGCTAAACTCCACCCATACCACTCTCGAGTTGGGATCGATGGATTTCTGAACTACTAGAGGATAAATTTCAAGAAAACTATACAGGTAAGCCGTGGAATATTTTGACACTAAACATGCAATTCGTACAACGTGTCAGATTATTAAGCATTTAAGATGGACTAAATCGAGTCAGTCATGACATCATTATTATGACGTTATCCTACGCGTCACTTAATTAATTATGACGTCATATGACGTAATATGATGGATAGACAACCTGAAAAGGCCCATTAGCAAGTGGTATTAATTACCCTCGCTCCGTCAGAGGATGAGTGTATTGTATTCGGGTCTACGTGCGTTCGGGATGGCAAGGGTCTACAATCCACGATTGGCCTTGTTAAAATATGTGACCTATAAATACGGGTACTCTCTTAATACAAGTGGTCCATATTGTGTGGCCTATAAATATGGGTGGTCTCTTAATACAAGTGGTCCATATTGTGTGGGCCACGCATTAACAAGTGGTATTAGCCCTGTAATGCTCAATTTGCTCATGCCAATTTCAATAGAGGGATCCATTTCTAAGTATGCCACGCCTATTTCTAGCTAAGCTTCACCCCTTTTTTGCGTGTTGGAATCGGTGTCTATATATACGCTGAATAATGAATTCCCAGACTTCCAATTTCAAGGTAACTATACAGGTAAGCTGATGACTATTTTGAAACTAATTTGACGGGGTGCAACGAAAACCATGAATCGGCCTAAATTTGAGCCGAAATTATTTCATGGTAGATAGTTTTAAATCTCACTACTTCGTAAGCGTAAATCTATCTAAACATATGGGTGACATTCTGGGGCCGAACCCATTATGAGCGATATGCCAGGACATACCGACACCTATCTGAATGTGGTGAATGTGAACCAACCATATTATAATGGGGCCATACGGCGAATATGTAACTACCTACGATGAGATTACTTGAGGGTAGAATTGTGCAAAAGCACTAGCTCATATTGGGTTATATACACCCATATATAAAAAGAATTGTTACAAATCGAGAACAGATATTCTGATACCGAATATAGTAAATTGTTGGCATTTGACAACTGTCCGTGGCTAGTAAATTGAATATTACGAAATTACTACGTGGTAGAAAACTCAAGATTTATTAGCGTGCTCATATCTCTATCTAACCATATCGGTGAAATTATGTGGCCAAACCTATTGCAGACAGGTAATAGTAGGGCATTGAAAACCCGCAGATCTGCCAAAATTGAAACGAATTTACGCGATGAAATCGTATACTACGAAATTACTTCACTTTCGAATTTTTTTAAATTCCCATCATAACTATCGTATTCAAATCCCTCTAAGTCTATGTGAGCGAATTTCTGGAGCCGACCATATTACATACAGACAGTAGGGCACCGAAAAGCACGAAAACACCAACATTTAAGCCAATTTTTGCCTAATAAAATTATTTCACCTAGACTTTGTTATATTCGGAATATACCTAGTATATTAAGGCTCAAGTCTATGTAGGTGAAATTATGGGGCTAAACATATTACAGACAATAGGGTACTGAAAACTGTGAATCACCGGAGATTTAGCTAATTTTCGGTATGAAATTGTGCACTACGAAATTACTTCATGGTAAATAATTGTTTAACCTCAATCTATTACTTCACTGGCTTCTTGATATACCTATCTATCTATATGGTTGAAATTCTGTGGCCGAATTTCCTGTAGACGTTCTTAACTTAGCACATGCATAGGACTACACTTTCGGTTGATTTCTGTATTCAACAATCTGCTACAATATTATTGACAGCAGTTTTGACTGGGAATTTGGAACCTGGTAGTCTATCAATACTGCTACATAATTGCATTGGCCCTTCATGGATTTATTCCCACGGATGGGTTAAAGACAAAAGGATACTACTGATAATCACACATCCATTATTCATTCGTATCCCGCGAGTTCTCTTTCGATACGAGATCGAGAAATGTATCTCTTATGTAGGGCCTATTGAGTAGCCATTGGCGCAGCGATTTCACGATCTGCAGCGTTGCTTCTACAGTCTGCTACGGAGATAGCCTGGGTCCTGGTCTGTCTGGTATCCGAAGTTGAGTCTGTGTAAGAGTCTAGTCGTTGTGATAACGTAAGAAGATGACCGATCATTACATTAGAGGTGTAGTTTCGAAGAAGCCAAGCCTTTATTTTTAGATGGATCCATTATTGTTAGCGAACTCTGTCTACTTTTTCGCCCTCTACAATATTATTACGCATGTTTTTCTTTTGAAATTTACTACACACATAGTACGCCTCAAGACTGTCTGTAACAAGTCTGTAATTTTTACCCTATCTCGAATGCAACAAATGTGAATCAAACTATAATACAATACGGTAAAGGTTAAACAGACATGGTACATCATTGTCGTCCTCATAATTTATTAACCCTGTATTACCTAAATTGAGTCAAGAATATAAAAATAATATTTGGTTATTGAGTGCCTATTTGCAGGCAAATAGACGACTGTTTTGAAGAGTTACTATTGGAATGACTGGCTCAATTATCGAGCCAGTCATTTCATTGGTGAATTTTCAAAAACGATCGTCTCTTGACCTGCAAATTAACATCCTCAAGATCACTGTAGAGGCCGGTTTTGGCGATCTCCTCATGAAAGGGTTAAAATACATTAAGAGAAGATGATAGGCTTACATGGGCAGTCGTTGTCGTTGCAATACTTAATACAGGTCTATGATAGCAATAAGTAGGTTGGTAGGGGGGGGGGGGGGTGCGGGGCTACCAGTCAAAGTATTAAAAAGATATTCGTATAGTTGTTTTATCTGAGATATTGAAATTTCGGTGTTAAACATTCTAAAGGATTTTGTTAGAAAAACACACAAGTGTGCCCAAGTAAGTCACATCTTGGTGGCGGTTGCTTGAAATGACTTCCATAGGCCTAGCGTTAGTCAATCGGTCACTGAATCCGGATGGTATAGTAATACATTAATACCGCGCTCGTGTTGATATCGATGGATCTCTGAGCTTCTTGACTATCAATTTGCAGAAAACTATACAGGTAAGGTGTTGACTATTTTGAAACCAATTTGTCTTGGTGCTGTTGCTGCTTGTGGCAGTAACATCGCCCAGTCAAATTAGTTTCAAAATATTCACCAGCATGTTTTGTAAATAGCAAAGACATACAATTCGTACAACGTGTCGGACTATTAAGCATTTAAGACGGACTAAATTAAGTCAGTCATGACGTCATGATTATGACGTCATCCTATACGTCACGTCGTTTATTATGACATCATATGACGTAATATGATGGATAGAAAACATGAAAATGCCAATTAGCAAGTGGTATTAATTATCCTCCCTCCGTCAGAGGACGAGTACATTGTATTCAGGGCAACAATCTATGATTGGCCTCGTTAAGATATGTGACCTATAAATATGGGTGGTCTCTTAATACAAGTGGTCCATATTGTGTGGGCCACGCATTATCAAGTGGTATTAGCCATGTAATGCTCAATTTGCTCATGACAATTTCAATAGAGAGATCCATTTCTAGGTATGCCACGCCTATTTCTAACTAAGCTCCACGCCTTTTTGCGTGTTGGAATCGATGTATATATATATACGCTGAATAATGGATTCCCAGACTTTCAATTTCAAGGTAACTATACAGGTAAGCTGATGACTATTTTGAAACTAATTTGACTGGTTGCTTTTAAAGGTTGGCTGCCTCTGGCCGCAACAACGCCAGGTCAAATTAGTTTCAAAATATTCAACACGATGTTGATTAAACAGTAAAGACATACAATTCGTACACTTGCCGGACTATTCAGTGTTCATGACTGAGCTCGATAAGCCATTCATTCACACATTTTGGATTGTGACGTCAGCCTGTGTATGAAGTAATTGATTATGACGTCATATCCTTCAGTTACAGATCGAACCCATCCATTATCATAGAAAATGACTGTTGAATAAATTGCAAAGACATACAATTCGAACAGCGTCTAATCAAATTAGTTTCAAAATATTCAACAGCATGTTGATTAAATAGTTAAGACGTGCAATTCGCATACTTGACTGGCTATTCAATGTTCCTGGTGGAGCTAGATACGTCATTCATCACACATTTTGATTGTGAGGTCCAGCTACATCAGACCTAAATAATTATGACGTCATATACAGAAAAATCCATTATCATAGAAAATGTCCTATGTCTAATTGCCGTCCAAGAGACCATTATGGTTTTTCTTTTGCAATTTATTACTGGAATTATAGGATCGGTTATCCAACCAGTCATTCCAGTGGTAAACTTTCAAAACAAGTTCTCCGGCGAGTAGCTAATGCAAATGGACATTTCTCACAATCACCGCAAGAAGCCATTTGTGGTCAGTTTGATAGAGTGCTAAAGTGGACATATAAGAGACGCCGCGAGTGGGCGTGTGCTTGTGTACTTTCATCTGCAGAAGGAATGATAAACATGTTTTGTACGCAGTCCTCCAGCAAGAGAAGCTTATTTAGAGTAGCTATTTGGAGTTCCGTTGGCTGTTTATTAAAATAATTAAGCGGTCATCGCCGGCAAACTCTATTACAGTCGGACCCTATAGGCAATTCTAGGCAGCTTTAAATAGAAGCGTGCCCGCAGGAGCGTGCACGCAATAAGCTATTCTCGTGAGCGATCTAGTCATTTTTTATATCTATGGTATTGACATTTTCCAGCAGTGTCGATGCTGCACATGCGCGTATCTTCTTTCTGCTCTTTCTTGGCTCGCTGCTTTGGCCGCATATCTCCATGTCCATTCCATGAAAACAATACTGTGATGGAATCCAATATAGCACACGTCCTATGCGAATGATGTACTGATGTGGTTCCATTGTGGTTGACTCGACACCAGATATGGTGTCTGTCTGAATGGATCTTTCCCGTTTATCCATCCATCATATGACGTCATAATCAGATACGTGACGTGTAGGATGACGTCATAATCAATGAGGTCAAGAATGACGTAGATAAGTACGTCACGAACGCATAATTGGTGACAGATTAAGCGTTGTTGCACGAATTGTAGGCTATGTATTTACTCTTTAATAATGATACTGCTGAATATTCTGAAACTAATTTGACTTGGCGCTGTTGCTGTTATAGGCAGCAGGCAGCAACAACAGCATTCAGCGAAATTAGTTTCAAAATATTCAACAGCTTACTTGTAGAGTTTTCCGGAAATTGAGATTCAGTGAGTGCATGGATCGATCGATCCCAACACGAGCGAGGTGTACGTGGAGCTTAGCTTAGAGACGGACGGGGCATATATAAATCTGGAAAGGTCCATTACCCAAAATAGTGTAGCTCGCTACTGATCAGGGTGGATGCATGCTTGCTGGATTTTAATTCTCCGATGTCATGAATTGCTGCTGTTGTTGGTATGGTCATCTGCTGGCCATCAAGGCACCTTATGGACACCCACCCCCCTTTCATAACGCCATCTGCGGCATTAATAACTGTATATGATAGAATCTATTACTTTGAAAAAGTCGTCCTCCACTGTGGCCTCAGTCAGGTTTCATTTACACTTTACAGAGATCGTGTTGTGCCTCATCTGACGCGAGGTTATGTATAGTCGTGCGCACAATGATCGTATTTGTTCCATGGATTTGTACTGTGCATGAATGGTCTTGTTTTATGTGGTGATTTGTCATGGATATCCTTCCATGGATTTGAAATTGATGGTTTAGACTATACCTGTTCAGCTTTTCCTCATGGTGAGTGGATGTATTCACGTGATTCGTTTCCTATTTTCTGTTGATGGTGAGATAATTGCACCTGTCATAATACGAAGCGCTTGAATTTGTATTCTGGATGTTATCTAATTTTGCGAGTTCAGTTGTGTTGTCCTTTAGCTGGATCCATACGTTGTTCCTACCAATAGATGGATCCGATCTGCCTCTCAAGTATATTACGTCATAATCAAATGCGTCACATTTTAGCTGACGCTATGATCAAAATGGCGTAGCTCCGTCGCAAAAATAGGAAAGTCCGTCACGAAAGTGTCCGAATGGTATATCTTCGATGGATTTACAATTTAATTCTGTTGAATATTTTAAGGCGACTTGGACTGGGAGACGTTGCTGTAAATGTACCTTGGAATTTAGTTCTTGGAATTCAGAGTAGAAATATTTAAACGTTTATAACATGCGAAAAAATGCGAAATACGTACAAATTGACCAACTATTGCCTCGCGATTCGAAGCTTTCTCGTTGCTTTGGATGCGACTATCTGAAACGGGGACTTGCATGTAACTCCTTTCTCGAAGGCGACACCAAGGTACGTCTGTCGGTCTTCGTATGCTCAGGCAGTCTGTCCCATATTCAAGTTTCCTGCTTGTTGTTTTGTTAAGAGCATGAGATTAGCGAGAGTAGGTGATAATTTCACATTGTTCACCGTCACACACACACGCGCGCACACACACACACGTACGCACGCAGACACCCACCCACCTACCCACCTACCCACCTACCCACCCACACACACACGCACGCACGCACGCACGCACGCACGCACACTATGCACGGGCCAATATTGTGATTTTGTGTCTTGACGAGTGACTTTGAAAATCATTTTCTCAGCATCCATATCAAGTATTTTATAGAGCCAGGTAGGCCGGCATGCAGGCAGGCAGGCAGGCAGGCAGGAAGGAAGGAAGGAAGGCAGGTTGGCAGGCAAAGGAAGAGACGTGAAGTTAAAGATAATTATTTTGTCAGTACTCCTTGCATTTTTATTGGTACCCAGTTAGCGCGATTCAATGAATTTAATTATTCGCTAGTAATTAAATCTAATTAAGATAATGCCCGGCCATTGATAAATGATTATCACGCGGGCCATCTTAGAGACACTGGCAAGAGATGTACGGATGTGTATGTCCATTAAATCTTAACGATTTGTCATTTGATCCTTTTGGTGGACTGACAATTAAAACAAACAGTTCATAAATAATGCATTAATTTCTCTGTATTCGCATTGTCACTCCACTCCACTCCACTCAACTACCTCTCTCACTTCATCCACTCCTCTCATTCTCTCCCTCTCTACTGTCTCCCGCTCCAAAATGTATCCACCACCACCACCACCACCAAACACCACCACCACCAGCACCACCACCACCACCACCACCACCACAACCACCACCACCACCACCACCACGACTACTGCCACTCCACATTTCTCCCTCTGTAACTCCTATAACTCCCCCCCCCACCTCCCTTCCCTCTCTCTCTCTCTCTCTCTCTCTCTCTCTCTCTCTCTCTCCCCCCTCTCTCTCTCTCTCTCTGTGTGTGTGTGTCTCTTGCTGTAGGGGGGTGCATAGACCTCATGACTTTGCGTGAATACAGACTCGATCATTTCAATGTGGTTACTATTATATCGCATCAATCTAATAATTTTTATTCTCTGTAGAAAAGCCTGCAGGTCATCTCCGGTAAATTGGTCAATAATAACTAATAGCCGGTTGGATGCTCCGTACCACATCGCCTTTGCGGGCCTATGAATGGGTACCTCGCCTTTGAAATCAACTTCAAGATTCCTTTATTAAATCAAGAGTATATGATATAGAGCCTTCAATAACATGCCGGTATACACCGATTCACACATTTAAAGCTAATAATTATTGCGGGTAAACTTACCTTAATCTCTCTTTATGCAACAAGTAAACGGTGTAACTATTAACAATTATCCCTTATTCGCACACTCCCACACTCCCGCATGTACAGCCGCACACATGTACGTATAAAATTAGTAAATACCTAACATAAAATACGTTCTAGGATAAGGTAGGATAACCTCTCTCTGAAACAGGTTACTGACTGAAACACATTGATGTATTACGTTTATTGACCACAACCGAACAACCATAAATTTACGTCTTCCCCATATAGCCACCAACCCCGCCAATACGCTTTGTATCTTTTCGATTTGAGGTAATAGTAACGCGTATTGTGCTATTTCCCGCATATTATGTTTAGATCAGAATTAGGTAGTGCTTATCTTAGGTACAATTGTAGACGTGTATCCCTGTTACAGAAATTATGCCTTTACACTAGAAAAGTTCTTAAACACGTCGTCAAATAATAATCACTGCGACCGCTGCTGACAATTTTGCCACCGCAACTACTACTACTACTACTACTACTACTACTACTACTACTACTACTGCTGCTGCTGCTGCTGCTGCTGCTGCTGCTGCTGCTGCTGCTGCTGCTACTACTACTAGTACTACTACTACTGCTGCTGCTGCTGCTACTACTACTACTACTACTACAACCGCTACTGCTACTGCCGCCGCCACCGCCACCACCACTTGTCCCGATACTCAGGATAGTATTAATGCGTTGTTTAATTATATTGACCTATTCTATTTTAACAACATGTATCCTACTGCCGGACAAAAAATAGAATAGGTCACTTCAGGTCAGTAGGTCATGTGCACGTCGTGAATTCTTGCGAATTATCCCCCAGGCTCTAGATGACTGTGTCATGATTTTAGTTGTGGTCAAATCGCGTCTCAATAAACGTCATAAATCACTTCTATAGTCACGAGGGCATGGGAACAGCGCATACACATTATTGTATTTATTTCACCTCAGGGTATTTGTCACTGCGGTCATTTACGGGTAACCCTTTCATCAATATACTACCAGATGCGACAGATTGGACAGGATGTGTGAAGTATTTGTTGAATAGTTGAAACTAATTCGACTGGAAGTTGTTGCTTCCCAGGCCAGCAACACCTTCCAGTCGAATTAGTTTTCAGAATATTTAACCGCACATCTGCAGTGATGGGTTAAATTGAAAAATTCAATATATCATATGTGACGGTGTTAACTTAATTATAATTTCTAGTATTTGAACTATTTCTCCAGGTGATTGATTAGTCCTATTAATTCAACATGTCAAATAGTCCACATTTGTGGCCGTAGAAAGAGATTGGTATTTGACAGTGCGCTTTACGGGTCAATAGGCTAGTTAGATTATTGAGGTTCGACGATTGACCCTTTAATGATTAAATTTGGTTAAAAAATTAAAATATTTACTTATAGAATGCCCATTTGTCGGGCAAGAGAAAAATATTTTTTGAAAATTTAACACTGGAATAACTGGCTCGGTTACCGAGCCAGTCATTCCAGTGGTAAATTTTCAAAAATTGTATTTTCTTGCTCTACAAATGAACATTCACCAAAACCACTTCATCGGCTGCTTTTGGCCGGCTTCGTCGTGAAAGGGTTAATCACGGTCAACATCGTCGTGCTTTGTGCATAGACAAGCGTGGCGCAATTTTGAGACTGTTAGGGTTGATGGTAAAAAGCAATACTCGTGAGTAGCCACG
This sequence comes from Chaetoderma sp. LZ-2023a, assembly GCA_034401795.1. Taxonomy (NCBI): domain Eukaryota; kingdom Metazoa; phylum Mollusca; class Caudofoveata; order Chaetodermatida; family Chaetodermatidae; genus Chaetoderma; species Chaetoderma sp. LZ-2023a. Next base: position 48,030,609 of record CM067368.1, read on the forward strand.
CTCCTTCTAGGTCTAAATGGAACTTAGTATACATAGCTTTAGAAATGTGTCGACTCTGGGGCCAACCAGTAGATACAGTATAATTGTCACATAATGGCATCTTGCTTATTGGAGCATCGTATTTGTTAACACGTCATGGACAAATGGGTGAATCCGATCTGTCACTCAAGTGTATGACGTCATAATCAATTACGTCACATAAAGGGTGAGGTTACAATCATAATTGACAGAAATACTCCGTCATGAATTAAACCTAGATTAGTCCGTCAGTTGTACGAATTGCATGTCTTTACTATTTAACAAGCATTCTGTTGAATATTTTGAAACTAATTTTACTAGTGTTACTACTGCCATAGAAATACTCCGTCATGAACCTGGAATAGGTCATAGGTAGCAACAGCCCCCACCCACCCAACCTCCCCCTCCCACCCACACCCACACACCCCTCCAACACACACACTGGCGCGCGCGCGCACACGCACGCACACACGCACGCACACACACACACCCCACACACCACACGCACGCACGCACGCACGCACGCACGCACGCACGCACGCACGCACGCACGAACGCACGCACGCACGCACGCACGCACGCACGCACGCACGCACAACCCCCAACTCCCACACTCACATGTTAGCTGTATAATTACCACTGAATTTGGATTCTGAGAATTCAGGATTCTAAGTATATAAATCGATCCCATTAGCCGCAAAGCATGGGCGGAGCTGAGCTAGAGATGGGCGAGGCATAGATAAAAGTGGATTCATCCATTAACTATCGACCCGTAATCCCTCTTCCCAGCTTTGATTCAGTCCAGCGAACATTATTTCCATGCCATTCATAAAACAATCTGAGAAATTAATCGAGGAAGGCAACCCATTTCGAAAATCATTCTGGAAGTCGTCGTTTGGTTTGCTGACAACAAATATACAATTGCTGGAAGAATACGCTTTACTTTTGATTTTCTGTATGAAGCTGCCTTGATAGCGCAGGTTACTGGGCCAATACTAGACCAGCACCGAGCCATCTTGGCCCGGTATTGGTCCAGTACCGGACCCGTACCCTGCTGCGTTACCTGGGTAGAGTTAGTCGATTTTAATGTTGTCCATGATAAGTTCCTGTCAAAGTGTTTGTATGCTGTATGATTACTGTATTCTGCGGCTGTAGTAGTAGAAACATCTTACAGCTGCTATCAGTCCTTCTTCACTTCTGCCCACTGTGTCTTGTCCTCAGCCGAAATCTTTAGCTTCCTCAGGTCCATTCTTGAATTGAGTCTAGACTTGTCTACTGGTTGTCAAATTGTTCACAATATCCAATAGATTGCATGTATAGTCACCCCAAAAATGAGATCATGGGAATTCCGGGTTCAAAGGCTAAAGAAGAACGATCGCACCACGCCACTCCCCAAGGGCCTGGTAGCTGACTTCTTTTGTGAAAAGTTGATCGCTTAAGACCGGTTTTGAGTGTTAACCACTTTCGTATCAACAGCGCATTACAGCGCTCAAAATACTATTTATTTAAATTAACCATTTAATTGCCAATATTTTTCAAGGAAATTCTGAGATTTTTGCAGCCAAAAAGAGAATTTTTGTAAATTTACAACGAAAATTTACACACAAAAAATTGATTTCTGTTATCCTTCAAATGGGCATTCATCAAAAGTGTAATGGTACGGAAAATTCAAATATCTGCTTAGCCAGTGTCCAATTGCAGACAAAAAAAGATTATTTTTGAAAATTTACCACTAGAATGACTGCCATTAAAGGGTTAAGAGTGGTTAAGTGGCTGTATATTTAGAAGGAAATAAGCGCATACCATTCAATGTTAAAAAAATAAAATAATAAATCTGCCACTAGCAACCGTATGTGGTAGCTTCCTGTCAGTATTTGAACGATAATGTCGTAAAAAATTAATATACCACCATATCAGCTAGGGAAGATCAGCCAACCGTGAATATGCCATTCCGCGTGGCTTAGTCAGCCATGTTGACTGCCACTTTTGACATAATTATGTTGTTTTTCTATAAAGACTGATAGAATTAAAATATGTTACAAGGCTTGATTTGTTGGAGGTTATGTCTGAGTAACTGACAAGGTTCGGGTTATCTAGTAAGCGTATTATGTAAACCCCCGTGTAGTACTTACGGCTTTGTAAACAGATTAGCAGTTTAAAATGAATTTTATTATATTATGTCTGTTTTATTACAAAATCGACACACTCCCTGACAGAACATGTATTTACGGGGCAAAGAAAGGCTGCTTTTTATGGGATTAGGATTAAGGGCCAATATGATTAGCGACAGGGTAAGCTATAGATACCATTCACATGGTTAGGTAGAATGGATAAATCCAATCTGTCACTCAAGTATATACGGCGTCATAATGAATTACATCACGTGTAGGCTGACGTCGGAATGATAATTGGCAGGAATACCCCGTCGTGAACTTGGAATAGCCCGTCAGGTGTACGAAGTACATGTCTTTAATGGAGTTACTATTTAACCCTTAGCACATAGATGTCAATAATCTATCTTTTACGGTGTCAATAGCAAAGAAACTGGTGCACACTTTTCAATAATTTTGGTGGAAGATGGTGCTGTCTACGACAGCACCATCTTCCACCAAAATTGTTGAAAAATAAATACCAGTTCAACTTTTACTTTAATTTAAAATTTTGACGTCAGAGTGGTAAGGGTTAATAAGCATTCTGCTGAATTTTTTGAAACCAATTTTACTGGGAGCTGTTGCTGCCATATGCAGCAACAGCACCGACTCAAATTAGACTCGAAATACCAAACAGCTTACCTGTATAGTTACCTTGATATTGGGATTCTTTGAATTCAGGGTTCGATCGTTCCCAACACGGGAAAAGAGTGGGCGGAGCTTAGTTAGCGATGGGCGTGGCATAGCTAAAAGTCGATTCATCCATTAAAGTTACTGTTAACTATGCTCACCCTGATTGATTGCTTGATTTGCGATATGTTCTGATGGGATGTTAGAGTTATTTCGAGGGCAGGGTTAGCTAGGCGGATTAGCGAGTGGAAGAGTTAGAGAGGGATTGGTTAGCTAGTGGTGGGCTTAGCGATACATGGGTTAGCTAGAGTGAGAATAACATAGGATGAGAGTTCAATAGACTGAGTTTTTGATAGCGTTAGAGCTCAACCCTAGCTAAATCTCACCCTAGCTAACGATCACACTATCTAATTCCCTCACCTTTTTAACTCACCATTTAGAGAGTGGCTAGAATGAGAGTTAGTTACGGTGCAAGTAAACTATGATACGAGTTAGTTAGGGTGCGAGATAAAAGTTAGTGTAAGCATTATCTAGTGCGGGATTTAAGTATGGTGATGGTTAGCTACGGCAAGAGTTCGATAACCGAACCAGTCAGTCCAGTTGTAAATTTTCAAAATAGTCTTCTCTTGGTCTGCAAATGGACATTTATCATGGAAAATCGAGGATTAATTATGGTCATGGTCATTGTAGTGATGTTGCGGTTGTGTTATGTGCGGATTCAGTCTAGATTTATTCTACAGCTAATTTTAAAGTATCGGTTAGGACAAGAGATATTCTTAGATTTATTCTTGATTTATTCTTCTTGGTTTGGCTTATTTAGAATGCGCTATGCAAGCACTCATAGGGATACACGTACGCACAAACACGGAGACGTGTGCTTAATATGGTAACACATAGTCTTAAAAACATATGGTTTATCCAGGCATAATTGTGGCAATTGGCAGTAAATATAATGATTTAGGTGGCACTGGTATGTTCGCTATGTGGCTGTACCGTATCCAGGTCCCTATAAAGCTATTTGATTTTTTTTGTCATCTATGACCGACTGTTAGTCGTTTTCATATTGATCTAATAGTTGCAATTATCTAATTATGATTTTGCAAACGGGATTGGTTGGAGTCTGTTGCTGTCAGAGACAGCAACGGACTCCAAACAACCCCGTTTTCAAAATTACCACCAGTCATCAGTTAACTAGCTCGCATTAGATTGAATATTGGTGCAAATCATGTTACGGGTTAACGACTTTCGATCGAAAATCGGAAGTCGTTAAATACAACGATATAAAACAGATCTCCGCCTGTATAACGAGGTTCGATTAGACCATCAAACGCGATCGATCGTTTATAATAGGATAGGTTTGAATCGGTGATCGTAACTGTGATTGTAACAGATTATATGAGGATCATTCGAGTTGAGTAGAGATGTTAAATTTATTTTTTTCCAACTTAAGTTGACCTAGTATGTAAAATACTGATGAAATAACTTAATCAGAATCAAATTTATTTAAATCAATTAGATATAAGTGTGTCGTTATTAAAGTCTTTCTCTTATTTAAGTGTATCGAATCTGGATTTGAAAAGTTTGATGAAGATGTTTCAGTAATCATCCAGACGGATAATTCGAAACTCACGTAGGCTATGATTTTGTAAAATATCAATTTGAATATGTTTTTTAACTCCCGTATGTGTCAACCGCGCCTCAAAGCGCTAAAAATACTACCTATATAAAGTAAGCATGTTAACGGTCAACACTTTTCAAGAAACTTTAATATGTGTAGACTATTTTGTTGTAAATTGACCTCTGAAATCTTTGACCGGCTTGACCATTAAAGGGGTAATGGTAAAGAAAATTGAAACTTGCTTACACCAGTATCCATTTGCAGGTCAAGAGAAGAATATTTTTGAAAATTTACCACTGGAATGACTGGCTCGGTTACCGAGCCAGTCATTCCAGTAGTTAATTTTCTAAAATACGCTTCTCTTGGCCTGCTAATAGACATGCCTCAAGACCGCTGCAGTTGTTTTGGTCCGTTTGATCATTAAAAGGTTAGGTCGACACAAGAGGAGCTAAGCATATATGTATGGAGAGGAAAGCAATCATGTGTCGTGTTAGAATTTTAAACAACACTGTCTCTCCGTATACAAGCAAAACGCGATAGAGGAATCCATTTCTAGCTATGCCCCTCCCATTTCTAGCTATGCCCGCCCATTTTTAAGCCACGCCCGGCCCATTTCTAGCTATGCCCCACCCATTTTTAGCTATACCACGCTCATTTCTAGCTAATCTCGGACCAATTTTTAAAGGAATACGGCGTTGATGTAGAGAGTAGCGAAATGTGTTTCTGTTACAAAGTTGAACGTTAGTTATTGTGTTAAAAGGAACATGATACGATTAACTAAGAATACAGCGTTAAATGAGTTTATGTATGATTCGCCTGAATCATAATAATTTGAATGTGGGAGCTGCGGGCGGGAGGGCTTGGTTTGGTTGGGGGCGGGCTGTGTGACTTTAACTTATAAACGATTATTAGCCACTAAATAGGCACATATTGGCCAATCACTTGCATTATGACGTAACAATTGAGGGTCGCGTGATTGTGGTACTTTAAGGTAGGTGGTCTTATAACAACATGTCTTAAAGTACCACGATCACGTAACAAGCACATGGCCTCAAGAGTCGATCCATACCCTGACCAAGCGCATAATTCACCTTATGATCTGATGGCATATGACGCCTTAATCAGCTACGCGGCGTGTAGGATGACGTCATAATCATTACGTCATAAATGATTCTATTAGGCCCGTCTTTAATTCTTAATAGTCCGACACGTTGTATGAATTCTATGTCTTTACTATTTAATAAACATGATGTTGAATATTTTGAAACTAATTTGACTGGGCGCTGTTGCTGCCATAGGTAGCAACAGCACCCAGTCAAATTAGTTTCAAAATATTCAACATTTTAATTACCTGTATACTTTTCTCGAAATTTTTAGTCAGGGAGCTCAGAGATCGCTCGATCCCAACACGGGCGAGGTGTGGGTGGAGGTTAGCTAGAGATGGGCGGGGCATAGCTAAGATGGAAAGGCCCATGGTTGAAGCCTCTAAATAGCGGACTTATGTTCTCCAAATTCAAGATGTCGGGAATAATTTGAAAACTTCAAAGATAGAAATATTATTCTTGATGTCTTTAATAGTAATGTCCTTAGTAAGAAATATGGGTTATAGCGCCGATGGGCGAGTTTTATTGCATCTAAATGCCGACTAAACCGCAATGCATTTAAGAATTCAAGTCAACCGTCTTTAACCGTAATTGAGCATTTTAATGTCATAATCATAAATTTTAATTCATTTCTTAACCAACCATATATAGTCATAGGCCTATCAACGTGGATTGAGATGACATATTGGCCTATTCTACATTGTGACCCGTGTTTCGCCGCCAGGTGGAATTTAGGTCTCTCAGGTTTAAAAAATATAGAACCAGGCTATAGACACAATATCGCGATTTAAAATGAAATATTTAAATTTTTAATTTATCAAATAAATCATTTGTTCGTTATTGTAATAAATCATTATTTGGTTTTTATATATATGCGCCTGTGGGTGCTGCGCATGTAGGTAATATAGCGTGTTTAGTCGTATTGTGGCCTAATCATCCCCCGTGCTATCATTTCAGCGAGACTACAGCAACAAGCTTTTGAAAATAAACACACAAGTGTGTCTGCTTAAGGAATGTGTAAATAGAAGTAGTAACACTTTAAACACATTTAATACCACAACGCCGATGTGGAAATTTTTTATGGCTTACGAAATATTACAAACTAATTTGACTGGAATGCCTTGCTGCGTGCGGCAGTAACAATTTTCAGAAAACTAGATTCAAAATAGTTAGCATGGCTCCTATTTTGTTGCTTTGATTCTGAGATTATGGGATATTAGGATCGAAAGGGTTTAGCTTATGTCCCTTGAGGGGGTTTTACGCTTGTCCCATAACTTGCATTCTACCTGACTCATCGCCCGTATTCGCTATACAGGTATTTTGTAAACAATTGCCTCGTGCACTAAAAAGGAGCTGTTTTTAATTATATTTTTTCTGAATTCGAAATTTCTAGATCAAGAACCGGTACCGTAATTTGAAATGAATCTGGCTTAACCAATGAATATGTGTGAACTGGGATGAGCGAAGACGGTGACGTCAAGTGGAGGCGATTTCGTTTTCTGTATAAATAAATACCGGTTTAATATTTTGACATTTAGTAGCAATTTAAATCGTACACGTGAAGTATTTTACAAATGAAGTTAATTTTTTCCAATATAGGCCTGCTTGTCATTAATGTTTAAATATATGTTATCGGCGATTCATATATGACATATTAATTAGGCCTACATATAAGTATTATTGCTCAGCGAATTTTATATTCAAATTAATAACAGTTTTTTCTGTGTGAAACAGGCATATTTACAGATTTTGGCAGATTTTGTTTAAATAACAATCGTTAACAGCGAAAACAAGGAAAAAAGTTCTTTTTATTTTAAACACCTGTTAAAGTAACTAGCTTTATAGGAGTCAAAGTGAACTATTTGCTATACTAACCATGCCTCATTTACGGAATGTGTACTACTCGCCCACGTTGTACGGAAAGAATAAGTCAGAAGACACAGATATTAATTCTAATTATTCCCCACTTATTCGCATCAAAGAAACGGTGATTGAGAAAGACCTACGCCCTGGAACTGAGAAGGTAAGCTATAAGACAACATCGGGGTCCATTTCCAGATACGCTCCGCCCGTTTCTACCTAAGCTCCGCCCATGTTTTCCTAGCGTTGTAATCTATGTATATACTTTGAAGGGGATGACATATTATTATTAAAGACAGGTAGGCTAAATTATATGCTCGTGTTATAGTTAAAACGGTAGGTGTTACGCCTACTACAATGTACAAATTAACGTAGGCCTATGGTCAGCGCTGTACAATGTCATGTTCCAAATATCTGAGAGGGTACGGGCGCGTGTGGGTGTGTGCGAACATGTGGATTCTTCTGTATAGATTCGTCCAAGATTCTTATGACACAGCGACTCGGATATGTAACGTTAACGTTGTCATAACATCGTAACACTGACTCGGATCTGCTGCTCGATCGATACTTCCCAGGGCGCCATCGGGTTCATTTAAGGTTGTTGTTTCTTTATTTTAAACATACTTTGTTTTTAGCTATATTATCAATGGTATGTATTCATAATTCAAACTGGCAAAGAGACGGCTCCCTCACTGCAATTTAGAAGTGTGCAATCCATGGATGCTTTGGACTATTTCCCATAATCCTCTTTGCCTCTCTCCCCGCCCATGAATATATGTGGGTACAGGGTGTCTTCTTCTTCTTCTTCTTCTTCTTTTTCTTCTTCTTCAGCGTTTGATTTGTTATCGCCATATCCTTAGTCCGATAGTAGTCAGAGAATGGTTAATACGGTGAAGAATCTGCTTCCGATGCATGTTGTATAGTCCTGCTTCAACTAGTCATGTCTCTCGTATTTACGTTGAGTATAGTATATAGTTCTGAAGGATATGGGCTGGTGTCTGGGATACTCGTCTGCAAGTTCACAGTGCAGTGTCAATTAGGTTCATTCTCGTGTGGTATCTACGAGATCACAGTGGCAAATTCTGAGTTGAAAGATGACTATAGTATGTTGAAGAGTCTGTGCTATGGGTTGTATTCTCCATGGCTGCACCACGAGTTAGTCTTGCAATTCGGCTTCAGAAGGATATTAGCTTCTTCAAAGGATTGCCAACCTGCGAGATATCACCATTCAATTGCATGCACTCCTGTCTTCAGAGTGCCGTTGTCATGGTTCTTGTGGGATAGGATTCAACCTATGACGTCATAGGTTTAATTAACTCGCAGAAAATTATAGCAACATAGCGTTCTTTAACACCATTTTAATCGGATTTATATATAAATGTCGCAGGAAAGTTTTACACAGTAGGTTAATATGAGGTCTACGATAGAACTGCGTGTTTTATGCAAACGATGGTGACCCTTCTTGTGTCCCCCTTTAAGGGTACTGCAGATCTAACCTTCAGTAAATGTTAGATGTGGGTCAAAGTCCACGTCGACCTTTTAAAAATTGGGTTCACAGTAGCAGCTTCATCTGTGTACGCATGGGCATGTCTTTATTTTGGGGATTATTTTCAATCAGTTCTATCGAGCGGATGTGATGTACCGCGGGGGTTTGGTTGTCTTTGTTTGTCGTATGTTTGCTATGATTAGATGGATTTGTGGATTGAGCCGTACCTTTATCTATCTTTCTCGTGCTAGCATCTCATGTCAAATTGTGTGTTGTTGTATGTCATCTTTAATAGAGCTACCTAAAGCTTTCATAGGATGGCTGAAATTAAAGAGTTTCACTCTGTTTCTATTTTTACCTGGATCTTAGAAAGAAGTAGGTTATAGACCTTTACAGTTTTAGCATTCCCCGCCCATCTCAAGCTAAGCTCCACCCACACGTCGCTCGTGTTGGGATCACTCGATCTCTGAACTACCTGACTATTAATTTCCAGAAACCTATGCAGATAGGCTGTTGAATATTATATTTTTACATGGCAGCAACAGCGTCCAGTCAAATTAATTTCAAAATATTCAACAGCATGTTTATTAAATAGTAAAGACACACTATTCGTACAACGTGTCAGATTATTAAGAGTTTAAGACGGACTAAATCGAGTCATTCATGACGTAATGATTATGACGTCACCATACACGTCGCGTAGTTGAGTGATGGATGAATGAACTGGAATGGTGACTTGTAAGAGGAGTGTTACCGTTTCACTATGTATCACGATATTGAGGTAAAACTATGAATAGATAATGTCTGACAGTAAAATAACAGATCAGAAATTACCTGAATGGGATATCGACAATACGGATCCGATAAACGAAATCCAAAGACTAATTTACTTTATGCATCTTTAACACCCCCCCCAGCACCCACCAACCCGATAAAATAAATGACCGCCCGCATGTAACCTTCTATAAACACCACATATGGCAGTAGTAGATGCCAGTCAATACTCAATATTCTATGGCTTGCATGCGCGTATCGTTGCATTCGTGTCTCGAGAGATCACCTTTTATACGAGATCGACAAAGTATCTCGGTGGTAATAAGTGACCATTGTCGTAGTAATCCCATCAGCTAGTTCGGAAATAAAACGGATCGAATCTTTTAAAGGCACGAGAACCGCCATATTCTTACCATACCATATTATGTAGCCTAAGACCGAATGATAATAAGCGCCTAGGCATAGCTATGAAGAAGTGTTAACAGAACCCTCCTCATTCATCATAAAATTCAACATGATTGCATGCAGAAAAGTTTTGAAAAACGCACCCGAATTTGCGAGTTGCTTCTCTTGTCTGCTCAAGCTGGTAGTATGGGGAGAAAGATAATACCAGAATTAACCCTAGCCACTCCGAGATTCCAGAGATATCAACATTTACATGGTATTCGCAAATTCGCGACCAGGTTTCAAATATTTTCGAAAATGTAGTTCCGTCATTGTCGTGACGTAACAAGATGGATGGTCCTCTACGCTAGAGGCGTATATTCTCGGTACGGACCTACACGTCTGCTTTTTAGATTTCTATGATTAGTCTCCTGACATTGTGAATTCAGAGACGTGATAGATCAAGGGGCTATTTTTTATAAAGCAGTTTGTTTGGTTCTCATTATGTCTGCATGACACGTCCTTACGATTTAAGCACCGTTCCTTACCAGTGATATCCCAGTAACTGAATTCTCCAGAAACTATGCGAGTAATCTATCGAATCGTCTGAAATTAATTTGACTGGAAGCCCCCGCCTCCAGTCAGATTACTTTCAAAATATGCTACATAATATTACCTATATCATAAGAATACTGTGTCGAATCTAGTTTCTAGATTTGATTGAATTAAACAATGTTTGTGAGTGTCTGTGCACACATGGATTAAAAAAGTTGTAAATCTTTTTAAACCGAGACATATACCTGCCTAATCGCCACACTTTGTTTCAACACAGCCCGGATATTTGCTCAGATAATACAGAATGCGAATTTGTCGCCAAACCGCATTCCTGGAGGATCAAGTGGATCACAGGCAAAGTTACTGTTTCTCTTAAGACAAATTCCAGTGAATCCAGTAAGATATTTAGGCCTACCCACGCATGTGTATGCGTTTATTTTGTGACGTTGAAGAACAGATACGCAAATCTTTAAGCTATACTCACGGCTATGGGGGTGGTGTGGGGTTGGGAATTATTCGAGTGGGCAAACTCTATTGGCCAAACCTTAAGCAAAATCAATCAACCAGCACCAATGAAGGGATCCAACATGTCACCAAATCAACTGACGTCATATTCAAATACGTTTGTTAGATGATATCACCGCCAAAGTGACGTATCTTCGTCACGGATGTGGCAACAGTCCGCCACGAAGGTGTCTAAATTGTCTGTCGTGTGCCTGAATTTATAATTTAATAAACATCTGCAACAGCTCCCAATCAAATTAATTTCGAAATCGTCAACAGCTTTTAAAGTGTATTGTTGTCTGAAAATCTGCATTTGGGGAATTCAGGAGTCAACGTGCTAAAATCTATTCAAATCTGTACAAAAACTGGGCGGAGCATCGCTAGAAATGGGCGGTGTGGTGTCCAGATAGATGATTGTCCCTCTGATTATCATCTTCCGTGGTATGCATATGGCGAGCTTATTTGTATGTAAATATCAAATGACACTTGGCGATATATGCTCAATTGACCTCATTAGCATTGTCAACTAGTTTTCTCAATGAGCAGATTTGTATTCGAAAATTTATTTCATATTGGTGGGCACTTCAAATAGAAGTTATAGTTGTTTCAATGTACAACAAAACTGTTCAAAAAAGACCACTTGAACTTTGAAGTGTAAAAGATTACAAAGTTAAGACTATGACTGCGGTAACAACCAGATAACGAGGTCGATAGAATCTCATTAGCTGCGGGTGAAACGTAAAAAGTAAGTCACACTGAGGTCACACTGACCTACATTATGCTACATACTGTAGATCAACACTGTCAGATACACGAGACCGTCATGCATATATTTTTCAAAATAAGCATTTTAATTAGGACACCATTGACCTTGATCGTTGACCTCTGGACTCCAAATTTACAACACATCTTCAGGACCCCACGGGCGCAATTTATACCCTAACATTGATACATGTATTCGAAAAAACTCTTGAGACCACAGCCTGGAATACGAGTTTGTGAATCACTGACTAATTAACTGACTAACTAACTAATTAAGTGACAATCTACCCGCAGGTAAAAATAGCACATTTTGGTTCTCTCATAAAGTACCCATTTTATTATGCGTATAGCACTCAGGTATTCAGTAATTACGTCTAGTTTACAACTCCCAATGCACAAACTGACCAAAACCGGTGGATGCATGCAGTGGTATTGAGAAATGCCCATACAGGGACCAAGAAAAGCATATTTTTGAAGATTTGACCACGACAATGACTGGCTCGATAACCGTTTGAAATTGTCTTTAACACATTTGAGAATTAACTAGCTAAGCCGGCTAGTATCAGATATGTATATGTCTATCGATTAAGTAGGTATATGTAGCGATTATCTGCCGAACGGAAATACGTGTCATTAATCCAGATTAATCTGCTTGTATAGACTAAATAAGAAAAGAAAGGCAATATAGGCACATAGTTATCATGTCCCAAACATTTTGCAAACTTTTACTGGTGAAATTTGATGTAGAATGAAATTCTCTCAGAGACAGTATCCATTGTATGCCAAGATGAGAAGATTTCAGAAAACTGGCAAGTGGAACTACTGGCTCGGAAACCTGTCAGCCCAATGGTATGATTTCTCTTCTACACTCTTCTGGCAGGTAAATGGACAAATCCCAAAACAAAACCAATTCAGTAGTCAGATGGGTTAGGCCTATATACAGATTTCGCACATTATACGGCATAATTTACTAACCAGGCGTCCGTTAGCTAGTGGTTGTTAATTATAGCCGACTAATTAACAATGTAATCTAGTATAATTATTTTGTTTTAAGTTTTGTTTTTTTATCGCTAGGTTTATTATATCTTGTTCCTTCTCGATCGTTATATTGTGTGTAGCCGTGCTGATTACTATGATACATCAGATTTCACAGACAGATACGAGGGTGTTTGAAAGGTTTGAAAGGTTTTGAGCACAACGTAGAACAAAAACCAATAGAGTCCCACGAGACTGAAAGTGTTCGATGCCTTTCCGATAGAAAGATCTCTCGCGTGCCTCAAACCACCCCTCTGCAGCAACATATACCTTATTGTTATCCCATCCTCATATCTCTTACGGAGAAACATTTTCAAACTACTGAATAAAAATGGGTCACCGGGGGCGGGATGGTGTGGTTGGGACAGGTCTGGAGAACGCGTGGAAAAGAGGAACCCAGTTTATCGATCAGTCATATGGCGTAGTAATCAACAACGCCACGTGTAGGCTGACGTCATAATCAATTACGCTATGAATGCCGCGATTTAGTCCGTCATAAAAGCGTAATAGTCCGTCAAGCTGTACTAATTGTATGTCTATACTATTCAATAAACTTTCTGAATTGAATATTTTGAAACTAATTGGACTGGGCGCTGTTGCTGCCATAGGCATATTCAACAGCTTACGTGTAAATTGGCATGCAGAGAGTACAGGGATCGATTGATATCAACACGCGAAAAACGTGGGTGGAGCCTAGCTAGAGATGGGCGAGGCATAACTGGATTCCTCCATTAGCCACCATGAGTTCGTGTCAAAATTCTTGAACAACACCTATGGCAACTTTGGAGGTGTGGACTGGTGCATTAGTCTGGTGGAAGAGCTCACTTTGCCACACCGTTTCTGCCTTACCGATTCCTTCAATTTCCGAGGTAGTTCAACATAGTAGTTGCCTGTCGTGGTGGTTCCACTAGGCATATAATCGATATGAATGATTCCTCTACCACTCCAGAAAACAGGCCATAATCATCTTAGTTAAGCTGGATGCTTTGAATAACTTTGTCCTCGGGAATCCTGCAGGGTTCCACCCCATGTACACGTGTCTCGATTCAGTGTCCTAGTAATAGACCCCAGTATCATCACATGGTACTAAACTTGAGTGAAAGTTCGCAACATTTGCATCATACCTAGTAAGAAGGCCGTCGCTCTTGTCATCACCATTTCTAATGTGTGTATTCTTGGTACCCATATTGCACATACTTTTGCGTTTTGATATGTGCAAATGTTGGTGTAATATTCCATCAATTGATCCATGTGATAATCCACGCTACTCCTTTATCTAGTGTCAAAGACTTGATGACAGTTCTATGCTCCAATTTCTCCATATCGGAATATCGGGTGGGGTGGGGAGAGGCTGCGGTAGCCTTAACAGCTAACACAGCACCACTGAAAAGATAGCATTTATGTTATTACGTTCACTGAGGTCGATTAACCATATAGCATAAAGAAATGTTTCTTAATGCATTGGAATCTAAGTGTACTCAAAACCCATCGTAGATTAACATGGAGACGAACTGTCGCGTGTGGTCAACTTGTTGATAGGCCAGTTAGCAGGAGATGCGGATGGGTGTGTGGTATGGCTTGCAGGACTAATGCTTAAAACCAAGGTCTGCAGTGACATTTAACAGATAGTAAAGAATTTCAGGAACCATAACCCTCACTAGATCGTTAACAGTCTTCGGCCAAATGAATGAATGGTCGGGAGGTAACTAATATAGGTATCCGTTCTTTTAAATCAACTTTATGAAGATCTTTTAGAATTTAATAAATCTTGTACAAAGGCGTACACCCTATGACTCATGTTATCAAGATTAAAACAACCGTGCCCCTCCCATTTCTAGCTACGCTCCGCCCACACCTCGCTCGTGTTGGGATCGATCGATCTCTAAACTCCCTGACTATCAATTTCCAGAAAGCTATACAGGTAAGCTGTTGAATATTTTGAAACCAATTTGACTGGGTGTTGTTCCTGCCTATGGCAGCAACAGCGCCCAGTCAAATCAGTTTCAAAATATTCAACAGCATGTTTATTAAATAGTAGAGAATACAATTCTTACAACATGTCGAACTATTAAGAGTTAAAGACTCTTTATAGTTAAAGCATAGAATCATTTATGACGTAATGATTATGACGTCGTCCTACACGCCGCTTAGCTGATTATTGCGTCATATTACGTCATTACTCTGGAAGGGTCCATTACACGCACGCACACACACACACACGCACGCACGCACGCACGCACGCACGCACGCACGCACGCACGCACGCACGCACGCACGCACGCACGCACGCACGCACGCACGCACGCACGCACGCACGCACGCACGCACGCACGCACGCACTTATTCTCGTCTCCTGAACTACGACACTGTGCAGAGCATCGGTCTAGTCTCTGACTCAGCCACTCACAACGGAGATAGACTTGCTACTAGCTGGTCCGTGAAAGCTGGCTAGCTTTAAAATCTAACACTTATCTAGATCGTCTCATATGCAAGGCGATGGCATAGGTTAAAGATTTGAACTGGATCTCACCTTGAAAATTAAAGCGACCGCCATTACACATTTTAAACTACTACACGATCTTATTATATAGCCCATTTTAATTTTCATATTAAGCAGTACCAACGTGATCACATGTCGACGCAAAGTACAACTGAGTTAACAAGTAAATAACATATTTGTCAGAACCGCTGGTAATTCACCTTTCCAGAGTACCCATCGATGATCTGATGTCATATGACGTCATAATTAGCTAAGCGGCATGTAGGATGACGTCATAATCATTACGTCATAAATGATTATATTAGGCTCGTCTTTAACTCTTAATAGCCGGACACATTATCCGAATTGTATGTCTCTATTATTTAATAAACGTGCTGTTGAATATTTCGAAACTAATTTGACTGGGCGCCAGCACCCAGTCCAATCAGTTTCAAAATATTCAACAGGTTACCTGTATTGTTTTCAAGGAAATTAATAGTCAGGGAGTTCAGAGATCGATCGATCCCAACACGAGCAAAGTGTGGGTGGAGCTTAGCTAGAAATTGGCGGGGCAAAGCTAAAAATGGAAGGGTCCATTAAGAGAAATGTTGGACCATCTCTGTGAATGCACTACAATTTATTGGGTACTCTCAAACAACAAGCTGGCCTCAATTAATACACATTAACAGGAAAGAGAAGAATGTGCAAAACAAAATCTAGTGATAGCTGGAGAAAAACGTTTCTCTCTTGAACTCTGAATTCGCGGAATTAGAACGTGTTCTCACTAGAGAGCTAATCCTGAATAACGCCATACGTCAGTATGGCGGTATTCAGGATTAACTCTCTAGTGAGACTACGGCCTCAATTTCAAGTTAACTATACGCATACGTTGATTGGTAGTTTGAAACTAATTTGATTGGGAGCTGCTGCTCCCAGCTCCCAGTCAAATTAGCATCAATGTTTCCGACAAATTATGTATAAAATTACACATGAATTTTCGAATTCTTCCTTTCGGGTTCAAAGGGTTGGACCAACAGGCAATTAGACGCCATTACGATGCGTTCACACACCATCTTGTAGGCCTATATGTGTATTTTCGTAGTGACGTCATAAGAGTAGCAGGCGGTAGTTGACGTCATTGTCACAGGTTCACAGGGCGCAATGTATATGGTTATGCATTTCTCCAGCGAGGTGGCAGTCAAAACTAATACAATAACGCACACGCACGCACGTACGCGCACCGTTCAAATTGAGAGTACGCACAGTGCGATCAGTGTGAGATTAGTCATACAATATCAGTGAAGGAAGATCACGACAACCGGTGATTTGATAAGGCACATAGGCCATTGCTATAGGGTTCGTACGCAAAAGCATGTCCTTGGGCGACAGGACTACTCCTACGACAAGATCTTATGACAGATTGAGTTGGGCCTTGTTACTGCTAAATTGTCACTTTGTATAATTTTTAATACTTTCGTGTCTGCGTACAATAATACATGGTCAATGGGAACATAGGGTTCTTTAGGAATGTACGCTTTTCTTGTCAAAGACAACGACAACTTTCACCAAAGTTGAATCTTATTCAGCTAGCAGCTTTTCCTGAAACAAAATCTAGAAGTTTTCCACAAAAAATAAATGTTGTAGTTATGTTTGACACGGCTTAGTAAATCTTTGTCAATGATAATATATAATTATCTCCTATACATAATAGGTACGATCGTAGACACGAACATAATAGTCATGATTAACGATTTAACACTCAAATTGGCCAAAATGGCTTCTCCAGTGGTTCTGAGATATGTACACTTGCAGATTAACTAAGAGAAAACTATTTTTGAAATTGTATTACTGGAATGACTCGATAATCGAACCAGTCATTCCAATGGTAAGTATTCAAAAATAGTCTTCTCTTGGTCTGCATTTGGATATTTTCTAAAAGAAGACTGGAATTTTCTTGAATAAATTTGAGGGTTAAAGTGTTAATATGTGATCAGGAGATGAGAGCTTGAAAAGAACCGTCAGTTCATTGGCATAGCTGGGATATATAGACGCTATTGTATCTGCCTGGTGGAGCATCTGTCATGTTTAGAACGTGTATACAGCGATGATCAGCACAGTTATATCGCTTGTTACTCGACCGGTACTGGACCAGTAGCGGGCCAGTAACCTGCGTTATAAGTGGATGTCGGGTGAGAATAAGGATGAGGCCGATGATGAAGACAAGGATATGTGCGAGGTGGGTGGGAGGGGTGATGATGATGCGTCAAATATTATTCTTATGTCAAAGAATGACGCATTGTAAAAACATAAGCAATCCTTGTCAACCAGCCAATTACTGTGATTCCAATATTGGAGAAGTTTAGGAAAGTTCTGCAAATTCACTTTTAGTGTAACTATGAATACTACGATATCTTGTAAAAGATGTTCACAAGTTAGGCATCGACATGTCGCTGGCCTTTGGCACCATTAAACGATATAGGATCTTGGATATACTACGTCAGAATGGCAAAGAGCTGCGACTAGTCAGACTGAAATTGACAAATACCAAGTTGAAAGTGTGAATAAAAATGTGGAGTCTGCAGCATTGGAGACATCCATTGGTTCTACAAAGGGAGACGGCCTCTCTCCGGTGCTGTTTACATGCTATCTTGCCACAACCTTCTAATGTGTGCTAAAGCACCCCACAATACCAGCCCAGCCGTATCAACACTGAACCTCCAACTACAGATGGAGTACGCGGACAATGTAGACTCCATAGATGAGGAAAATCAGACTCTCGATATCTTATCCTTACAGATGCAGAGAAACTCAAGAATGTGAATTTCTTCATGAACGAGGCCAATGCAGAGTTTACCCATGTACACCTTCCAGTACTTTTACAAACTGATAATCTGTGGATCACGGATCCTACTGGCTGAGAAGCTACTCTTGTTTGACACGACATATGTATCACTGATGTTGTACAACTACAACAGCTTGGCAACTCTGAAGGCAGTTCTAGATAAACCTGATGCCTGTCACCGTGAATATCTTCGTAATATACCATCACTGGCATCAGATTCGTTTGCTAATATCTCATGAACTGGTTTGCTAATAGCAGAATCGTGCTAGACTATCGCTAGTGTCACCTTTTTGATGGGCCATACAATATCAGTTATACATGTTTTATTTTAGTAACTATAAATGGTTCCTTTTCTTATACAAGTCGTTTTTCTGGAGGGCTTAGCTAGATTAGATGGCCACCATGTGCGTTAAAATCGTCGCCATAACTTTCGCTGACTAGAGTACTTCTTAGCACTCTGAACGTTGAAGTACGAGAATCTTAACTCTACCTAGAAGCTGGTGAATATTTTGAAACTAATTTGATAGAAATCTGTTTCATAATATTCAGGAAAATAATTATAACATTGTGAAGGATTCTTGCTGCTTGGCCTTTTGGGGCAGAGTGTTAACTTTCCGCGTCATTTCCGACAGTCCGAACCCACATATCTCTAACAGTCTTATAGTCTGTGTAATTTTCATTCATAAATTGACTATGTTATAGTAATCTTATAGCTTCAGGGAATTATAATAAGCCACGATGATAATTGACGCGAGGCAGGTGACACGCTGAATTTTATGATAGTGTTTATCGATACGTGACGGGAATGTTTAAGCGGTATAATTATACCGTTGATGGAAACTGGTTGTAGGTTTTATTTAACTTTTCTCTGTGGAAACAGTATCGACGTCGTCGCTATGTTGTGACCATCGTTTTGCCGGTGATTGTTGCGGTTGTTATTCAAGCGTATCATCATCATCATCATCATCACCACCACCACAGCCACACCACCATCACCGCCACAGCTATAGCAGCTGCTATAGTCCGTTGAGGTCTACGTTCACACTAGATAGAATATTGGCATTTGAATGCAGTGGTTAAATGTTTCCTCTGTGTTCCGTCATGATTGTGGATGCTGGTCCGATTTCGTCACTAAATTATAATTTTAAACATATATATTAGGCAAATTAAAAAGGTGGAATTATGCCCTTTCTTTTTTCTCAGCGCATTAATGTCGGCGCATTTAATTTATTTCATGTCATATCTGGTTTTAATGTGATTATTACTTATTACTTTTTGTTTGAATTATTAACCAACTAGTTTTATGTTAGCCCTTTAAACTGAATTTGTCACAATAATCATTTTACTTGAAATTAACTCATATTTTTAATAAGATTTTGACAATATTCTAATAAACTTTGTCATATATATCCCAAGCCCCTTTGTTGGTTGTTTGATCGTTCATTCGTTCGTTCGGTTGTTTAGTCGGTCGGTTGGTTGGTCGGTCAGTCCATCAGTCGGTATGTCACGCGGTCGGTTGCTCAGTCGGTCCATCGGCCGGTCGATCGATCCATTGACTGACTGACTAACTGGCTGACAGGCTGGCTGGCTGGCTGGCTGGCTGACTGACTCACTCACTGGCTGGCTGACTGGCTTGATGGCTGGCCGGCAGACTGACTGCCTCGCCAGGTGGCTGGTTGGCTGGCTGGCTAATTCGCTGGCTGGATGGCTGACTGGCTGGCTGACTGGTTGATTGGCTAGATAGGTGAATGGATGGATGAAGAGGCACGTAACCAGACTCATGCGTCTTGGGGTGAAAACATATATTTTGTGAGTGCATATCTGGTATTGTCCCTCGCGTGCGCAATTGGCAGATCTGGTACTCTCTGAAGCTATGGTCAAATGGAAAGAACTAAATATTCCGCAGTACGTCGCCTTTCTTTAAAGGCACTAATGTTGTTGACCACAAATCTCTTGAATATGTGAACAATAAATCAACATCCATCTACTCCACATAACTGGCAGCCTGTCTGACTGCAAGAGCAAAATGGAAACAATCTTTGAGTCACTCATTTCCAATCTTTCAGGTAGTCAGGCAAGATGGAATTCTCTGCACATGGCTATACGAGTTGTATATCAACAATCTACTACAATGAGCTGAAACCGCAACCGGGTTAATTCATCAGAACCCAATATACAGGCTGCCAAGAGTAACCCTCATAAGTAATTCTAAATAAGAGCTTCCGTGTATACTTGATATCATTTTTTAATACTCAGCTCGGGAACGATACGTTATTCACGGTCCAGAGAAGTGAACTATTCTCTTTAAGTACATGCCCAAAAGAGCCTACGCCGAATCACCAAAATGGTAGCTTGGGCATTCTTTACTAACGGTATCTCCAATGGCTACACATCTTGAATCGACCCGCACTGCCTCTCATGAATCAAAAATTGATGTTTAAGAACGGTTAAGAGAACTCCTTACAGTCTAACTGGTACAGGTCGCCATGGAAGAAATATGTTAGCACCTAGATCAAGCTATCACGTGTTAATACTATGCACCGTTACTCGCCTCTTATATAGATTGGTGCTATTTGTATATTCAAAAGCTTCTTCATCGCACCTTCAAAAAGAACCAGGCGCCTCAAGTCCCGCACTGTTCAATCCGCTCTCTATCTGCTACTCGGTGGTAAACTGCTAATAGGTAAGGTACATACAAGACAACTCTCAGTATTGACAAACATTCGTATGAGCCACAATGAAGTCCTCAATAACATCTTAGTAGGCTAAACTACATTGAAGGCCAAGAATTCTATTCAGTGGTGTATTATGTTAATAAGCTCCTCGAAAGATATGATCTGCCAACAATTGAGAATCTCATTCTGAATAGACCAACCAAACTGGCATGGAAAACAGCTGTTAGACGTGCCGTCGACTCTCATTTGGAACAATATCCTGATTATTGGATGCAGCTCAAAATGTACACTAATGCATCTTAACGCATGCGATGTGTCCATTGACAAACATCGCTTATCAGTTGCGTCTGTCAAAAATGATAGCAAACATGTCAGAAGAGGCGTTGTAAACGCCAGACTTTCTCCGCATATCTTCTGCAATCCACACTCAGAATGTTCCATGAGAATGCTGTCAAGCAAACTTGTCGTCCGTCAAGCTGATAATGAGGATTACTCACACTTTCTATTGCAGTGGCCCTACATCAGCACATGTATCTTCTCATATCACAGCTTACTCGCCTCGTATTCACGAAGAACGCCTAAGTTACGCACCCGCCTAACTGTTTGCACCTATTTAGAAGACTCGACTACGCTCTATTCAGGAAGAGGTGGATAAATATGTATCTAATACAGGTGAATACAGATACAGACAGGTTTTTTTATTTACGCCATAGGTTAGGCGGCTTTTTCGTATTTAAGTAGCCTGATTGTTGAATAACTTGGGAGCTGCAACCCATCTTCTCCAACTTATCATATACTGATCTCAAGTGGGTGCTTGCCCAACAACCCACATCTACACTATCGTATTGAACGTCTCACCGGAAAAATCTGCTATGATCTACATAGTGGCCGGAGCTTTCTATTTAATATACTACCATAGCATGTGTCTGTGTTACTTTATACACATCTAAAATCTTGTGGTGGTAATCTACGCCCGTGACCCACATTACATGGGTGATTCCATCAAGAGAAAGTTTGTCCGTACAACAACAACAACAATAAAAACAATAACAACAACAACAACAACAACAACAACAACAACAACGACGACGACGACGACGACGACGACGACGACGACGACGACACTGGTAATTGGAAATCGCCCAGCTTCCACACACACACCCTCCCCACCCCCGCCAATTGGCTAACTGCCGGCAACTGGAAGCGCAAGTATGAACTCAAGTGCGCACGCGCGTGCTTCCCGAACGACAATTAGGGCCTATATTAATAACAATCTCCCATTAACTCGGACAACAATTATATAAAGTACAACCGTTAAATGTAACTCCAACGACAAATTGACCGAATAGCCATTATACATTACACGCGATTTGTTATTATTCCAAATGAGCTTTATAAATAAAAACCATAATTTTGATGCCAAAAACAAGATTAAAGAAGCGAAATAATAAATGGTTTTTTCCGGAATTAATAGCTCTCTATACTTTAATTGCTATTTAATATTTGATATCAAACCTGTTTCAGGGTTTTGATATCAGCAGATATTGATATATATTTGTATTTGTGATACAGACTGCGCATAACGATGCACATAAACGGTGGCTAAGCCGATTTTTCGAACTACGCTAATAGTTGTTAAGAATTCCTGTTGTTATTGCCAGGAGAAGTTAACCATTTTAACGCTAATTAACAGATATGGCAAATTATTTAGGATTTAAATCTATATACGGCTGTGTTTAGTGGATGGTACGATCTTAGAATTTAATATTACATTATCAAGACCGACCTAGCTCCTATTATTGGATTATCACTACTGTATTCGTGGATCCGAAAATGCCTTACATCTTCGACTCGTTCAAGGTATTGAATTTGGAAACATTCGACCGTTGTGAGACAGAGATGGAGGTGGGCGTTGTGGTGGGGTTGGGCTCCGGTAACAAGCGTGTCTCTAACGGGTACATGATTTGGGGCCGAAAATACTGCCGTGGTTTGAACCGTTTAACAGCAAAAAACAAATACCAAATAACCTTTACGATTTAGCCCGTTTTAGTCTTCTCTTGGCCTGCGAATCGGCAGCGACTCTTCCTGGAAAATCTCGACCATTGAAGCGTTAATTCACCATTCCAGAGCATCCATAGATGAGTTGACGTCATATGACGTCATGATCAGCTAAGCGGCGTGTAGGATGACGTCATAATCATTGCGTCATAAATGATTCTATTAGGCCCGTCTTTAACTATTAATAGTCCGACACGTTGTACAACTTGTGTGTCCCTACTATTTAATAAACATGCTGTTGAATATTTTGAAACTAATTTGACTGGGCGCTGTTGCTGCCATAGGCAGCAACAACACCCAGTCAAATTAGTTTCAAAATATTCAACAGCTTACCTGTATAGTTTTCTGGAAATTGATAGTCAGGGTGTTCAGAGATCGATCGCTCCCAACACGAGCGAGGTGTGGGTGGAGCGTAGCTAGAGATGGGCGGGGCATGGCTAAAAATTGAAAGATCCATTGATATAAGTAGTATATAGAGTGCTATGCCTGCGGCAGCAACGTCTTTCAATCCAGTTATGCTCAATATGCTGCACACAACAGAATGTGTTTTACTAACGTGTTTCTGTTTTGTTGTGGAAACATGCTACGTTATTTCTGGACTGTACTGTTTATATCATCATCATTAACCTTTGGATACGAAGAATTAGATACGCTTGCTTGTCCGCAGTTAGGATACTGAAATTTTAGTATTGAAAGCGTTAATTGTATGTCATCAGCAACCATTTGGTATTTAAATATCCTTCTCAAGGTCAATCATCACCGTCACCGTCATCGTCAGTGTCGTTGCTCTGTTTCTCACTATGATCGCCATTGTCATGACGATTAGGGTCATCATCATCATCATCATCATCATCATCATCATCAACACCACCACAACCACCACCACTACCACAACCCCCACCACCCACACACACACACCACACCACACCACACACACACACACACACACACACACACACACACACACACACACACACACCACCACCACCACCACCACCACCACCACCGCCGCCGCCGCCGCCGCCACCACTACCACCACCACCCTACCCCCACTCCCCCACCCACCACGACCCCCACCACAACCATCCATCCATCATCACCATTAGCCGCTTCGTCGTCAATAAAAGTAACATAGTTTGAATAGCCGTTACCTCTTTTAATTTCATCGGTATTGTCGTTCTTATCCTCGTCTTCGACCGCGACTAACAGCTATGCGGAGAGATTAGTAATTGCGATTGCAACATTTACAATAACGACAAGTGCTTTTAGATTTCCGATATACACGGTTATCTTATATACCTTATTATTTTTTTCAGCGTGTTATGGCGAAGAGCGAAGTACAGCGATGTCTTGACTGGTTGTACGAACAGAAGGTACTTGTTGTCTAAACTAAATATCCACGAGATAATCTCTTTATCCAGATTGCGCATGGACCATATAACGGCTTACATGACTGGTACCGGGCCAATACTGCTCGTTATTGGTCCAGTGCCGGCCCAGTAACATGTGTTATCAGGGACAGATTCTTTAAAAAATGGACCTTTCCAAGTTTATCCATCGATCATATGACGTCATAACCAACTAAGTGACGTGTATGCTGATGTCATCATCATTACGTCACAAATGATTCTATTTGGCCCGTATTTAACTCTTAGTAGTCCGACACCTTGTACGAATTGTATGTCTCTACTATTTAATAAACATGCTGTTGAATATTTTGAAACTAATTTGACTGGACGCTTTTTCTGCCATAGACAGCAACAGCGCCCAGTCAAATTAGTTTCAAAAGATTCAACAGCTTACCTGCATAGTTTTCTGGAAATTGATAGTCAGGGATGTCAGAGATCGATCGATTCCAACACGGGCGTGGTGTGGGTGGAGCATGGATTGCGATGGGCTGGGTATTACTTAAAGTGGCAAGGTCCATTGACACTAAGCACACTGTCTAAGTCGCTGCTTCAAGTCAAAGTAGTATTACCGCTTACCACTTTGACGTCAATATGCTATCTTTTACTGTGCCAATAGCAAAGAAAATGGTGTACATTTTTAAACAATTTTGTTCAGCAACATCCTCTACCAAATTTGTTGAAAAGTGAACACCAGTTCATCTTTTAATTTACAGTGAAAATTCCGAATTTCAATAGCAGATTGATGAGAGTTAATACATGTTTTTAAATGGTAACTAATTTATTCGTCGTTGTAAATCTTTAGCCAGCTTTTTAAAGTCAAATTACTTCCAACACCATTAACAGTTTACATGTCTGACTATTTCGACCTCGACATGGTGAAATTTCATCCTTGATAGTGTTATACACAACATAATCATCATAATGTATACATCCTAATGCTTCGTAATGAGGTATAGTCTATAATAGTCTGTATGGTTATGATTTACTTTGCCCATGTCCTTCTCTTCTCGTGCAGAACAGAGCCAAAAATCAACCTCCACCTCCATACATAGTGTTGTCGACAGCTGCAATCTCTTCTCCATCCCATTTGTTGCTTTCACCTATTTAGTATATGGCTTCCGCAATTGCATATCAATAAACTCAAGATTTTTAAGAAGATTTTAAATTTTGCTCACTAAATATTCATTAATTAAAGACCAAGAGTTTACCACTGGACTCTACAAAAATAGTCCGTTAATGAATCAATCTCTCAGGACCACTGCACAGGCTGTATTGGCAGAAGTAAACATTAAAATGTGAATAGCCAAGAAAATCCATATTCTTGCTCAATTAGTGTCTATTCGCAGGCCAAGTGTTGAGTAATTTTTGAAATTTTACCACTGAAATGACTGGCTCGGTTACCGAGCCAGTCATTTCAGTGGTAAATTTTCAAAAATAGTTATACGCCATTTTAATTGTGACGTCAGCTAACTTGGTATAGTATTTAATTCTGTCGTCAGATACTTGAGTGGTAGAACGGACATCTCAATTTGGACTTCACAGTTGCAACTGCATCAACGTTACCATTATCGTTGGTTTTTTTAATATTGCAGGACAGCTTAGAGGCTGAGCCTATGGGAACGAACAAGGCCACAGTACAAGATGCCATATCTAAGCAACATACTAAGCAGAAGTATATCAGCGAATACCGTATTGACATCAGCAGAGTCATCAAACAGAAGGTGAGGGCCTTGGTGTACGTAGGCCTATCTGTGCAGGGCCAGATTAAGCATATTTAGGTCACAGGACGAATTTGCTGTGGGAACTCCTCGGTGGGTGTGTCAAGGATGGAATGGCTGCTCCTGCTACTACTGCTGCTACTGCTGCTGACGCTACTACTACTACTACTACTACTACTACTACTACTACTACTACTACTACTACTACTACTACTACTACTACAGCTGCTACTGCTACTGCCACTGCCACTGCCACTACTACTACTACTACTACTACTACTACTACTACTACTACTACTACTACTACTACTACTACTACTACTACTACAGCTGCTACTGCTATTGCCACTGCCACTACTACTACTACTACTACTACTACTACTACTACTACTACTACTACTACTACTACTACTACTACTACTACTACTACTACTACTACAGCTGCTACTGCTACTGCCACTGCCACTACTACTACTACTACTACTACTACTACTACTACTACTACTACTACTACTACTACTACTACTACTACTACTACTACTACAACTACTACTACTACTACTACTACTACTACTACTACTACTACTACTACTACTACTACTTTTTTTCTTGTATTCACCCGGACTTTATGCAATAGTAGTTCGAATACTACCTGTCAGAATGCAGGCTAGGTTGGCTCGTCTATGACTTTTTTGAATGACATCATGGAAAAGCGCAAGCTTCTTGGATTTTCTATGACTTTTATATTCACCGATTTTATTTGTCAGAATTTAAGCTTGTTCTGATTTTGACATTTGTTGAAAAAGCTTTGACAAATGCAAGAACAGAGTCTGTAATCATGCAGAGGTCTCCTTGGCATGGTAAATTGGCGCAAATTTTAAGTCTCTTTACATGACAAAATTACGTTCGTTTCATCAATCATTGCCAGGCATAAATATATAATATAATAATTTGGAAATTCTGACACGGCTGTTAGATACAATTCTTATATTCAGTAACCTTAAATGGCATGACGTCATTAGGGACAGGTGTACTTGACATTCGCTTTAACGCTGGCCCTTTTCTTTTGTTTTGCTGTTGTTATGACAGCTTGTTACATACACGCACGGGCAAACATGAGTACAAATACACACACGCGCGTGCGCGCAAACATGTACGCGCGTAAACAGACCCTGTGCACGCGCACACATACACGGACACGTACACGCTCAGAAACACCCGCGCGCGCGCACACACGTACACGTAAATGTGTGTGAATACACGACTTAACAAAGAACATCTATTTCACGTATTCTAGGATGTGACTGACGAAGGGCAAGCGTCAATAACCGGCGCGTACGATTCTCTCAACGTAAGTATGGGCAAAATAAAGTATTACGTATCTTCAGCATTTGATGTTTCACTAAATAAATTAAAAAATTGTCATTTCCGGTCTCTGTGGGTTCATCCCTGTTGTGTCAACTTAACCCGTTAATCGTCAAATTGAGCAAAACCAACTCTGCCGTGGTCTTGAGGCGTGTCTATTACAGGCCAAGAGAGTAGTATTTTTGAAAATGTATCACTGTAATGACCGGCTCGGTCACCGAGCCAGTCATTACAGTGAAGAATTTTAAAAAATACTCTTCTTTTGGCCTGCAAATGGACACTGGCTAAGCAAAAACCTTTCTTTACCATTACCCATTTGATGGTCAAGCCAATAATTTCTGTGGTAAATTTACAAAATTAGTCTTCTAAAATTACAATTTCGTGAAAAATGTTGACCATCAAAATGTTTAATTGATATAAGTAGTATTTTGAGCGCCTTGGTTGGAGAGGGGTGGGGTGGCGCTGTTTACACAAGTGTGGTTAAAGGGTGAGCATTTTAGCCTATTAAACAGTTTAAACATTTTGACAATTAACGCATATCATTTTAAATGCATGAATGTGGAATCTATGGAATATATTCAGAATCGTTCACGGTGCGTATTATGAAATCTTTTTGTAATCGTCGTCTTTTGATATTCATCGTCATACGGGTTATTGACAACTCATAAAGTAACTAATAACGTTGAATTAATATCAAACTCGAGTCTGATAGCGTGGCTTACTGGGCCGGTACTGGGCGAATACCGACATCATATTGGCCTGGTAATGGTTCAGTAGCCGCCCAGTAAGTTGCGTTATCATATGAAGAACATAAAACATGCGTTCATTTTTTTAAATAGTATTGTTGAATGGCTGGACCAACGAACATGGCCCTTAATTTGACATTTTAGCAAAGTCAGCTAAACAGCAGTAAATAATTTATGAAATAGTTAATATTTATCGATTATTCACGTGATTTTATTGTTTAAATTATAATTATCGATGCTTCAGCCGAATATAACAGTGTCATTTCCACAGCGTCCACATACATTTCCAATTAAACCTAAAAGACCAAAATGTGTCATTGTTTTAGATAAACTTCTAACAGCGAAATTTAAATTTCAGCTTCTGTCATCCAAACGTTCGGCGTGCTTGGATATACTCACCCAGATCGCTTCATTAGAAGATGTCGCCGGGGTAAGTATTTAGTTTGCCAATGTATCCATTCGTTATTGCTTTCATTCATGGATTCATACATGGATTCGTTCGTTCATTCGTTCATTCGATATGTTAGTCTGTCGGTCGGTCGGCTAGCCGGTCAGTCGATTGGTCTGTCGGTTGGTCGGTCCGTCGGTCGGTCGGTATGTCGATCAGACGTTTGACCATTCTTACATACATACAGACTATTCACGCAGGCATACAAACGGACTAACCTATACAATCTGTCACTGGCACATTCACGCACATACGCAAGCTCACTCTCACACACGCGCGCACGTGTGTAAATACAAAATCATGTATGCACACAGGCACACACTCGCCTGTCCATCCACCCACTCAGTTATTAATCCATCCATGTGTTTCAGTACAATTCATTCATTCATTCATTCATTCATTCATTCCTTCTTTCGTTCGTTCGTTCGTTCGTTCGTTCATGCATCCACCCGTCCATCCGTTCGTTCGTTCGTTCGTTCTTTCTTTCGTTCGTTCGTTCGTTGGTTCGTTCGTTCGTTTGTTCGTTCGTTCGTTCGTTCGTTCGTTCGTTCGTTCGTTCGTTCGTTCGTTCGTTCGTTCGTTATTTCGTTCGTCAATTTGTACTTTCATCAGTTCAATTCATTACACTGCTGCTGCGCCATCCATTTACTGTCCGTCCTGCCATCCGTCCTGTTGCTCATCACTCCTGCCATTCATCCATCTATTCGTCAATCCACCCATCCATCTACCCATACACTCGTACACCCACACGGTTAGCCATCCACCCACCCACCCACCCACCATCCATCCATCCATCCGTCCGTCCATCCCTCCGTCCATCTACCCATATACCAACCCACGCATCCGCACACAAACTCACCCACCCAGTCATCCATCCACCCACCACCAATCCATCCATTCATATAAATAATCTGGCTATGTATTTCGCAGAATGCTGCCGCGGAGTTCACCACACGTGCCGTCCATTTGGCTAACGTCGCTGAGCAGAGCAACAAGAAGCTAATGGCTAGTGGGGCCAATGATGGTTTGCATAAAACATCCTCGGTAATTAACTTTGATTAAACTTAATTAAAATTGACTTTGAATCCTCTCCAACTAAAGACAAAATATTACCCCATAGAAATAAGGCTGGTGTCTGTTTTGTAAACAATTTTACTGTGAGTTGTTGCTGTCTTAGACAGCAACAGCTTACAGCAAGATTATTTTCAAAATCAATACCAGATATCACATGGTCTAACGTTTAATATAAAACCGTTTGATTATTGTAAAACCAATTCCACGGTAAATTGAGGACATCTAAGTATTTTGAATAACTGTATATTGGATGAAATGGTGTCGACATTTCAATGTGACCCCACCCCAATAGACGGGTACATTTCTAGCTATGTCAGGCCCACGCTTGTATGTGTTAAATAACTTGAATTCTCGGAATTTGAATTTGAATGTAACTATATAGGTATGCTGTTGAATATTTTGAACAGCTCTCAGTCAAAGTAGTTTTAAAATAGTCAGCAGAATATTTATTCAGTTATAAATTCTTCAATGGCATATAATTCGTATACCTTAGTGATGACCGTTTCTATTTTCGCGACGGAGCTACGTCATTTTTATTGTGACGTCAGCTAACCTGTCAGATACCTGAGTGACAGGTCATATTCCTACATTTTCCTGATGTAAGAAATATTCTCTTTCATACATTGAAACTATTTCACCTTTCCAGAGCATCCATCTATCAGTCTGACATCATATGACGTTCTAAGCAAGTAAGCGGTATGTAGGATGACGTCATAATCATTACGTCATAAATGATTCTATTTGGCCCGTCTTTAGCTCCGACACGTTGTTCGAATTGTATGTCTCTACTATTTAGAAAACATGCTGGTGAATAGTTTTGAAACTAATTTGACTGGACGCTGGTGCTGCCATAGGCAGCAACGGCGCTCAGTCGAATTAGTGCCAAAATATACAATAGCTTACCTGTATAGTTTTCTGGAAATTGATAGTCAGAGAGTTCAGCGATCGATCGATCCCAACACGAGCGAGGTGTGGGTGGAGCTTAGCTAGAGATTGGCGGGAAGAGCTAATAATGGGAAGGTCTATTTGGATTAAATGTGCAGTGCCAGATCACCTGTCCTTAAGTGCCACTTACCCCTGCTCTATAAGGTAGTCACTTAGAACATTTCTCGCTGTATTTTTTTAGTATGAAACCACTTTAGCTATGCCCCGCCCATTTATAGCTAAGCTTCGCCCCAGCTTTTCCCAAATTCAACGTGAATATATAGCAAGTTTATGTAATTTTACGTAAGGTTTATTTCTTTCTTAGAAATGTCTGGTGGCTATCCGACATAACTGGCGTTGGGTGCAACAAGTGATGAAGTGTACAGACATCCACCTGAAGCACGCGGCAGAATACCAGGAGGTAAATGCTAAGACATAGAAACAGAATTATGATTGATTAGTTGAATTAATGGGAGTTTGGATAGGCGACTTGGTTGGTTGGTTGGTTGGTCGGTTGATTGGTCGGTCGGTAGGTCAGTTGGTCGGTCGGTCAGTAGGTCGGTTGGTCGGTCAGTTGGTTGGTGGGTTAGTTCTTTGTATTGTTGTTTCGTTGGTTGCTTGGTTGAGTCAGTCGGTCGGTCGGTTGGTCGGTCCGTTGGTTTGTTAGTTGGGCGGTTTGGTTGGTTCGTTGTATGCTCGTCTCGTTTGTTGGTTAGTTGGTTAGTGGATTTGTTGGTTGGTTGGTTGGTTGGTTGGTTGTTTGGTTCATTGGTTGGATGGTTGGTTGCTTGCTTGTTTAGTTGGTTAGTTAGTTGGGTGGTTGGTTAGTTGGTTGGTTGGTTGGTTGGTTGGTTGGTTGGTTGGTTGGTTGGTTGGTTGGTTGGTTGGTTGGCTGGTTGGTTGGCTGGCTGGCTGGCTGGCTGGTTGGTTGGTTGGTTGGTTGGTTGGTTGGTAGGTTGGTTGGTTGTTGGTTAGTTGGTTGGTTGGTTAGTGGGTTGGTTGTTTGGTTGATTGATTGGTTGGTTGGTTGGTTGGTTGGTTGTTCAGTCGGTCGGTCGGTCGGTTGATCGGTTGGTCAGTTGTTGGGTTGTTTGGTTGCTTAGTTGGTTGGTTGGTTGGTTGGTTGGTTGGTTGGTTGCTTGGCTGGCTGGCTGGCTGGCTGGCTGGTTGGTTGGTTGGTTGGTTGGTTGGTTGGTAGGTTGGTTGGTTGTTGGTTAGTTGGTTGGTTGGTTAGTGGGTTGGTTGTTTGGTTGATTGGTTGATTGGTTGGTTGGTTGTTCAGTCGGTCGGTCGGTCGGTTGATCGGTTGGTCAGTTGTTGGGTTGTTTGGTTGCTTAGTTGGTTGGTTCGTTGTATGCTCGTCTCGTTCCTTCATTCACTCATTCGTTCGTTCGTCCGTTCATCCGTTCGTTCGTTCATTCATTCATCTGTTCATTCGTTAGTTCCTTCATTCATTCCTTAGTTAAATAGTTCATCCATTCGCTCTTCAATCATTCATTCGTTCGTTCGTGCATTCATTTTCTCGTTTCTTCGCTCATTCGTTCTTTTGTTGGTTCGTTCGTTCGTTTGACAGGCGTTTATTTATTCGTTCGTTTGTTCGTTCATTCGTTTCTTCATTAATTTACCCGCCTTCCCACCAGCCTTGCCGTGCACATGCACATATGCACATCTGCACTTCCGACATTCCCCCCAACCCATTCGTTCAGTCGTTCATTCATGTGTTCATTTATTTTTTTGTTCATCCGTCCATTGTTTAGTTGATTTATTTATTCATTCATTCCTCCGTTCGCTGCTTGGTTCATTCGGTCTTTTGTTCATTCATTCGTTCGTTCGTTCGTTCATTCATGTACTCGTTGCTTGGTTGATTCGTTAATTCGGTCATTTATTTACTCTTTCATTATTTCAGTTCTATGAGGAAGCGGGTCAGGCTGAGTATTGGATGAGCGAGAGCCTTAAGAATATCAACAAAACGTTTGATATTTCCAAGCAAGAGGGAGATCGCCAGGATGTGGAGGATATGCAGAATGAGATGAAGGTGAGGTAACTGAGGCCTCACTGCTAGTGCTACTGTTGCTCCTACTGCTGCTGCTGCTGTTGAGGCTACTGCTGCTGCTACTGTTGCTGCTAATGCTGCTGCTGCTACGGCTACTGCGGATACTACTGTTGATGTTACTGCTGATACTACTGCTGATACTACTACTGCTGCTGCTACTACTACTACTACTACTACTACTACTACTACTACTGCTACCACTGCTGCTGCTGCTACTGCTGCTTATGCTACGGCTGATGCTACTGCTGATGCTACTACTACTACTACTACTACTACTACTACTACTACTACTACTACGACGACGACGACGCAAATTCCATCATTCGAGCTATGATAGACCATTACAATTTCAGTTTAGGCACCATCATGTCCGAAATTATCATAGCTCAGACCGCGCCAAATCTTAATTTAGGTAAGGCAAAATCAACTGCCATTAGATGGGCAAAAGCCAACTATGGCAAAAAACTTCACGTCAAATCAATCGAAGCATTCTATCAATTCATTAGGCCTTTTGACCCACACTTTCAACAGAAAGCGCAAAATTACCAAGTTACCACCCCTACTGCAAGGTCATCCGAGACCGTACCAGTCATTCCACCACTTTCAGAACTCAGGAAACGGCTCAGGTCACCGACCGATAGCCCCCCCCCACCTGTGAAGAGAACGGATACTCGGTCATCACCGATATTCCTATTAGACTCTCCCGTGTACATTCTTCAGATTCCTCTACCTGACTCCCCACCACCCTTGTCTCCAGAGGAGTTCCCTCCCCTTCCACGGAGAGTCGATGCTAATCAGAAATCTGGTCCACGGACCAAATCAACTCCTGTGGACCCTAGTAAGATACCGCTACCAGATACCCCCGCCTCCACTGTCTTCAGATGAATTACCTCCCTTTCCACAGAGAGCAAAGGATGACAGAAAATCTGGTCTAAGGACCAGATCAACACCTTTGACTCAAAAGGGTCTCAGTACCCCAGTGCCAGTGGCCAAACTACCTCAACCAAATTTCACCCCTACACCGTGTAGAAACAGCACCAATCATCAAAATAAACCCAAGAAAACTACACACTTAGAAGCTAATTCATTCTGGAAATTTCGGTATGAGGTAGACCACAAAAATGAATGGCGACTCCCTGTCTTGACGAAAAAAATCTTGATCCTTGGCTCCTCCAATCTAAGCCGTATACATGTGAAACCCCATTCAGACACCCAGATAGCTTGCTATCCAGGGTCAAAATTGTGCCATGCTAGGACTATTGTAAAAAATACATGGACTCCTATCAGCCAGAGAAAATCATCATAAACATTGGCATAAATGATGAGGATGAACCTATGTCTGTAACTGCCCAACGAGTCCAACTCCTATTCAGTACCATTCGTTCAAAATTTCCAGATGCAAAGGTTTATTTCACTAAACTGAACTACTCTCAACATCTAACTGCAAAGCAGAAAAGGACCTTAGCATTTATCAATTCATCTGTAGAATCCCTGCGTATAAAGGTCTCTGTCATCCCTAGTCTACCAATTTCTGAGTTTGAAGTAGTCCAGGATAATATCCATTGGAGTGAAAAAACTGCTAATGCATTGTATTATAGCTGGTTAACTTTTCTTAATTTAAACTAACTGAGGGTCAGGGTACTAACCACCCCGGTATCGGGCTGGGTAGTGATATTGTTAATCTCACTGGCGCTACATTAACTGAAGCAGAAAAATCAATACTCAATCGTGGCCTAACATTTGTACTAACTCCTAGGCCCAAATTAGGCATTGATGCACTTTTAGATAATGGCTCAATGGAAGTTCTTGAATTTTCCCACCGTGTCAAATTAGCCGACTTTTTTCGAAACTCGAAAAGTAATATTCTGCCATTCGTTGAAAGAACTGGGTGGGCACCAGACTCAAAAATAGTCGACCCAGCGATCTCCGACAGTATAGAAATTGTAAAAGAACGTATTGAAAATGTTGAATTTCCGAAAAATCATAAAAATTTGTCATATGAGGAACGTCAAGCCTTAACAGGATAGCGTAAAAACAATGACATTGTCATTAAACCTGCTGATAAGGGATCTGCTGCTGTAATAATGCTTAAAGACAACTACATTCGTGAAGCACATCGTCAACTCAGTAATCCAAAACATTACCAAAAATTAGACGAACCACTCTGGCAAAATAACTGTGACAATTTTAATGAAATTCTCCAAAATATGGTTGATAACAAGAGTTTAACGCAGAAACAGTTTAAATACCTCGTTGCGAAACGAAACTCAAAACCACGTACATTTTATATGTTACCCAAAATTCATAAGACTATTGATTCTTGGTCAGATCCTATGATACCACCAGGACGACCTATAATATCGGATTGTGGTTCTGAATCCTATAGGATCAGTGAAATCATTGATTATCACCTACAACCAATTGCGAATAGGCATTTTAGCTTCTTAAAAAATACTGAAGACTTTCTCTCACAGGTCTCTGAGATCTCGATACCTCCAAATTCATTTTTGATTACGCTCGACATCGATGCAATGTACACAAACATTGACATCGAAAAGGGTTTGAATTCTGTCCGTAAAGCGTTTGAAAAATACCCTGATAACAATGGGCCCACTAGCGAAATATTAGCTCTCTTAGAGCTAAGCTTAAAGGGCAATGATTTTCAATTCGCGGGTGAAACATACCAACAGATTTGCGGCTGCGCAATGGGTAAACGTTTCAGTCCAAGTTTTGCCAACATCTATGTAGCAGAGTGGGAGGAGGATGCGCTTAACAAATGTCCGAAACAGCCTCTCTTTTATCGCAGGTACCTCGATGATATTTTCATTATTTGGCATCATACAAAGGAAGAATTTAATGAATTTTTCACCATTTTGAACAATCATGACCCGAATATCAAGCTAAAAGCCAACATTGACCAAATGTCCGTAGACTTTTTAGATGTACCGCTATACAAAGGTGTAATGTATGACACAACGGGACACCTTGATTAGAAAGTATATTTTAAGCCCACAGATTCTCATCAACTACTTCACAAGAAATATTTCCATCCACCTCATACCTTTAAAGGAATTGTAAAATCACAAATCATCCGTTTTCATAGAAATTCGAGTGATAGAAAAAACTTTGAATCTGCATGCTCTCTCTTATTCAAGGCTCTCAAGCAAAATTAAGCCTGAAACTTTACAAGATTTGGAAACTATCCCTGATAATGCTGCGGATCACAGGCCCACCAAGATTCGTCACAATCGTCCAATCACAGGAGCAGGAGAATCTCGGAAATGTGGAAAGAAAAGGTGTAAATTAGACCTACTTCTTCCAAATCAAAAAACTTTTATGAGCTTTCAGAACAAAAACAAATTTCAAATTCAGTCTAATTTAGATTGCGATTCCGAAAACGTGATTTATGTAATATCTTGTAAATTGTGCCAAAAGCAATATGTCGGTGAAACCAAATGCCCTTTAAGATGGCGAGCTACTAGACACCTTTGCGACATTAGACATGAAAAAGACACGCATGTCGCTGAACACTTTAACCTTCCTGGCCATTCAGTCGCTCGGGACTTCGAAATTATACCCATTGAACAACCACCTCTCTCTAATACCACGGACGAAACTGATAAACAAAGGAAACTTAGAGAATCATTTTGGATTAAGCAATTAGAAACAGAATGGCCGAGGGGCATAAATGTGGACCCCGGTCTTGCTGATCAGCGTGAAATAATTCCATTCACTCTGACATATAATCGAAAAAATGTAGAAATTTCCAAAATTTTGAAAGATGAATATCATAAATTACAGAATAATTTAAGACAGCCTCTCAATTTGCGCCCAGTAATAGCATTTAGGAAAAATCCGAATCTACGTGACATATTGGTAAAATCCAAAGTAACTGGACAAACATCATCATCTTAAAGTTGTCCAATATTTGTAAGGCCATCTCGCCTCTATAAAACAAAAATAACAAATCTCAGGCAATAAAATAAATAAAAAATATTTTCAATTTTTTGAAAATCCTGAGCCAGCGCCTTAACCATATTACTACCTACCTACCTACCTACCTACTAACAATGTTTCTGCGTTGCTGTTATTACAGGAGGTTCTGCTTCAGTATTTGACGTGGCAAAGCAAATTGGACAAATTGTTTGACCAGAGTAAGGACATCGTCCCTCTACCGTGTCGTAGCAAGCCCTTAGCTGCTCCTCGACCTGGCGTGGCGCTGTGTAACTATCGTGATGAACATGTAAGGAAATTTCTCCTAATATTAACCACCATTATCAAGAGATACTAATAACACTAGCGCTGCCACAGCCATTGCCCCTCCTACCACGACCAGCTTATGCGCTACCACCATCACAACCACCTCCACCAACAGCACTACCATCACCAACACTACCACTACTACCACCAACTTCACGAACAACACAGTTCCCCCCCCCCCCCATTCCAACCACCACCACCTACATCACCTACCCCCCCCCCGCTCCCACCCCATCACCACCACCACATACACCACCGACACAAGGATAACTTTTGATAAAATTCTTCAAATCAAACGGTTAATTTGACATTATATTCTCAAAATTCGTTTTTTGCAGTTGATCCTTTCAGTTGATAAGATTAAGAGTCTTTTGTCTTACGTCTTTCTCGTGGAGGTTTTAAATGATTCATAGTGGATTAACCTGCTTACGCATTTTAACCAGAAAGAGCATTTAGATAAACATTTTAAAATCCAATTTGACTGAAGCCTGAGACTTCCAGTCACATTAGTTTCACCATCTTACCTGTATTTTGCTTTGAGCTTGAGGTGCATATGTGTGTGTCTGTGTGCATGTGTGCGTACGTGCGTATATAGATAGTCCCATATGAATCGTCAGAGTGTCAGTATATGAGACAAGTGAAAGCTGGTCTGCTAAACCAAGATTCTTATCTTGGCGCGGTGGTCCCGGGGAAAGATGTCTAGTTGCTGATGCCATGCGGAGTTGCAGTATGGCGGTTCGATCCCCGATCGGGGAGATGGTGATCAACAAATTAAACTAATTGGTGCATGACTGTCGGCTGGTTAGCATGTGGAAATTGAACTTGTTTGCTCGCACGTACGTGTACGCCATTGTTTTTGGTGGCCGCTTGCATCTAGATGTATTTGAGACATGCCACACTGAAAGACCCCCACCCCCTCATGTTACACGCCACACGCTTGAGCATTTTTGCTCCAGCGTGGGTAGGTGTTGTGCACCTAAGATTAAAGGGCTGTCCCTCAGCTTCCGCTTAGCATATATCCATTAAACTTTTAACGGTTAAATTTAGTCAAGAAAATCAAGATATTTGTACATTGAATGTCAATTTGCAAGCTAAGAGGGGACTATTTTTGATAATTTACCACTGGAATGACTGGCGCGGTTATCGAGCCAGTCATTCCAGTGGTAAAATTTGAAGAATAATCTCTTCGTCTGTAAATAGATATTCCCCAAGTGCAGTGGCCGGTTTTGCCAGTCTCCGTCATGAAAGGGTTAAGGGAGGCGACACAATGGCAGAGATCTAACAAAATAACGGATGACAGATCGATCTGCCTGTCTATTCTATGATGGATACTCTAAGTCCATCATCCCTAATTTGATACGATATGCTGGCATTTCTATGTTCAAATTGTTACTGAGAATTCGTTCAGTTTGCCAATTGTTTCAAGTAATAAGTGTTCTGCTTCGCTTTGTATTTCAGATTGAACTGTTAGAAGGTGAAACAGTAACAGTTTTAGACAACACTGACCGATTGCTATGGACGGTAAGCTAATAACTTTCAAACTGACATGTACTGTCGTCAAATGTTATCTGAGTAATATTTCTGTATTGAGTTACCTCCCTTGAATCAAGGTTTTGAGCGAAGGAATGGATGAATGTCAATCCGATATGTCCGTCAAGTATGCTACGTCATAATCAATTATTTCAAATGTAGGCTGACGTCACAATCATATACTCTGTCATGAACCTGGAATAGTCCGTCAGTTGTACGAATTGTAAGTATTTCCTATTTAATAAACATTCTGTTGACTATTTTGAAACTAATTCGACTGGGTGCTTTTGTTCAGTCAAATTACTTTGTAAACATTCAACAGGTTAGTTCTATAGTTACCATGAAATTAGGATTCTGGGAATTCAGGATTCAAAGTATATAACTCGATCCCAACCGTGACACGCAAAGCATGGACGGAGTTTAGCTAGAGATGGACGGGGCATAGCCAAAAGTGAATTCAGCCATTGTAGAGTGAGGTATTTACTTATGGTGTTTTCGTTATTTGTCGGTTGGGTTCTCTTTAACCAATGTTTGGCAACGGGTGGCCTTAAGATGTGCTAATGGAGGGATCCGATCTGTCCCTCAAGTAGCTAACGTCATAATCATTTGTGTCAATAGTTAGCTGACGTCACACTACTACTACTACTACTACTACTACTACTACTACTACTACTACTACTACTACTACTACTACTACTACTACTACTACTACTACCACTACCACCACCATGTCCGCGACAACAACCACGGCCACTACCATTACCACTGCCACTACTAAACTGTTGCTATGTTTCTGTGAGCAGGTTAAGAATGATCGTGGACAGGAGAATGACGTTCCATCTGTGATTCTGATCATGCCCTCACCATATGGTAACGCAGTTGACGTCGCTACCAAGTACGTTTACAAAATACAAGCCTATAAATATGAATGCATGTACTATGATTATTTAGCCGCCACCATCCCACCACTGGTCCATCCGCGCGCCCGTCTATACCTTCTTGGACCGAAAAAAGTTGCAAAACAACATGACAAATATAAATGGCATGCATTTACAATCTCTGACTGGTCCTGAGTTTTCACAAAAATGGTTCATTCTAAAACTAGGCCTATGCAATTTCACATAATGTCCCAACGATTGTTTTACTATGTCATAATTCAGCAATGGAGCCATGTGCCTTTTAACGGCCATAACGAGTTTCAGAAATTGGTGAGATATATAATATCTTTGAACTGAACAGTGTAGCTGATGTTTTCGAGGCATATTACGGCAACTATTAGGAATATCTCTCTCAGTCTGGCTATCAGTCAGTCTGGTTATCAGTCTGTCGATCAATGTGTTGAACTGTCGGTCGTTTGCTCGAACTATCAGTCGGTGGATTGGCATTGGCCGTCAGACAGTGAGTCAGTGGGTCGGTCAACAATTCTGTCTGCTCGGCGGTCAGTTGATCGGTCGGTACATTGGTCGATCGGTCGGTCGGTCTGTCTGTCAGTTAGTTGGCTGGTCAGTTGGTCGGTCAATCAGTCGATCGGTTGGTCAGACACTCGCTCACATTTTATTACATTGTTGGCAGAATGGCTACATCAAAACATTGTAAAATAACAATAACAAATTTCGATGTCTCAGATGTACTGTCCAATCTGGACACTTCTAAAGCCGTTGGCCCAGACAGATTAAGCCCGAAACTGTTATATCAGAGTAAGGCGGTTTTGGTCCCAATACTAGCGCAGTTCTTTAATCATTCCATTATTAGCGCACATTTTCCGACCCCATGGAAAATTGCTAATGTAACTCCTATTTTTTAAAAAGGTGAAAAGAACCTATGTTCAAATTACCGACCAATATCTCTCTTGTGTTATGGAGAGAACTGTTTTTAAACATATTTACAACTACATTAGACACGATATAACTCCATACCAATCCGGATTTCTTCCGTCAAATTCTACAGTAAACCAACTGTTAGACATCTACACTGATATCGCTCAGGCTCTCGACGATCAAAAGGAAATACTGTTCTTGTTCTTTGATATTTCTAAAGCATTCGATCGAGTGTGGCATCGTGGTCTTCTACAAAAATTTAGAAATTTCGGTATCTGTGGAAATTTACTGGCATGGTTTGAAAGCTATCTCGAAAACCGTTATCAGCTAGTAGTTATAAACGGCAATGAATCTACCTTACTTCGCTTGCACGCTGGAGTGCCACAAGGTTCAGTCCTTGGTCCCTTGCTATTTTTAGTCTTTATTAATGACATGCCCAGCGATATTTTAAACAATATTAGACTGTTTGCTGATGATACCTGCCTATATGTAATGTCTGATAACTTAGAAGCACACGTTGCAACAATAGACTATGATAATCGGATTATGACGCAATGGGCTAACACATGGCTTGTCGAATTTAATGCCTCCAAGACTACTAGTCTGTTTCTTTCTCTGCGTCATAAGCCCACTGTCTTTCCAGTTAAATTCAAAAATTCTGAAATACTCCCGTCAAACAACCATAAACATCTTGGCATCACCTTCAATAACAAAGGCACTTGGCTTACTCACGTGGAAAACTTAATAACAAATGATCAACACAAACTTTCTGTGCTCAAGGGCCTAAAATATATTCTAGACCGGAAATGTCTTGAAATTATGTACAAAAGCTTTATTAGGCCATCTCTAGAATACGCAGACATTGTCTGCGATACCATACCACAGTATCTTGTAACACGACTGGAGGACATCCAAAAAGACCCACTCAGAACAGTGTGTGGAATGACACGTAGCGCTCGTACGGAAGACTTGTACACCGAAACAGGAATAGAAACGCTTTCACATAGACGAGAATCTCACAGACTATTTATGCTATATAAAATTTTCAACGGGATGACGTGTGAAATTCTGAATAATCACCTTCCCTCATTATCCCAGGCACGAAACCCCTACAACATTCGTCACGCAAACCTATTCGCTCCATTTCGTTGCTGCATTGAGCTCTTTCGTGGATCCTTTTTTCCAGCAACAGTCCGCGCATGGGATACTCTCCCAACGCCGGTCACGTGTTCCGTTACTCTCACGGAATTCAAGAGAAAACTTAAAGCCATATCGCCTATACGACCGCCTCCTCCCTGGTAGTATGTCGGCCAAAGGTTAGCTAATGTAATCCTATGCAGGTTTCGTAATGGCTGTAGTAATTTAAATCGGCATCTATTTGAAAATTGTCTGTCAGACTCAGCTAGCTGCCCATGTGGATACACTGATGAATCCACAAATCACTATCTACTCCACTGCCCTCTTTTTAACGACCAAAGAGTCTCTCTCCAAAATCAGCTCGTCCTAAAGAATATCTGTCTTGCCACACTGACAGCTTATCAACTTCTATACGGCATTAACAATGTCGACTTGGAAAAGAATATTACAATATGTAACGCCGTATGCCAATATATAGTCAATACCAACCGCTTTAAGTAACTTCCTATTTGTTAAATTCGCAACCATAAGAGCGAAATGCAAACAGCCCAACATATACAAGCATGGTGAACGCAGCATTAAGAGCTCCTCACCTTACCTTTCTCACTCTTGTCAAATTCTTAGTTTATACCCTGTTTCGCATATTCCCCTCTCCTCTCTTTTGTCTCTCTCTCTCTCTCTCTCTCTCTCTCTCTCTCTCTCTCTCTCTCTCACTCTCTACTTCCCTCCCTCCCTCCCCCCTTCTCTCTCTCTCTCTCTCTCTCTCTCTCTCTCTCTCTCTCTCTGTTTCATTCTCTCTCTCTCTCCCTCTCTCCCTCCCTCCCTCCCTCTCCCCCCCCCTCTCTCTCTCCCTCGCTCATCATGCACACACGCACGCCAATAAGCACGCACGCACGCACATATTCACGTACACATACGTAAGCGTGCGAACTACCTAGAAAATTGTAATCAGTGGTTGATATAGATTATCATTTAATTAGTTATACATACGTTACTATTTAATTATGTTTTATTATACCCCATCTTGATGTATTTATTAATGTATTGTATTTGTATGTATGGGAGACACGTGTATAAGACTTATGTCTTACTGTGCTCCCATTGAACGAAGTAAATTCTGTTTAAAACAAAACATTGTAAAATGAATCTCCCTATATGTTTTAAGTATAGCTACGTAGGCCCATATTGAGAAGAATTTGAATTCACCTGTTAACCCTTACACGCCCGAAATGACAAATTCTCTATGGTGTGAGCTTCCAGTGAATTTAGTTTCAATATATATATTCAACGGATTTCCAGTAAATTTGGTTAAAGTGTTAAAAAGTGCTAATGTCAAAATCAGCAGGAAATTGTCGAATTACTACGGCAAGTCTCCCGATCACTTCCAGAAATAATGAGAGTTAAATTTATTTTGACACGATTCTATGAATATTTTGAAGATTTCAATAGTTCAACTACGTTAATCTGTATATCTCTTGCTAATCTACATGTCTTTACTTCGTCAACAGACTCCGCCTCCAACTCCTCGCACTCTGGACCGGAAGTGTGAAACGCCTGGGATACCAGCTCATCAACCTTCTGTTACTCTGTTTCCGTGACTGGGACGATAGCGAGGTACGCTAGGTTATTTAACTC
This sequence comes from Chaetoderma sp. LZ-2023a, assembly GCA_034401795.1. Taxonomy (NCBI): domain Eukaryota; kingdom Metazoa; phylum Mollusca; class Caudofoveata; order Chaetodermatida; family Chaetodermatidae; genus Chaetoderma; species Chaetoderma sp. LZ-2023a. The sequence goes on from CM067368.1 coordinate 48,073,658, forward strand.
TGCTGTCTTCTTGTTAATGACGTATAGCCGTTCTGTACGTCCATAAATCTGTATTAGGGCCTACTATACAAAACCTTCGTCCGTGAGAACTCATGCATAGATTTATTTCCCGCACGGTGTGTCAATGTAACGCCCCAATATCGAATTTGCACCGTTGGCTAACGGCGCAGCGACCAATATCGAATTTGATATCGGCGCGCCCGTTGGGCAACGGCGCAGGGACCAATATGGAATTTGATATCGGCGCATCCGTAGGTCAACGGTGCATGGGACCAATATCGAATTTGATATTGGCGCAGGGGACAAATATCTAATTTGATAAAGGCGCGCCCGGTGACCAAGGGTGCAGGAGACCAATATCGAATTTTATATCGGCACAGGGGACCAATATCGAATTTGATATCGGCGCGCCCGTAGGCTAACAACGCAGGGGACCAATATCAAATAACTGTTTCTGGTTCCCTGTTCGTCTGCCTAAAGTTGTTAACTCAGGTGTTACACAATGTTGTATCGCAGTGGCGAAATGGTAAGGAATGAAGGGTCCAGAGTTGTTAAAAATGAATACGGATTTGGTTTCATCTTCAAATATACCTTTCCACAGTACCCACCCATCATATGACGTCATAATGAACCGCGTGATGTGTAGAATGACATCATAATGAATGACGTCATGAATGACATAGATAAGTACGTCACTAACGCATATTTGAAGACGGTCTATACGTTGTTGTACAAATTGTTTGGTTTTACTCTTTAATAAATATTCTGTTGAATATTTTGAAACTAATTTGACTGGGCGCCCAGTCAAATTAGTTACAAAATATTCAACAGCTTCCCTGTATAGTTTTCAGGAAATTGATGGCTAGGGCATTCGGGAATCGATCAATCCCAACACGGCGAGGTGTGTGTGGCGCTTAGCTAGTGTACACCTTTGAAAGTCAGTGGTGTTTTTATAATTAAACATAGCGCCGCTAAATCTACTCAGTAAAATTTGACAAGTATTCATGTGTGAAAAATCATATTAATTATTTTCGTTCTAATACGGTTTCATGATGGACGTTCGTCGTGTTCACGTGGAGCCTGCGCCGTTGGCCAACGGGCGCGCCGATATTAAATTCGATATTGATCCCCTGCGCTGTTAGCCAACGGGCGCGCCGATATTAAATTCGTTATTGGGATTGCGCCGTTGACGAATGGCGCAAATTCGATATTGGCACGTTACATCAATATTCATGGCAGAACTACACTTTTGTTATGGATTTCGGCGAATCAATCCACAAATGTCAAGTTTGAAAGCAGATTCAAATTAGAGCTACACTATTTTCTCGATTATATACTTGAATGCGTGAACGTCATTACCAAGTACGTCAAAGTGTATAAATCATATTTTGCTTACAATGTAATAAACATTCTGTTGAATATTTGGAAACTAATTTGACTGTCAGCCGTTGCTGCCATAGGCTACAAGACCTCCCAATCAAATTAGTTTCAAGAATGCAACAGCCTACCTGCATAGTTATATTCGAATTTATGTTGTGGGATTTTACGCTTCAGAGTTTCAAATGTATTCAGACACTCGTAAAAAGTAGGTGTGGCTTAACTAGAAATGGGCGTGGCATTGCTAGAAATGGACCTCTCCATTCCTGTTATCTATTTTATTATTGACCGTAATCTTTAACTATGACGTAATTCACGTTTTCTTCGCCAGGTGAAAATGCTACAACACGTGCTCCCAGCGAAGCGTGACGATCTCATCAAGATGGCCAAGGGTATTGAAGATACTCTCTCCCAAACGTGGAGCGAGTACCCAGCATTCCAAGAGCTACAGGAACGCATACTGCGCATGCGCCTGATTTTGGAGGAAGCGGATGAGGATTATGGTGAGTGGTTTATACTTTACGTACCTTTAGTTAGTTTTTAAACGCGTTCAACTCTTAAAATGGCATATTTAAATTTTAATGCAACAATACACGAAAGCTATCGAATATTTCGAAACTAATCTCCTGCCAACAACAGCATCAGGATCCAGTAAAGTTAGCTGTTAAATATTCAATGGAATATATATATATATATATATATATATATATATATATATATATATATATATATATATATATATATATATATATATATATATATATATATATATATATATATATATATATATATATATATATATATATATATATATATATATATATATATATATTTATATATTAAACTTTTAATTGGTTTTTTCAAATGGTGTATTTCTGGTAAAATATGTTCGCAAAGGATGCGTATCTTAACCATTTCACCATTGAAATGTCAGTATCTCAATCTCAAGATTATTTTTTTGACTGCTACTTGTTGTGGTGATTGCCTTTATGACGTCACGTCTTTGAGGGACAGATCGAATCCCGTCATTCAAAGATATTGGTAATGATCTCTTTATAACCTTGGATGTCCTTAATGCTGTTTATTAGGTCTGGTATGAAGGTTTCCTCGTGGAGGTATATAATCCTGATACCCCCTCCAGTTCGGCTGCATTTTTTATGATTGGTTCAGTGGGTTGAGCGGTCAATGGCCCCTTCCAGTTTTAGCTAGAGCCGCCCATTTCTAGCTCAGCTCCACCCGCACCTCGCTCATTTACAGAAAACTATACACGTAAGCTATTGGATATTTTGAAACCATTTTGACTGGGTGCTGTTGCTGCTTATGGCAGTATGTTTATTAAATAGTAAGAACATACAATTCCTACAACGTGTCGGTGTATTAAGCGTTTAAGACGGACTAAATCGAGTTATTCATGCTCTAATTGATTATGAAGTCATCCTACACGGCACGTAGTTAATTATGACGTCATCTCTCATTCATTCATTCATTCATTCATTCCTTCCTCCCTTATATGGAAGCACCGCCCAGACTGACGAACCCGCCGGCCACATATCCCACATAGATCATGTCATGTATATGTTTACAGTGAATTATCAACTTATTTACAAGGTTTTAGATACGCGCATCTCAGGGGTCACCGACAGCGGAGATGACAGCTATGACGTAGGTTGGGTTTTATGGAGCAGGCTGCCAACTATGCTGTACTGTGTGCCTAATCGGCGCACTAATCCGGTATTCACAGGACTCAGGCATGGCTGTCAGGGGCACACCGGCCACGGGGCGACATCTGGCATCTGCTATGTGCACTATCAGAGCGTATTCACAACTGAGCTCCCTATACAGGTCTTGACACTCAGAGTGGGCTCTTTTACGTCCGCCATGCCACAGACACCACACGGGACGGGATCGATGGTTTACGTCCCCTCCGAAAAACGTGTCATGTGAATAATGTATGGAATGGCGCGGGTTTTACACCTTGATCACATGCCTGAACGCGGGATTGAACTCGGTTCTTTGGATTGATATTCCAACCATGTGCGGGGGTAACGGTTTTGCCAACCGAGCCAATGCGCCATCTGATGGATGGATGGATAAACTCGAAAGACCCATTCCAATGCGAAGGCTAACATTCCGGGGTGTTTAAACTCCACCAGGTCACATGCTAGGGAGGATCATTTACTCAAATCAAACGACCTTCCTTTGGTACATGGCATTCAATAATATCCTTTGCATTGTAATTGAGGATGCTGAATCGGAGCACATATATGTAATATCTGTGCATGAACTCCAACATGTGCAGACGATGTTGCAATTGTGACCAATCGCCGTCTTTCCGATGTATATGTTGCCATGACGGCTACACAAACCAGTTTGCCTCCCGACGATATATATCAGGAATAAAGACGATTAATGCTATCCTATATCCGTCTCCTGGCTCATGTTCATATGCACCGGTGTTTACAATAAGACATGAGAATTGGTCATAGCATTTGAGCTCGCCCATCTTGGATTCCTGATGATCGCTTCTGGCAAATTGTATCCACGTAGAGTTGATAAGCATATTGGCTCAGGCCGGTGAGCTGCGTATAGGCTTTTGGCGCGGGCTTCCATGGAAATGATGGATCAGGTGAAGTGACCTCAACTGTACAATGAAGGTGTGGTGCTTACTCACATTCTCTCGTGCGTGTACAGTTGAACATATCCGATGATTATCGGGTGACATCATCGTCATACGCGCGAGACCCACAACGGTATCCATTTCCTGGAAATGAACAAGGGCAGACTTGGGCTCTGAACGTCTCTCTAGGTACAGAATTATAATATGTGCTCAGGTACTGCAAACGTATGCTTGACTGACAGATATGCTCCATTAGGGGGATCTAATTAAAGAAACTGACATATCAGTAGCACGAGGGTTCACATTGATAGTGCATCTAACTTTTTTTTTCTTCTTATTAATCCGTAGATTCCGACATGATTTCCTCAGTGGTCGTGCAGGTGAAAATGTTGGAGGATCTGCTTAACAAATACAAGGTGAGGATAACAATTTTATGTTTAACTAGTATTTTGTACTCAATTAACTGTCTGACCGCTGCAGGCCACCAGACAATAATTTCAAGTGGCAATAACTACGGACCTGTTGAATATTTTTTTAACAATTTGATTGAAAGTTGTTGGTGGAGTAGTCACCAACAACTTTCAATCAAATTGGATTCAGAATATTCTGCATATCCAGAAATAAGCCCCATGGAAAATGTAGTCTGCAGAAATTCAGCTAGCATACACTTACTAGTAGTACAATAATATTATGATCTTAGTTGTTCATATAAACTGTGCGCTGTTTATGAGTCTAATATTAAAGCGATACTGTTCGTTCTTGGCATCTTTAGCAGCCATCTGGGCAATGCATTGTGGGAAGGTATTTTTCCAAAATACGTCAATCTGGGCAGTCTATAGGGAAATACAACGACATGATTACGCTTCTGAAACATTAAATAAAACATTCCAGAAAGTTTATTTCGCAATCTCATTCAGAATTCACCATTTAAAGTTTCTAAATATTTGTTGTGAAAACTTTGTTCGTGAAACGTTTTTGTTGCATGCTGGGAGTATGCGAAACAAAGTTACTGAAACTAAATTTCTTTTAATAGAGTAGTGGTTTACTTTGCGAACATTATTTTGTTAAACTTTCAGTTGTCTTTCAAGCTTTAAGCAATCGGGTAACGCGTTTATAAAACAACAACAATGTTTCTTAAATTTGTTCCTGAAAAAAATGTTTTCCTATCATTACATCATAGGTAACAGAATTTCTACAACTTCTGATCGCCTACAAACCAAGAGAAGACTATTTTTGTAAATTTACGACTGGAATGACTGGTTCGATAACCGAGCCAGTCATTGTAGTGGTAAATCTTCAACAATATTCTTCTCATGGTCTGCATATTGACATTTTCTATGAGAAAATTGAATATTTCTTGAACATTTTTTAGTGTAAACGGGTTGATTAATTTCAATCGGTCTGAACTGTTGATATTAACATCAGGATTTATTTTCCAAAAATCTGTTGTAGAAGCCATAGTCTGCAAAATTCACTAATGCATGTGTTCTTCCGATTTTATCAGGATTTCTTTGATTATTGGGAGACGTTCAAAGTGATCCTTGAGACCCTGAACCAGCCCAAGTACATGCTGGTAGCTGATAGGTGGGATCAACTACGCTACGTCACGACAGCACATTTTGTCAAGTAAGTAAATAATTATTGGTCTAATTTTGACTAGCAGTAGCAATAGTAGCAGTAGCAGTAGCAATAGCTGCAGCAGCAGCAGCAGCAGCAGCAGCAGTACAAGTAGCTGCAGCAACAGCTTCAGTAGCAGGAGTAGCAGCAGCAGCAGCAGCAGCAGCAGCAGCAGCAGCAGCAGCAGCAGCAGCAGCAGCAGCAGCAGCAGCAGCAGCAGTAGTAGTAGTAGTAGTAGTAATAGTAGTAGCAGGGACGGTAGTAGGTGCAGTAGAATTTTTGAGTGGGTTTTACACTCTAGCGTGTGCTCTATAAGCTTCACCCATGTTGTTCGCCTGTTGTGATCGATTTATATATATTGAATTCTGAATTCCCAGAATCCCAATTTCAAGGTAACTATACAGGTAACCTGTTGAATATACAAATTAGTTTCCAAAATAATATTCAACAGAATGTTTATTAAATTATAAATTCGTACACTATTCAATGTTCATGAAGGACACAAATATGTCATTCACCATGCATTTTGATTATGACGCCAGCCTACATATGACGTAATTGATTATGACGTAATATACTTGAGCGACAGATCTGATCTATGCATTATATATGAAGAGCACGCAATATAGGCCTACTAGAGAACATATTTTTTGGATCTTAGCTCACCTGTTTCGAGAAGAGAATGCCTATGAGATATCGGACGTGTCGTCCGACAGACAGCAATATCGACGTCGGTGGCGATGGCGGCGGCGGCGCTATTCAACCATTGCTTAAGCTTTATATTTAGCTCTGTTATGGTTAAAGTATCAGGCAAATAGTCAGCAGGTTGCGTATCCTGAAGATAATGGCTTCATTCCGCACGTTTTGTATTATCAGACGAGCAATCAAAAGAGTGTTGAAATTGTGTTGTGTATGTTGAAGGTTTGGGGAAACCTTTTTTCATGAACAAATTTCAGAAACGTTTGAAGGTATCACATATATCCATATTATGTTAATGCTAGAGCGAGTTCATATCATTCTGATCTGCTATTTCAAAGTAGGGGCAGTCATTTCGGGTTATGTTTTGCGTTCAACTGGACTCAGGCCGTGTTCTCACTAGAGAGTTAATCAGGAATAACGCCATACTGAAGTCTGGCGTTATTCCAGATCAACTCTCTAGTGAGAACACGGCCTTAGTGTATGCTGGTTAGGTTTTGCGGTTAGCACGGATATTACTAAACTAGCAGACCCATAGTTACCAGACTTTAGATACCTTACGAAAATGCTTTCATACGGTCCTGATGTGTACTTGTCATGTAGGAACTTTGTCCTTTCAGGTTTTGCGTTTATCATGGACTTCATACATACAGATTAGTGTTTGCATTTAGCGCATGACTCTGCTACAGCTAAACCGTCAGCCTGACCACCAAGCTTATAACAGAGGGTCCCTTTGGAAATTGGTTTAGATATTTAGATGCAGAATTACTATTCTGAATTTTTGATAGAAAATGACCACATGGCTGCCATTTTGACAATCAATTTACATAACTGACCATCGGATAACAGTCTGTAGCTTTGCTTGATTGGTGCGAATCCTTGGGAGTCTATTTAGGAATGTGATTAGGGATTCATATCGAAATTGATATGGATAGGAAAACTAATATGGAGGACTAGTGACCATCTTAATAATATAGGGGTCAATTTCTAACTATGCCCCGGCCATTTCTAGCTAAGCTACGGCCACGCTTTGGGTGTGTTGGGATCAATTTATATACTTTGAAGCTTGAATTCTCTGAATCTCAATTTCAAGGTAACTATACAGGTAAGCTGCTGAATATTCTAAAACAAATTTATCTGAGCGCTGTTGCTGCCATAGGTCCAGTCAAATTAATTTCCAAACATTCTATAAAATGTTTATTAAATAGTAAATCCATCGAAGACATACAATTCATACACTTGTCTGAGTATTGCAGGCATTTCCAGCTTCATGAAGGAGTATTCTCGGTCACTTATAATGTGACATCAGGCTACAGCGCGTGTATGATGACGTCACAATCATTACGTCAGAAAGGATTCCATATAGACCGTCATCAAATCTCAAATAGTCCGACACGTTGTTTGAATTGTATGTCTTTGTAATTCGTTGCTATTTAATAAACATGTTGTTGAATGTTTTGAAACTAATTTGACTTGGTGCTGTTGCTGCCTTAGGAAGCAACAGCACCCAGTCAAATTAGTTTCAAAATAGTCTACAGCTTACTTGTGTGGTTTTTTTGGAAATTGATAGTCAGGGTGTTCAGAGATCGATCGCAACACGAGCGAGGTGTGGGTGGAGCTTAGCTTGAGATGGGCGGGGCACAGCAAAAAATAGAAAGGTCTATTGATTATGCCGTGATGTACTTGAGTGACATATCGGATCCCTCTTTTGGTTTCCATGGAATAACCCTCAGTAGCTATGAGCAATTAATTTGGTGCGATTGACCGATGCGAAACTGTAAAAAACGGGAATCGCCCCTGAAACACTAAGTCTGTAGATTCTGACAGAACTTTACAAAGGAGTACCGTCACGCTTTAACACTTAAGCTCGCCAAAAATGGCATCTGCAGTAGTCTTGAGAAATATCAGTTTGCAGAACAAGAGAAGACTATTTTAACATTTCCAACGGGGATTCATTACAGAGGTGAATTTTCAAAATTAAACTTCTCTTGATCTGCAAAATGACATTTCTCACACAAACTGCAGAATTATTATTATTATTATTATTATTATTATTATTATTATTATTATTATTATTATTATTATTATTATTATTACAGATTCTGGGACACAAAACTGAGCTTAAATGAAGCTACAGAACATGATGGCGCCTTGACGATATCGGAGGTGGCGAGTGAACCACTTGTTCGAGCCACCGAAAATGAAGTGAACCTAACCACCCAAGAGGAAACAACCGAAACGGACCAAATCACGAAGAGCTACGAGGAAGAGCGAACGACCTTTGTGATTAAATCGGTAGTGGATCCGCGAGACGGGTCAAGCATCTCCCTACACAAAGCCCAAGAAGCCGAGATAGTGGACCAAGCTATCGGGCAGTATAGGAATCCTCATACGGGGGAGACGATGAGTTTCGCGGAAGCAATGAACATGGGTAAAATACTCGTCGAATTCACATCAGCGCGGAAAATCAAAGAAGAGAAATCCTCAATCGGTTTGATTACAATAAAAACCACGAAGGAAACACGACCGTACACGATCAAACGTGTTATCGATCCGAATACTGATCGGTCTATCGATCTACAAGAGGCGATTGATAATGATATATACGATGACGAAAATGGGACGTACAGGACGGAATCAGGGGAAATCGTGTCACTGATTGATGCCATTGAGTCCGGAATGATCCAGGTAGAGTATGCTACTGCGAACGGCGAGTATAATGAGAAACCGGAAACGGTCAGCAAGACATACGCCGTCCACACTGTAGTTGACCAGAGACGTAGACGAAAGGTGCCGTTCAGTGATGCGGTAAAAATGGGGTTATTAGATAGGGACACGGGCGCGTACTACCATAACGTAGATTTTAAACAATACGCTGTCAGCGAAGCAATCAAACGTGGTTTTATCAAAGCGAGATACGTAGCTGACCCCAGAAAACTGGACATAGACCCGGAGAATAAGATTGTCATCGAACGCATTGAAAATGTACGCGATAAATTACTCAGATCAATGCGCACAGTGAAGGCATTCCAAATGGCCGCGACCAAGGGCAGTAAGAAATAGGGCACAGTATTCTTTCCAAACATAATGAAACCAAATATATATATATTTTTTAACATTCGTATTTCGGAAACAGGTCTGACTGTGAAGGAACGATGTTGGGAATCGAACAAATGAGATTTTAACAGTTAGCTTTAAATATCAGCCTGTTGGGTTTCTACAGAGTGCGTTTTCCATGGGGTATAATTCTGGATATGCGCAATATATCGCAAACAATTTGACTGAAATTGTTTTCAAAGTATTCAGCTCGTCCTGGCCTAAGTATTGAATTAACTTTTAAATTGACGGTTTCATGAATATGGTTTTTTATTAGTCAAAGGTTTAACATTTGAAATACCTAATAAAATTCAATATATGCATTAAGACCGAATTGAAATTTTTAAGGTTTTCTCATTAAATTATTCAACTGAACCGTAATAAAATAGACTGTTTCTGGCCTGCTATGTTGAACAAGTTATGGACAGTAAAAAAAACCATTGTATATTTTCATTGCTAATCAAACGCTGCTTTGTAATTTGTTCAATCTACCGACCAAACCGGTTTCACTCATTATTATGTAAATCAATCCATAAACTATTACAACCATTTTATTCCAGGTTCGCATAGACAGACTAATTCCGTGTTCACAATAGAGAGTTACTCCAGAGTACCGCCATACTGAAGTACGGCGTTACACCAGATTAACTCTCATGTGAACACAGCCTAAATTCCGAACGGTGCAAGAGATATATTGAAATGGAACGATCCGATGTGTCACTCAAGTACATGGCATCATAATCAATTACGTCACTAGTTAGCTGACGTTACACAATCATAATGGCGCATAGCTCCGTCAAGAAAATCGAAAAGTCCGTCATTAGTGTACGAATTGTAATTTGTATATCTTTGATGAAATTCCAATTTAATAAATATTTCGCAGAATATTTTGAAACTAATTTGACTGGGAGCTGTTGTGGCCGTAACCTAATTAGTTTGAAAATATTCAACAGCTTACCTGTATAAGCTACCTTGAAATTTAGATTACTGGAATTCAGGTTTCAAAATTTCAAATCAATTTCAACACGCGTCAAACGTGGGTGGTGGTTAGCCAGAGATGTGCATTGCGTAGCTAGAAACTGATCCATTGATTGATTTCACTATAAGCGGTTGCTGTTTAAGACGGCAATATCTTCCCGTTTTAGTTTTCAGTTTTCATTATTACAACCAGTAGACATATTTTCCACGTATGCATCATCATCCATGTATGGTTGCCTAACAATCTAAATATCGGGTTCGTGAGGTTGAAATGATCAAATATAACGTTGTCATTCTTATAATTGTTTGCCGGTCGTTGTTGCTCTAGCCGTTTTATTTCATACTTTAGGCATTTATTGTAAATAAACTGTAATAATATTATTATAAATTGTAAAATTACAATATAATTTAATGTTTGCACTTGTCATTTACGAAATTCATTCAAACCTTTCTTAAACGACCACCTAATGTCGCGCAACAGGTGGTCAAATAAAAAACAAGTGATTACTTAATTCAAGTTAATTGATGAATCCGATCAGTCGATTACGTATATGACGTCATAATTAATTACGTCACATGTAAGATGACGTCACGTGTCAATTATACACGTCAATCATAATTGACAGAAATACTCATAAAGGTGTAATATTCTGTCAAGAGTACGAATTGTATGTCTTTGATGGATTTAGTATTTAATACACATATACTGTTGAAAATTTCGAAACTAATTTGACTGGGCGTTGTAACAGCATCCAGTCATATTAGTTTCAAAATATTCAACAGCTTACCTGTATAGTTCCATTGATGTTTGGATGTTGGGAATTCAAGGTTCACTCGATCTCAGCTCAAGAAATAACGTGAAATGGTGTGTTGTAATATTTAAGGCGTTTATATGCTAGTTCCCAATGCTAGTGTCTAGACTCACGCCTGAAATAACGTGAAAAGGGCGAGGGGATAGTTAAAAGTGGATTCATCAATTGTCAAAGAAAACACGAGACGATGGTTCTTCAAGAGTGGTGAGTTTTCGAACGCCATTCTTAAAGAACCACCATTGTTTGGTAAGGTGATCAGGTGGTCAGTTTGACAGATTTCTTTAGCTAGTGTTGACTGACTACCGTATCTATTTCACGTTGTTGTGTATTATAGAGTAACTCGCCTTCAGTAGTTTAACAAGGGAGTTAATACAGATAATTCATTGCAATATTTCTTAGTATGATTATCTCCCATGTCGGTACCGCGACCGCTGCTGCTCCCTCCGCTGCTAACGCTGCCGCTGCTGCTGCTGATGCTGCTGCTACTACTACTACTACTACTACTACTACTACTACTACTACTACTACTACTACTACTACTACTACTGCTACAACTACTACTCGCAATAACGATTATAAAATATGTCATAGTTCGTGTAAATTATTTTAGTCTAATATAATATGTACATATATAAAACGCTTGCCGAATTTTTTAAAGCACAAATAAATATTTCGAGTGCTACTCAAAGAAGTTCAGTTTTTGTCTTTTTAAAACATGTAGCTAAGGTACCATATCACTGAGTTCAGATATGTGGACCGAGAGATAGTTCCCTAAAGGGATACTAATCTCTTCTTCGAAGTTGTATTGTAGCCAACTGATAGATAATGGTTTATAGATTACGAAATCACTTCCCGGTAATTCTTTAATCTTTATCGCAATTATTTGCATCTTACCATCGCCGTAACGTCGAACTGTAGTTGCCGCCATTTTGTCTCATCAATCGATAGTGTGTGATGTCATGTAGATTCCCATATAACATACTATTTATCGTGTAAGGATTATCATAATTTTACTGGAAGCTGTCGCTGCCTATGTTTCCACCAATTGCTCGTCCGTCACGTTCGCCTGACAGTATAGATGGCGGCTCTACGATCGTGCAGTATACCTTGGCGGACAGCATAGGGTTTTTTCTAATTGATTGAAAAGTAAATCATGGCAGCATTCGTATTTCTTTAATGATATACTAAAATGCTTGCAATTCATCTTTGCAGAGTATCCATCGATGATTTGACGCCATATGACATCATAATCAGCGAAGCGGCGTGTAGGATGACGTCATAATCATCACGTCCTAAATGAGTCTAGTAGGCTCGTATTTAATTCTTAATACTCCGACATGTTGCAAGAATTGTATGTCTCTACTATTTAGTAAACATGTTGGTGAATATTTCGAAACTAGTTTGACTGGGCGCTGTTGCTTGTATAGTTTTCTGGAAATTGATAGCCATAGAGTTCAGGGATCGATCAATCCCAACACGAGCGCGGTGTAGGTTAAGCTTATCTAGAGATGCGCGGGGCATGGCTAAAAATGGAAAGGTCCATTCCGCGCATGTATTATGAGCCTATTATATCAGTCGTATTCGTGATACAAAGCATTGAATTTCCTTCTACAATTTCGACCGACGTGATGTGCGTATGTTGTAAACTTATCTCCCTTGTATGTTGTAAACTTATCTCCCTTGTATGTTGTAAACTTATCTCCCTTGTATGTTGTAAACTTGTCTCCTGTATCTATGGCTTTGGTTCACATTCCTCAGCTTCACCAACTTTGAACTTTCTTAAAATGTGTTGGCACAATCTATTATGATTTGTCCGAATTCAGCCAATTATATTTTGTCGTTTGCCAGCGACCTGGTCGTATGAATCGCTAGTAGTGTACTTGGCATGTAGACGTCCCTATCCTCTAAAGGTGTATTGTAGCTTTATTGAGAGCTTTGGTCTATTGGCGTATTGGTACGAAAAACGTCTTTGTTCTTCCTCCATGTTACCCACCCCTCACCCCCCCCCCCTAGATTGCATACTATATCACTGAAACCGATCATCCACTGGAGAAATGCATGATTAACAGAATGGATGAATCGAGTTTCTCAGTCAATCATATGACGTCAGGACCAAGCACATCACATTACGCTTATGTCATAATGAATTACGTCATGAATGATGCGATTTATTCAGTCATAAAATGCTTAATAGTCCGTCGAGTGCTACGAATTGCATGGCAGCACCCAGTCAAATTAGTTTAAAAAAATTCAACAGCTTACCAGTATAGTCTTCTGGAAATTGAGATTCAGAACGTACAGGGAGTGATTGATTCCAACACGGGCAAAGCGTGGCTGGAGCTTAACTACTAGAGATCGGCGGTGTATAGCTATAACTGGATTGATCCATTGTAACACTTGCTTATTTGGCGTCAGTCAGTAAGGAAGAGAAGGGTTCTTTCCAGTTTTAGCTATGCCCCGCCTACCTCTAGCTAAGCTCCACCCACACTTCGCCGTGCTGGGATTGATCGATCCCCGAATGCCCTAACTATAAATTTCCTGAAAACTACACAGGTAAGCTGTTAAATATTTTGAAACTAATTTGACTGGGTGCAGTTGCTGCCTATGGCAACAACAGCGCCCAGTCAAATTAGTTTCAAAATATTCAACAGAATATTTATTAAATAGTAAAGACATACAATTTGTACACCAACGCATAGTCCGTCTTCAAATATGCGTTCGTGACGTACTTATCCACGTCATAATGACGTTCATTATATCATATTCAATATGATGTTATTCTACACGTCACGTAGTTAATCATGACGTCATGTAATTGGTGGATAAAATCGAAAGGTCTATTTGACTGTTGTATGGAACTCTCTTTTACTAGATTGGAAGTTGCTGTCAGTGGCGAGGTAGTTTCGGCTTAATAGTTTGACATACTTTTTCCTATAGTGTCTAGACACGGTCGCTTCCCGTGTTGTACCATTTTAGATACCGCGACCTCCTCTACGTACGTCCTTAACTGGCCCAATCGTGATAATACATGCTACTGGGCGAAGAGAAGGTCCTATTAGCCGGTATTGGTCAAGTCACCGACGTAGTAACATGCTTTCTCAGGGAGCTGTCGATACACTGGTCCATATGTTGCTTGGATAGGATGTTCAATCATATCAACTAGCTGACGTAATAGTCAAACATGTCACATATCGGTTGACGTTACAATCAAATGTGGTAGCTCCGTCAAGAAAATTGAAGATGTCCATCGGGAAAGTGTAAGAATCGCATGCCTTTGCTGAATTTATAATTTAATAAAACATTCTGTAGAATATTTCGAAACTAATTTGACTGGGAGCTGTTATAACAACCCCAGTGAAATTAGTTTCACAGTATTCAACAGATTATCTGTATAGTTCCACCTTGAAATTTTGAATCTGGGAAAGCGGGTGTCAAAGTATGAAATCGATTCCAACATGACTACAAGTTGACGGAGCTTGGCTTAACATAGGCAGACAAATCTAGAAATGCTATTGCTATGCCCATGAGCAGCGCGGACATAACCGACATAAACGTTTTTGAAGAGCACGTGCTTTGATCCCCACATCCTTCCCACTAACCGCTTGACAAATGTAGTTCGGTGAACATCTGATCCTTGACATTTTTCAACTTTATGATGCTTCCAGATTAGTAACTGACCAAAGATAGCTCTCAGGTAATTTCATCATGTCCGCCTAAATGTCATACATTGAGTTTCAAACTAACGGATCGAAGGTTTTCAGACAGGTAGAAAACTGTATATGTGAATATCCCGCTTTTCACGGACATGTTCACGCAGCAGAGTCCATGAGAATCGCTTCATTAACCCCTCTTGTGTCAACTTGGGATTTATAATGGTAACACCGCCTCTGCAGTAGTCTTGAGGTCTGTCTATTTGCAGGTCAAGAGAAGACTATTTTAGTAATTTACCACTGGAATGACTGGCTCGGTTACCGAGTCAGTCATTCCAGTGGTAAATTTTCAAAAATAGTCTTCTCTTGGCCTGAAAATGGGCATTGACTAATCACAAATTTAGATTTCCTAGACGATTACCCCTATAATCTCCAAGGCGATTAAAAGACCAACTCGTTAAAAAATACTTTCCTAAATTCCAGTGGTAAATTTACAAAATAACAGTTCCTTTGGCCAACAGATGGTCATTCACTGAGCAAATATTTGAATTTTCGTTTAAAATCTTGACAAATGAAAGGGTTATTGATAACAGTAGCGTTTTGAGGCTCTGTTGATACAAAAGGGGTTAACGAAACGGAGGCTGAGTTTACTCATGTACTGCTATCGCCGACAGATAGCTAATGACAAAGGCGTCACAACCCTCCACCCAACCCCACCTCACCCCCATACATACACACGCACGCACGCACACACGCACGCACACCGCCGCTCCGTGGCGAAGAGGAATTGAGCAAAATTGTCGACTCATTGATCTGCAACTCTTCTCACATTACTGCACGTTGCGTCACTGGATGCAAAGCCACGCGGTCATTTTGGAAACTATGGAGCTACGTGTCAAGGATTACTCTGGCTATGAAGCTAGGCTTATGTGATGCAATATGTGTATTACTGATGCTGTACAACTGCTAGTGTAAATGATTATGTGCCTGATAGATGTAGTTATATCATATCCCTCGGTAGTTCCAGAAGACGTTCAAGATGAGCTTGATGACCGTCACGTTCATACCGTAAATATGCGATTTAAGGAGTACCTACCTTAAGACCGGCAGAGACCCTTGAGAATCTGTTGGGACACGTACAAATATTCGCTTATGACCTTTGACCCTGTGTGCTTGACATCGCATTCGACCTTGTGTAAATACGCCATCTTCTTCTTCTTCTTTTCGTTCGCTGATCATACCGCCAGTCCTGTAAGTGACTATCGACATGATTATAAGCGTTAAGTGCGTGGATCTATGGTTTATTAGAGTGCGCCGTGCGGCCTGGAACCTCCGTCTTCAGCACTCGAGGTTTCTGTCAGGGTTACCTCACCCTTACCTCCTTTAGTCGCCTCTTACGACACGCAGAGGATACGGAAGGTGTATTCTAAGCCCCACAAACAGGGCAGAATACGCCATCTTATTCATGAATATTCATAAGCATCTTTGTAGTATAGTTGGCAGTGCGCGCCACTAAGTAACTGGTTGCATTGGACAGTCACTGATTATAGTGTGTGTATATGAAGTTAGGTTAGTCATCTACGATCGCGTAACTGCAGACAATGGTGTGTTTAAAGCGTGGGTTATGGATGATTGTTTTATGAGTTACGAAGGACCGTTTCCTGAACTGAATAGGCGATGGCGTGATATTATTACAGCAATAGAGAGTAGCTTACAGTGAGCTGTTGCTCGATGCTGTTGCTATATAGCAGATTCCCACATGGTGTAAATTACTTTGTGCCAGTATTCTGTTTGAATTAAATCCATCTTTAGAACGATAGCGATTTGGTCGGTGTGACCAAGAACTATATATAAACTGAATAAGCGTTACGCTAGTATGCTGCCAATACTGATGCTGTGTATCACCTGCGATATAAGACCTCGATCTTTAGAAAGGGTTCAGTATAAAATGCGGAATACGGCATTGGGCGGCAAGGCATTGGTAGATTAGATACGAGGATGTCTTAAAGATGTTTCCTCAGTATATGATATATGAATATCTTGCAAGGGGAAGCTGTAGAGGATTATTTTGAGAATCAGACATGGTATTTGGCTGACTATAGTAGCATGCTCAATAAACCAGTCCTGTTTCTGGTAAATTATTAAGATGACGAATTCTGGCTGGAATATTAAGAGATTTTTATGACCACGTCTATTTGCACGTGACGGGTCAGGGATCGGATTGCGGTGTGGCTTGATGGATGAGGACTGTTGGCACCAGTGGCTAAATACGCCTGTGCATCATCACAGGGCAATCACAGTGATTTAGAATTAAACTTATCAGCAGTGTTGTCACAACAAAACAGAATTTGAAGAATGTAAAACTATGACTGGTATGCATTGTTGACGAGCTTGTCAAACAGCAAGTGTTTGGAAAAAGCCGTCAATCTTTCTCACTTTCAAGCCGGATAGACCCGCTTTAATCCGATCGATTTGGATGCGTGGGCGACCACTCAAATCACTGGAAACGATGGGAATCACAGTGGAAGCCCTGTTTGACGTCATTATAGAGTGTCGCACGCCTACGCAATTCGAGTCCTATATAATACCTGTGCACCATGTATGTGCAACTTTTTACCATCTCGGTTACGTAACGAAAAGTACGAACGTTTTCGTAGGCATTAAGATAGAGATCTAGTTTGTTATTCTTTCAAGTATTACTTTGAGAAATTGTACAAGCCTGCAATACGACCATATTATTGTTAGTTTACTAGTTTAATAAAAAGTTATCATTTCATATATAAGTTAGATTCGCTCGAGTTATTTGTGTGTAGATTCTAAAAAGTAATATCCTTTCCGAATTCGATAGATAGAAATTTATGCAGATTAGAAGTGTCCAGAGCACCCGAACATCTTCAATACGATCACCCATCAGTCATGGCCGGACAGCCTAATATTTAATGATGCTATATACATTATGTGAAGCACGATCCAATTCACCTTTCCAGAGTATCCATGCATTATATGACCTCGTATGACCTCATAATCAGCTCAGTGCGCGCATGATGACGTCACAATCATTGCGTCACAAAGCGTTCCATATAGACCGTCATCAAATCTCAAAATGTCCGACACGTTGTATGAATTGTATGTCTTTGTAATGTTTTGCTATTTAATAAACATGCTGTTGAATATTTTGAAACTAATGTGACTGGGCGCTGTTACAGCTTTAGGGAAATTGATAGTCAGGGTGTTCAGAGATCGATCGATCCCAACACGAGCGAGGTGTGTGTGGAGCTTAACTAGAGATGGGCGTGGCATAGCTAAGGCACGGAAAGGCCCATTGTAGGCAAAGGTGGCCCACTAATGATGCTCTATTTGTTTGGCTCTGTTCCGCAAACGCCACTAGAAATCCTTGCACAGAAGGCCATTAAATTCTCGGCCCGCGATGCCAACACTTAACGCTAAACAAACCCACTAAATCTGCTACGGTGATCAACAATCCGCCTTTCCAGTTTATCCATCTATCCATCATATGACGTTATATGGCGTCATAATCAACTACGTGACGTGTATGATGACGTCATAATTAATTATGGCATATATGGCTCGATTTAGTCCGTCTTTAATGTGTAATAGTCTGAATTGTTTGCCTCTGCTATTTAATAAACATTCTGTTGAATGTTTTGGACTAATTTGACTGGGCTGTTGTTGCTGCCATAGGCAGCAACAGCAGCCAGTAAAATTAGTTTCAAAATATTTAACAGCTTCCTGCACAGTTTTCCATGAAATTGATAGTCAGGGATCGATCGATCCCAAAACGAGTGAGGTGTGGGTGTGGCTTAGCTAGAGATGGGCAGGGCATAGCTAAAACTGGACAGGTTAATTGTATGCCTATTCATCCTTTCTTTCTTGAGATATGTACCTGATTTGATATTTATATTCATTTAATCGATGGCTACAGCTTGAAACCCACGTATTGTTTATCTATGAGAGGGGTCTTCTTATCCACTAAATGGATTAGCCTCCTGCCTTACCCGCCCCATCCGTTTACAGCTGCTGCCGATTAGGATAATGGGTTTTGGGTATATCTGCCATGCCATCTTGGATTCCAGGGATGCTGTTTTCCGACTGACACTGAATAGTTTCAGCTAATTGTTTTTTGTACAGGTCCTCTGATCGATGAGCGCGCCATGTGCTATGCCATCAGGTCTGACGCGGTTGGTCTTTCATGCTATGGAAAGATCACTCATTCCAAGACTAACAAAAAGTAGTGATATTTACTGATCACTTATAAATACATGATTCAATTTATGAAGTAGAAATGCGAAGTCTTACCATTTTGGGAATGGAGCCTGACAACGCAGATTACTGTCTGGGGAAATGCCGCGCATAATGGCCTGGCATTTGCTTAGGAGCGCTACCCGCATTGTTAGCGACAGATACCGGATACGCGAACGTGGGAAGATAATTAGAACAAGCAGATACCCAATCAAGGTATCCTATATGTTACTCAGATAACTGATGTTATCATAAAAATGTGTTACATATTAGCTGGCGTCACAATCAAATGATGTATGTTTGTCAAGAATGTGGAAAAGGTGTATCAGGAAAGGATCTGAATCTGAATTTTTCTGAACCTAATTTGATTGGGAACTGCTCATAGGTACCAGATTACATGTATAGATACCTTGAAGCTGGGATTCGGGAATCCGTATGTTAAAATCAATTCAGATTCGCGTATCATTGGGCGGAGCTTAGATAGAGATGGGCGGAGCTTAGATCGAGATGGGCGGAGCTTAGATAGAGATTGGTGGGTATAGCTAGAAATGGAGCATCGACTGAGAGGATATGCCGAGTACATTAAATCCAATGACGATAGGGCCTACTACTTGACGTGCAGAGATGGCCAGTTCATTATTTTAAGCTCAAAACAGGTCACAATGGAAGGAACATTGGCCTGTGAATATACAATGAATTGGTTAACTTGAAATGTGTCCATGCGCGACTGATCCGATGACCTCGCGGACACTTTCTCCATCACTGCAACCCCAGTGATGTTCCATAGATCAACACGAGAAGTGATATCACTGAGGCAAAATTCCTTGGATTACCGGTACATGGCATCACTAATGAGGTTCTACTACTACTACTACTGCTGCTGCTGCTGCTGCTGCTGCTGCTGCTGCTGCTGCTGCTGCTGCTGCTGCTGCTGCTGCTGACGCTGCTACTTATGCTGCTACTGCTGCTGCTCTTGCTGCTGCTGGTACTACCACTACTACTACTACTACTACTACTACTACTACTACTACTACTACTACTACTACTACTACTACTACTACTACTACTACTACTACTACTACTACTACTACTACTACTACTACTACTACCACTACTACTACTACTACTACTACTACTACTACTTTTTTTCTTTTTTTTTGAAAATCCGACGCTGACGCAGTCGGACACACCTCATGGAGGAACTCCTTTAAAAAAGGCTTGCAAACCCCCATAAAAAATCGGGTGAAACAGCAGGCTTTATTAATAGTATATGAATAGCAATACAAACTTAACATATTAAAACACTGCAAGCTAAAATACTCTATTACCATATACCACACCCATGGCATAACTACATAGAAAAAACCCTTAATAAAGTGCTGATAACATAATATAATTCAACAAAGCCATTACTATTTGTACACCGTGTAGTAGTAGGCCCAAATGGCGAGCATAGTTACCCAATAAGTGGTAAGCGACTCATCAATAATTAGCAGTAAGTTACTGCTACTCATTGACGCCATTGAGCCGATTCATGACCGTCAGGCTAAGTAGATCGTATGTAGTTTAACGTAGCACACCGTATAGTATTGGGCCCAAATGGCCAGTGCAGCTCGCCAACTTGTGGCGAGGTGACTCGTCAATAAGTAACAAAATGTCACTCATTGACGCCAGTTAGCCGATTCTTAAATACCGAGCAGGCGTAGTAGCCTTTATGTCGTAAAATGCACAAAGCCAAAGTATACAAACTATGACTACATAGATGGCGCTCTGGTTTCACATTTTAAATTTACTTCATTGTAAGTTTTTGTAAATTACCATGGAACAAATACACCTACAGTAAACATTTACAACAGGATGTTAATTGTATATATATAAGATGTCATACTCTGTTAACCTAATGAACTCCAAAGTCGGATCACCTCCAGAATAGTTACGCGATGCTCAATTGATGTTTAAATATACCGATTCCCAAGGTTAGGTTATTCGTCAAAATTATCATCTCCTAAGACATTAAAATTTTATAATTAACTCAATTAAACAAAATAAAATACCATATATCAATATACAACAAGAAGCGAGTGTGCTAGCTTATACAAGTTCTGCTTCTGCTGTTTTAGGTAGCCATGTTCAATTGATACTAGGCCACTTTTGCACCATATATCTTTAAATCTACTTTCTTTTCCATGTTCCACTAGCCTGTAAAATTCACAATGAATGCAGTTTATCACCAATGATAAAAATATAGCTTGTATGGCTCTTTGGTGGTTGTTTCCTGTTTTATCTCTGGCCTCTGAACATCGATGCTTCCAAATGGCGCACACTCCTACAGATAACAGGGTTACTAACAATTCTTTCTCCTTGCTATTAATGATTCGTTCGATAGTTGAGCAATCTTTGAACATAATTGTTTCAGCCATTAATTTCACATATTTGATTCCAAATTTAGAAAGGAGCATATTGATATATACCCAAAAGCCTGTAGCTATACAACACTGTGTAAACAGATGGTCTATTGTTTCCTCCTCGGTATTACATAATAAACACCGATCCGTACTTGTTATTTTGCACATATAGGTCAGATGGCCGACCCAGAGCCTTCGATGGAGTAATCGCCATGCCAGGTCCCGTGCGTTTGCTGGTAGACACGGTAGATTTATGGTTTGCCACGCATTTTCCAGTTCCTTGGCGTGCATCCTAAAATGTTCCAATGCCTAACTGCAACAGGAGTCTGTCCCAGACTTTGCATTAGCATTCCATACCAGGCTCTAGATGCCATGTTGTATTTTATATGCTCTGACTTAAATACTAATGTTGGTTGCAGCATATCTCTGATGCCACGTGCTTTCGGCAATTTGAACCATTCACCAGGTATTGCATTCTTTATTATAAGAAATAAGCGTGGGCATCAATATGCCTCATTGATGTTGCTCTTGCTACATCCTGCATCGCAATCCATTTGCGAGATTTTGGATTAACTAAATCACGTAAATATTGAATGCCATTTTTGGCCATAGAGGGCAAATATAATACATCATCATTATCACGAATCAACTCTTTGGCCCAAAGACGTGGCATCTTCCCAATAACTGGGTTGTGGCATTGATCGTGTAAATATCTTTAAAGCTTCAAGCTGTTCTTTATATACGTTTGGTATATTCTGATAGTTAGGTGGCAGTTTATTACACAAAAATAAATATTCTACTGGAAATGGATCTACGTACCTTTGTAGAAGTGTCCTAGCAACACTAGACCAAGATGAGTTTGAAGTGAGTAACTTATTCAAGAATTTCAGTTTTATCGAAGCACATTTTACTAAAACATTAACCAAATCCAGGCCTCCGTCATGCTTTTCATTGGTGAGGATTGACTGCGATACTAAATGGGCTTTGTCCTCCAATAAGAAGGACAAAAGTAACGTGTTGATCTTTGATTCTACTGATTTGGGCATATGAACTACAGAAGCGGTATACCACAATCCAGATAAAATTAAATTATTATGGACAAATGTCCTGCCAAATACAGTTAGGCGACGTAGTTTCCAATTTAATAATGCACACTTTAGCTTGGATAGCCTTTTTTCCCAGTTTATTATTACATACTGTTCTCTACTAAAGTAAATACCCAAAATCTTCATGACATCATCTGACCAGTTAATATCCATAACATTGTCAGTTCTGTCCTTCCAAGCGCCCAAAAATAATCCCTTAGATTTGTCTCTATTGACTTTAAGCCTTGATGCCTTTTGAAAATCTGATAATACGCCATTTAAAATTCTAAAATCTGAATTTTTGCCTGCAAACACAGTCGTATCATCTGCATATTGAGACACATTTAGTGGCCTTTCTGCGCCACGTATACATATTCCTTGAAAATCAGTACGTTGCCTCAATGTGTCCCCCAACGATTCCATAGCAATGACGAATAGAAGCGGAGACAATGAGCAACCATGTCTGACACCTCGTTCCAACACTCAGATAGATGATTATTTATTAAATAGCAACTTGTTATATTAGTATATAAAATATTGACCCATTTAATAAATCTGAAACCAAAGCCAATATGGTCTAAAGACTTAAACAAGAAATCCCATTCAAGTCTGTCAAACGCCTTCTCGTTATCAAGTGCTATTATTGCTGCTGGGATGCAATCCTGTTCAACTAATTGAATAAGGTCTCGTATAAGCAATGTGTTGTTTAATATCGTTCTTCCTGGTACAGTGCACGTTTGATCATCATCAATTACTTCGCCTAGGACTGCGCCAAGTTTCAATGTTAGTGCCCGAGTAATATTCTTATAGTCTACACAGAGTAGAGAGATTGGTCTATAATTCTGTATTTTATTCCTGTCACCCCTCTTGTATATAAGCCAAACATATGCTTGGGTCATCGATGGATGGAGATGCCCTTGCTTAAAAATGCTAGCTGCTATTTCTTCTAATACTGGTCCAAATATGTGCCAGAATGTTTGATAAAATTCGACCAGAAGTCCGTCACAGGCAGGAGACTTTTCTAACTTCATACCTTTGAGGGATTTTGTCAAATCATCAATTGTTAGTGATTGGTCACAACTTTCGCGACATGCATCTGGAAGTCTTTCCGTTATATTAGCTAAAATATCTCTTAGTTGCAGTTTCATCACTTCCCTCAGATTTATACAATGATTTGTAAAATGTGGATACTGTTTTCATCATCTCCGCATTTGAGGACACTGATACACCATCATTAGTCTTCAGTGAGCGCATTAATTTCTTTATACCTCCTGCTTTTTCCAAGTTACAAAAGTAACGTGTAGGCTTTTCACCCTCAGCGTGCATTTGTGCTCTTGCCATTATTTTGGCCCTATCAAACTGATATTGCTCTACTTCATTTAGTCTACCTTTTAATTTAACTAATAGTTCGTAATAATTTTATTCTCCATCATTAATTTTCTTATTAATTTAACACACCGACCGCTGAAGCGCCTTTTTACGCTTTCGCATTTCTCGTGCTTTCCTGATGGAATACTGCCTTGAAATATGTTTCAAGTCGGATTTAACATCCTCCCACCAGTCTGTTATACATTCATACATACTTCTCTTTTCATCCCAATGCCTCCAACAACTTTCTACACATTTGCGATAGCAACTATCTCGTAACAACACTACATTGAGTTTCCAAAATCCATCTCCTCGTTCGATCCAGTCAGCATTGTCTAATGTGATGGAAAACATATTGTGATCAGAGAAAGTTACTGATTTTATGTTAGTTTTACACATGTAACCTTTCAATGATCGTTCTACATAGACCCTGGCCAATCTGGATGCTTTCTTTCCATCGGTTGAAAACCAAGTAAAGTCCCTGCCCTCTGGATTTTCAATCCGATACGTGTCTAACAAGCTTTTATATTCACAGATGTGTTTCAAAATATTATGAGATGTGTCATTAAAATTAGACCTAGCGTTTCTGTCTTTAACTTCATCTAATATGCAATTAAAGTCACCGCCCATAATTAGGTTTTCAGGCATTCTGTCTTGAATTATTGTGGAAACATCATTTAGAAATTCACGACGCAATTGATGAGAGGTTGGCGCATAAAGGCACATCAAATTTAAACTTGTGTTTAGTACATCAATTGATACACAAATCCATCGTCCATTTGTATCTGATGACGACGATATAACGTCAACATAGTTGAGACAGCGGGGCAGGATAAGAATGGCTACTCCCGCGCTATTAGCTTGTGATAAAGAATAAAAAATCTGCCCTTTTGAAATATCTTTGAGAGATTCATACACTTCAATTTTTTGAATTTTGGTCTCTTGTAGAAAAGCAATATCTACTCTCTCATTTGCTAATTTTTCAAGCAAGTGGCGCTGCTTGAATTCGGTATTTAATCCTCTGCAATTGATGGTGCAGATAATCATAATTTGTAAAATGATGTTTACAACCGCCATCATTAGATTAACTTGATTTTTTAGCTCGTTTCTGAGACCATTTACCTAATTTTCCTGCGAATTCAATGTTTCATAGTTCTACCACAGACAAATATTCATATTTCGAAATATCAGAATCATGGCGCAGTAGACGATATTTCACGCCTCTCGCCGTTACATATGGCACTAACACTTCACCCCCTTCTGATCGGTACATTACCATTTCATCTTTCATCTGTGAACTCTGTGTTTGAATGGACACATCTGATTCGGCAACTGACATTGTATCATCATCCATATCATTTACTTCAATCTCAGATTCTGAGCTATTGTCTTGTTTATGACGCTTATTGCTACTTAAGTTACATTTGGCAGGAGCGTCATTTACCATATCTTCAAGCTGACTTAAATCTTCTGAGTCCTAAACTTATGCTGTCCTAATTTTAATTCATCTTCTAAGGAATTGTAAACTGGCTCTTCTGTAAGATCATCATTTTCCTGCCTGTCTTTTACAGCCACGTTTGGCTCCACTGCATTTTGATTATTTTCTTGGCTTAAGGTTATACCCTCCTCTAATACATGAATTTCATCAACTGTAGTTACTTTAACAGGATTTGATGATTTGTTTGTGTCATTTTCAGTGGCATGAACCACAACAACAGTTTCCGTAGTGATTGCTCCAGAAGCATTTGACTCAGTTGCATCCTTTATTGGGCGATTATCTCCTGATACTGAGGGCTTGTTTTGATTTTTTGGACAGTGCCATTTAAAATGGTCAACTGAACCACAGAGCAAACATTTGTTTCGATTGGGACAATCTGTTGCCAAATGGTCAGTACTTAGGCGGATCCGGCACTCTTTAATTTGCCCTTTATACCACAGGTCCCGGGCCAACGACGTCCTTTAATCCATGATACACGTCGATAGCCGTGACACCCCCACCCCTTAGTTGTTATCTTACGGCTTAGGGTACGCTTATAGGTTGCCATGGTGTTTTATAAAAAGAGGAACCCCATACTACTACAATATATAATACAAATATATAACACCAAGACGTCGGGGAAAGAGCTAAACATCAAATAAATAGTGTCCCCTTTTGAAACCCTGACGTCTACCAACAAATATACCAATAGAGAGTACAGTCGTATATTTGTTAGTTTGAACCACTTTCTAAGTGGTTCACTAACACCTAACCGAATAAAGTGGTTCCCTAATGCATACTAACATATTACAGACATATATTTGCTAAGCGGGGAACACATGTGTGCGTATTGCGTAGTGCGTATTGCGTAATGCGTATGCTCATTGTGTGGCGCGTGATGCGTGTTTTTCGCTCCATGAAGTGATAAATACGCAACGCAATACGCAGTACGCAACACGCATTACGCACTACGAACACATGTGATCACTCCCAGTTATTTTCAATTATTTTTTAATTTGCGCATCACGCACCACGCAATGAGAACACACATTACGCATTACGCACTACGCACACATGTGTTCCCCTACCACGCAATGAGCATACGCAGTACGCATTACGCACTACGCAATACGCACACATGTGTTCCCCGCTTTAGTCTGTTCGAGTTGACCGGGGACAGCCAACTGACTATAAAGATTTATATGATCAAAGTACTAGGCTTGCGCTTACAAATGACAAAGGAATTAAATCCACTCACTCAAGCGATCTTGCCAAATATAATGCGCTAGCCAACGAACTATAGAAATAGCATACTGGCGCGGGGAGAAAAGTATTGCATTGACCACAGTAAGAGGAGACCTATTAAATGGCTGAAACCGCCAGCTAAGAGGAGTGCCTTTAGAAAATGGAGACACAAAATGCGCTCCATCCAAGACAAGAATTTAAAAATTAAACATAAACTTTGAAAGGAAATACTAATACGAAATATATGTATAAAATTTATCTACAAAATCACGCTTGAAACTAGCAAATTCGGGCAGCAATTGCAGAGCTAAATAAACGCGTGCGTTCACTTCTTCGACTACTACTACTACTCCTACTCCTACTACTACTACTACTACTACTACTACTACTACTACTACTACTACTGCTACTGCTGATGCTGCTACTGCTACTACTACTACTACTACTACTACTACTACTACTACTACTACTACTCCTACTACTACTACTACTACTACTACTCCTACTACTACTACTGCTGCTACTGCTGATGCTGCTACTGCTGCTGCTGCTCTTGCTGCTGCTGGTACTACTGCTGCTGCTGCTGCTGCTGCTGCTGCTGCTGCTGCTGCTGCTGCTGCTGCTGCTGCTGTTCTTGCTGCTGCTGGTACTACTACTACTACTACTACTACTACTACTACTACTGCTGCTGCTGCTGCTTCTGCTGCTGCTGCTGCTGCTGCTGCTGCTGCTGCTGCTGCTGACGCTGCTCCTACTGCTGATACTGCTACTACTAGTAGTAGTACTACTAGTATTACTAGTATTACTAGTATTACTACTACTACTACTACTACTACTACTACTACTACTACTACTACTACTACTACTACTACTACTACCAGTCTTTGCGAAGTAAATTTGTTGCACATAAAACACAAATGAATACTTTTAATTTTCAAAAGGTTTTACTTTAACATTCCATGCAATACAAAAGCATAAATTTAGAATTGAAATGTAATTTTAGGCTTATATATAGATATAGATATCTTTCACAGGTATTTACATAGCAACAGTAAAATTGTCTTATATAATAATAATAATAATAATAATAATAATAATAATAATAATAATAATAATAATAATATTAATAATAATTAAATCCCAAAATTTCCAGAATTGTTAAAAGTAAAATTTCTAGAATTTCTAGAACTTTATAATTTTAGGGGCTTAATTGGTAAGCCTCATGGCGAGGAAAGGAAATAAATCTTAGCATACGAATGATGATGCCTTCATTCCTTATAAATTAATCGAATCTTTATAGTTGTGAGGTTTAATTAGGGATAAGTATCTCTAATTCAACTTTATAACCACAAAATAATGGAGGATTCGATTTTCGCAGTCAATCATATGACGTCATAATCAACTACGAGACGTGTATAATGATGTCATAATCATTTATGCCATGAATGATGTAGCACGGTTCGTCACGAATGCGTAATTGATAACGGGCTAAGCGTTGTCGCACGTTATGTCTTTACTATTCAATAAACATGCTGTTGAATATTTTGAAACTAATCGGACTGGACGCTGTTGCTGCCAACAGCTAACCTCTATAGTTTCCTGGAAATTGAGATTTAGAGAGGTCAGAAATCAATCGGTTCCTACACGGACAATGCGTGGGTGGAGCTTAACCCGAGATGTAAGTGGCAAGCTAAAATTGTATTCCTCCATTATATCAATTTATATGGAATGCAATTAACATAAGTTAAAATTGATTTCGTTTCAAAAGATACCTGTACACAATTTAAGCTTCTAATATCACACAGTTTTAACAATTTACTTACCAATGTACTTTCAAGCATTATGGTGTAAACTTGGGCCTTTAAGTAAACTTAAAATTGCTTATAATATATATATATATATATATATATATATATATATATATATATATATATATATATATATATATATATATATATATATATATATATATATATATATATTTAAATATTTATTTATTTATATAGAAAATTACATCAGAGCCTAATTATGTATGTCTGGGGAGTGGCAAAATACCGCAAATTGATTGATGACGGCATCAGGCGAGCACTTCACTCGTAAAAATGAATGTATATCACTCAGAAAATAATAAGTGTAAAATTATAAACATTATCACATCTAACTACCATGGCTCAGTTAGTTAATATTTGCTTGCAAACTAATTTTCATTTTCAGAATGCTGTTGATGTGATTGTTGTTGATATTGGTGTCCTCGTAAATATCATCGTCGCGGTTGTCATCGTCGCCGCCGCCGTCGTCGTTGTCGGTGTTTTCGCAGCTGCTGCTGCTGGTGTTGGTGCTGTTGTTGTTGTTGTTGTTGTTGTTGTTGTTGTTGTTGTTGTTGTTGTTGTTGTATTTCCTGTTGACACCGCTGACACCTCTAAAGAATATGAGTAATTTGTGTCATACAAAATGCCCCAGAAAATGCAGATACGAAAACACATAAATACTTATAAATATATTGGGACTAGTACTATAAGTTGATATAGATCAAGCATTTAAACAATCTCCGTTTGTAAATAGACAGAATTACGTCACAAAATCGACCATTATGCGAAGAAAAAAAATTAATTTGACGTCAGCGCCGTATGACGTCATCGGAAGAAACCGGAAAGATACACGTGGCCGGATTAGTCCAGGAGCATTCGGTCGAAAATAGGCCCAACATGAAAATAAATAGTACTAAGCTGAGATTTTCAGGAAAGTTTCATATAATCATTAGAAACAACATAACAAAAATCCCAGAATTTCCTGTGTGTGCTAAAGATACAGCAGGCATAAATGTATAATACCTAATTATACGCGTTCATATGGAAATATTAAAATTTTTAAATCTCATTTCCTTGATAAAACAAAATATGTTTTAGATTTATAGACTAAATATCCCACTCGAGTCGATTACTTACTTTGTTGTTGTGTTTAAATAAGTGTAAGCTTATATAGAATGTTGCGTCGATGACGTCATCACATGCTACCTAATTTGATACACTCGATCTCTGGTAATGAATATTGGGATGCATTACTCACCATTTCTTGCTCATAAATCTAATAGGTGGTGTCATCAAATAGCGACTTTATTTGGCTTACAATAAACGAATGAAATGGGACTGCTAGACGATCACATTTTGTACATTTGACATCTCGTCCAAATAAAGTGTATATTTTAAGACATTTAAGACACACGCCATGCAATACAGATCTTTGGCCCAGCTAAGATATGGATTGAGTTTGATACAAATTATTTATTGATTGTACCTAAAGGAGACAGGAAGACTTTTCATGAATTGCATCGGGGGAACAGTATACTGTACAAGTCATTTCTCGAGCAAGATCAGAATCCTGATGTGATACTTATTGAGGAGTGTATCAAACGAGTTAGTGACTTAATCACTCAATTATGTGAACGCGCTTCTGGTCTGAGTTTCCATTATTCGTATGTTCGTTCGGGCTGAGAGAACAGGAGACTGAACACTCCATATATAATGTATCAGTCAAATGCTGCCTCATCTCCATGCTGCAGGACATATTGCTTATGTAAAGTCAGCCCAGTTGTATATTCAACAAACGATGGAACCGCCGCACAAAATGCCAGCAGAAGAATATAACCAGTTCAATAAGAAGGGATACTTTACAATTCGGTGATCAGACAAGTTCTGGGATGGAGTATTCTCTGACCAAACCATAGAACAGTTCCTAATGCGTCTATTGAAATCATCTGGAGGCATGACACGTGGTCGCTGGATAACCGACAGTACTCTGACAAAATGGGTGCATGCCCTTCCACAATGTGTCCCTATCTGCATTGAATCGGAGAGGTTTACAGCAACCCACTCAGGCAAATCAGAGCGGCATAAGGATCTGTGTCCAGCGAATGAACTCAGAGACGACACTAATCTTAAATGCTTTACCCAGTGGCTGGAGGCGCATTCGCCATTTGTTGAGCAAGAATCTGAACTTTTGTTTAGCATCGCTACAGGAATTGTGACAGATAGTTTGGTGAATTGTGATAATACTATCCAGATCGGCGAGTCTGCTATGACAAAGATGATAGGCAAGACCTACGCTGAGATTTCCCTACGTTGTAAGGATAGGGTAAAAACACTTAGTATTATGAAAAACGCAATTAAAGTTCGAGGTGAGGAAGTCGTTGTCAATCCTTATTTGCTGTTCAATCGGATAACTTGTGTTCTGAACACAAGTTCTGAGCTGGATACTTTCCTACAGTATGAACTAGCTCCACCCATCTTCCTGAATGGTGGTCAAATGCGTAAAACAGCAAAAAGTGTCATGAGGATGATTATGAAAGCGCTGGTAACCAGCCAAACAACACTTCCTGATGATCCCATTATTGGGTTCGACGGAGGTCGTTTACTTCACACAGTAGTCTTGTCACAGCCTGCGACGTATAAGGAAGTTTGTGAGTCTTACAAATCCTACATTCTCAGTCATTACAAAGTAGCTGTCTCTGTTGTTTTCGATGGCTATGATGGGTCTAATTTGCCGAATACAACATCCCAGAGTAGGTTCCTCAGAAATGGGACAAATGCGTCTTATTCAAGCACTTGCACCAATTCTTGAGACTGCTGGAATTATCGTGAAAAAGGTGGAGTCAGACGCAGACACACTCATCGTCGGTACAGCACTTCAATTGGCAACATTAAATGACTCCGGTAGTGGTAGTTGGAACTGTTACAGATCTGTTAGGCATGCTAGTAGGACGAGCAACATCTTCTATGAATGTATATATGCTTTGCCACAGCAAGTGAGTAACACTGTTTAGCATCAAAGAACTTAAGACCGTCCTAGGTAATATTACACAGTATATAATTTTTATTCACGCGTTTACAGGGTGTGATACGACATCAGCCCTCTACAATCAGGGGAAACGCAAAGCCATGAACCTTGCTTGTACAAACAGTGATATGTGCCCTCACATGGATGTGTTTATGCGCGATTCAAGAAGTCAATGTGAGGTCGCTTCTGCAGGGGAAATGTACTTCCTTGAATTATATAGTGCAGACAAATTTTCCACACTAACCAAATGCCGCCATGTTTCATATAAACGCGGGGTTGCAAGATTGTCACTGAGTGGT
Source organism: Chaetoderma sp. LZ-2023a (assembly GCA_034401795.1). NCBI lineage: Eukaryota > Metazoa > Mollusca > Caudofoveata > Chaetodermatida > Chaetodermatidae > Chaetoderma > Chaetoderma sp. LZ-2023a. Next base: position 48,105,473 of record CM067368.1, read on the forward strand.
ACATTTCAACTCGCTAGCCTTCCAGCTACAAGTGATGCAGTGCGTCAACATTCATACAGAGCATATTTGCAGGTCCAGGAATGGTCAGGACACAAACTCTCTCCTATTGAGTTTGGGATGGCAAATCCATGAGCAGATACTAATTCCGATTACCACAGATTAGCCTGTTGTTCCAGATGAACTTGTTAACATTGTCACATGTGCGTGTAAAACGAGATGTGGAAGGTCGTGTTGATGTAGGAAAACAAGAATAAAATACTCAGAAATGTGCATTAACTGCATGGGTGCATCATGTTTTAATGCACCGGAGGTTATTGTCGATAATCATGAAGATACATAAATGGATATTACATACATAGCCATATTGTGCAATCCAGTCCAGGAGTGCATACTAAAGCACAAATCCTGCAAAACATCTTCCCAAATGCACACACTATGTAATGTGTTTGTTTTCTGATTCACAATGTTATAACATATGAATGCACGACAGAAGGCGATTCTGTGCATATAAATCATTCTGCAATGTGTCCGCTTTAGAACAGAGTCCATGATCAGACATGTCTAGCTTCCAGCTCTCGCACATATCCATGGGTCAAAATGTATGACACTTTGGCATTATCAATAGGCGACCTCGTATCTATGGTTGAGAAAGATAACAATGCTAATTTCCAGAATTTGAACATATCTATGGAAGGCTTCGTCTAAGTATGAAGTTCTGTGACCTAGATTTGATCTGTTGACCTCAAACTCAAAGCAATCATAGACTCTCATAATATGAAGGTGTGTGCTAAATCTTGTGATTCTATCTCTTGCACTCCAGAGTTATGGCCAAAATATGTTTTCTGGTATGCACTTCGTGACCTCGTGACCAAGATATTTGAATATTTGATGCTTTGTCATAACATAGAAATGCTAGCCACCTATAATAAGAATGGAATTGCCAAAGTTGCTGATTCTACCTACTTGCTTTCCTGATTTATGGCTAAAAATGTGTATTTCGGGATGATCTGGATTTACGAGCATTTGACCTCAAATTCATTTTTGCTTAGCCATCTTTAGTATAAATCGATATGTCAAATTTGATGATTCTGCCTTCTCGGACTCCGACGATATCGCACGAAAAAACACAGGCAAACAAGCAAACAATCAAACAGACAAACAAACATCCCCCCCCCTCCCCACCCCGCCTATGGCAGCAACAGCGCCCAGTCAAATTAGTATCGAAATATTCAACAGCATGTTTATTAAATAGCAAAGAATTACAAAGACATACAACTCATACAAAGTGTCCGACCATTTGAGATTTTGTTGACGGTCTATATGGAACCCTTTGTGACGTTTTGATTATGACGTCATCATACACGCGCTGAGCTAATTATGACGCCATCCGTGGTCAGATGATGGATGGATACTATGGAAAGGTTAATTACCTCAATTCATCATACGTCTGTCTGGAGTAACGACGTCATGGAGGATTAACCCTCTGCCGGTGGGAGAATGCCCTGGCGCATGTTGGGAAATTGAGAAATCCAAGATGGCGTCCAAGATGGCCGCGATAATACGAAACTGGCTATATTTTGGCCCACAGACTATGAAGATAATGGACCTTTCAATTTTAGCTATGCCCAGTCCATCTCTAGCCAAGCTCAGCCCGAGACAAGGCCGTAGCGCTAGGCAAAGAAAAGATGGTGGCATATGAAGCACATTTTCCAGATGGTGTCCATATTACTCTAACCAAATACGTTGTATATGGCTATGGCTGAGAGCAAGAAAAGTGTGCAGATTGGTTGCGCTGTCTTATTCGACGGCGAATAGATATATTCAAGAGCCATGGACTCAATCAACATATGTTAAAATTGATTTCGTTTCAAAAGATTCCTGTACAAAAGTGACTTCATGTGTTAGTTAGTTCAGCTTCATGTAAAAATCAATTCCTTGACCTCAAAAACTATAGACACAAGATTGTGTCCTACTTGATATTGCAAAATTTCAATTCATCAGGAACCATTATGTCGGTGATCTTGGATATGGCTGACTGAGCAACCTCAACTTTTGATAGTGTAAAATATGGATTCATTGGCCCCTAAAACCTATAGCCATACACACCAGAAGTATCTTCATATATGTATGCGTGTTGGCCTTCACTGTATGTACTTTTCATGTAGAAGCCTGACAACACCGGCATCTGTAGTGGTCTTAAGAAAGGCCCATTCGCAGGCCAAGAGAAGAATATTTTTTGAAAATTCACAACTGGAATGACTGGCTCGATAATCGAGCCAGTCATTCCAGTTGTAAATTTTCAAAATAGGCTTCCATTAACCTGCAAGTAGACATTCCATGGGCGAATTTTCAGATTTTCTTGATTTTTTTTACCAGATTTCGCCATTAAATGTTTAGGCGGTCGCTTCAAGCCTCGAACGCAAGGATACTCATTATAGAGAGGTGGGTGTCATTCGACCACCTATCTTAAAGGACCACCATTATTTGGCCAAAGCGACAGATGATACGTCTAACATATTGTTGGTGAACAAGAAGATTATGAGTCAAGCATGTTCGATGTAACATCTATAGTTGAATAGATCGAATGACACCCTGTCATAAAGAACCGCCATTTTGTGACTCCAATAGGGTTATCTTATATCCAGTGACCACCTCTCCATATCTCCTTTGAATATTCGTGAACTCCATATATATATATCGTGGCTTTTTGTCATCGTCACGTTAATGGGAAGAGGGTATCGCATTACGAAATAGCTGCGTGTTTACGACCGTACATACGTGCGCACGTGTGTGCGTACGTGCGTGCGTGTGGGCGCGTGTGTGTGTGCACGTGCCTGCGTGCACGTGCCTGCGTGCGTGCGCATTACAATTGTTTTTCATATCTCCATACATAGGTATCTGCATTCGAAGATATATGTATCACTCGTCCTTAAGATTGAATGCCTCGTGCATATATCATAAATCGAGCAATCGATAACCCCGATGATTATAATTATCAACGATAGAATGAATATCGGTTAATATATTAAGTAAAATATCTATATAAATATACATAGGATACGTGTTTATTTCTGACAAAGCGTGATTTTTACTTCAAAAGCATGCAATTTTGAATAGTTTTTTATGAATTAGGCTAGTGTATTTTTTTACTGACTACGTATGTGGATGTAACGCACACATATCGAATTTGCACCGTTGACCAACACCGTTTGGGTAATATCAGCACGTGAGTTTGTGCGCGTGCCTTGGTCAACGGCGCAAATTCGGTATTTGCAAAATACATGTATATGGCTATCAATGATTGGGTATAAAACGTTATATATATTTATATATGCCCCTCGCCATTTGAACACCTAAACATCCCATAATCTCAATGGTACACTATTTTAAATGAAACAGGGAAGCTTTTGAACGAATATTTCGAAACTAATTTGACTATAAACTCTTGCTGTCCAGTTAAAGGTGCATATTCACACAAGAATGCTTGAAAATAAAAAATTTCACGCACACCACACCACACCACACCCCAATCACACCCACCCACCAAGCCCCCAACCCCAACCCCACCCACCCCAGCCTCTCCCCCGCCCCTTAGATCCGTGGATGTTAATTGCAAAGCTCAATTAGGGTCTTTAATTAAATTTCACAACTTAAAAACATATTAATTGATATGGAATGAAATCGTCATATGTTAAGATATATTTCGTTTTATGGCATCTAGGCACATAATTTAAGCCTATAAAATTAAGCAATTTTAAATATTTTACTTTCGGACATTCTGGTGTGAATATGCACGTTTAAATTAGTTTCGGAATATTCAACAGAACATTTAGTATTATGTATATTACGTATATTAATATTCGTCTTGAATTATGCGAGTTCATATAGATTAAATATATTAAAAATTGCATCGTGTATAATAACTCTTACGTTACAATTCCACGACACACGTGATCAAAGTATAGGATGATTTGTAAAAAAACGTTATTAAATTACCTATATATTTTGTGACGTCATGAACTATTCAAATGTTTATATTTATTATTAAATGAACATTTACAAAATTGCGAACAGACCTGATCCATAGAGGCCGTGATAACGCAAGTTACTCGGCCGGTACTAGGCCAATACCGGGCCGTATCGGCCCGGTATTAATCCAGTACCGGCTCAGTAACCTACGTTATCAGCGTCTGTATATAGGAACCATATATATAGTAGGTCTAGCTATAGTAGATTTCAAACGAGGCTGATCACGATTTCTGTCTGGATCACGTGACGTCATATGGTTAACGTGGTGTCATTTGAGAAATAGATAGAAATGGATAGTCAGATTCATCCATATTGATTTAATATAGGGATCCATTTCTAGCTATGCCCCGTCCATTTCTAGCTAACCTCCGCGCACTGTGTACAGGTGTTGGAATCAGTTTGGCACTTTGAAAGCTAAATTCCCAGAATCAAAATCTCAACAATACCGGTAAGCTATACGGGTAAGCCATTCCGAGGCAGGTTTTTCGTTTTCTGCTAGAGCTATCAACAAACCCTGCCAGTTCGCGACCCGTGTTTGTCACTGGCGTGGATCTTCGGCATCGTGACCATGGTTACAAGCATATTATTGATATAGAGTCCGTCCCTTGGCATGGATATGTCGCCAACACACCCTACCCCATGTGTCAACTTAACCCTTTATTGGCCGAGCCGACCAAAACCAACCTCCGTGTTGGTCTTGAGGAATGTCCATGATAAGAAATTTTTGAAAATTTACCTCTAGAATGACTGGCTCGGTGGCAGAGCCGATCATTCCACTGGTGACCTTTCAAAAATATTTTTTCTTGACATGGAAACGCACACTCACTAAGCAAAGATTTGTAGTTTCTTGGTCAGTGCAGTGGTCTTAAGAAATTTCCGTTTGGAGGCCAACAGAGAGGTTATTTTGTAAATTCCCCTAGTAGTAAATTTATATTTTTAAACATGTCTTAATTTTCTTGAGAAGTTTCGGCCTTTAAGGGGTTGATTGAAATAAGTAGCATTTAGAGCGTTTCGAGGCACTGTTGACACAAGGGTGGGGGGGGGGTGCACACTCTACGTTCCCCTACGAAAAGGGAGGTCGGCAGAGTTGAACTGGTTCGCCGCGTCTTTGAGTCTTGTTGACGGACACTAGGGGGTTGTCATCTATAGAGCAGCAATCGCTCGAGTGAGAGAGAGAGAAGTGGGGGCGGGGTGGGGGACATTATTCCGGCTTAGCTCAGCAGTGGTAAGTTACAGTTTTTACCTTTAATCTCTATTCCAGTGATAGATTTTTTAAATAGTCTTCTCTTGGTCTGCAAATGAACATTTTATTTGAGAAAATTAAAGTTGTTTGGAAAATTTACTAAAGATAGCTTTCTGTTGTCGGGATTGGTCAGGAAAGAGTCAGTGCCATTTAGTGGTCACGGGAATTTCAACTATTTGCTTAGCCAGTGTCCATTTGCAGGCCAAGAGAAGACTATCTTTGAAAATTGTCCACTGGAATGACTGGCTCGGTTATTGAGCCAGTCAAAACCATCGCACTGGATGTAGATGAAGGTGTGGCCGTCACGGTCAGCATATGGTTACGGTGACACACGAGCGATTAATAGTGTTCTTCGTCTTAGACAGCTTCTGCAAGTTCTTCATTCTTCGTACGTTCCACTCGTGGTTTACGTGGCTTATTATCTCCCGGGTTTCGCTTTCGGCGATGTCGTTTTTTCTCCACTACCTCCTTCTCTTTCTCGCTCACAACCACGGCCGTACTTTCGCCATTTTCCGCGTCCTTGTCCCGGTCTATACCCTGGTGGATATCGTTCAGATGAGATGACACGCACGGCAGAATGAGTACCAGGCGGAGAATAATCGTCGCCAGCGGTAGAATGATGCTCTGAAAGGAGATCGATTGGATGACGTCAAGTGGTCCGCTACCCTTTTTCCACAACGATATTCCGACAATTAGCACATGTACTATACTTATCAGCATAGCTGTGTGTCCCATCCCTGAACGGAAGAAACGGAACTCGCGCCAGTTTAAGGAATTACTTATACTGGGAATAAATGCTACGCTAGTAATCGCTAAAAACAAAAACGCAATAACCCCAGATGATACAATTGCCTCCCCCTGCCACGTCATCCACAACCACGATTCATGCTTGCCTTCTTCGACTTCGAGGTGGACTGTTTTATACCATACCGGATAATACCGAGGCCCCATTACAGCAATAGAAAGTACCATGTGCATGAAGCCAAAGAGCATCGCCATGACAGTTAGACTCTTCCGCGCTTTCAACCATTTGTCAAGGTAGCGATCAAATGTCAGGTGTTTCGTGCCTTTGTGTAACTGTGTGAAAGACGCGAAACATCCAGCAAGATATGCGAGTGAGAGCAACGTCATACACACCATGCCACATGGTTTGTTCATCACCTGTAATGAAAACGTAAACCACAATAATGGACATCTCTTTGAACCAGAAATACCAGAAGCACTCTAGAGTCATGTACAATTTAATAAATATTCTGTTGAGTATCTTGCAACTAATTCGACAGAAAACTGTTGCGGCCTAACGCAACATCTCTCAGTCAAACGACTTTCAACTTATTCAACAGAATTTTTCTTAAATTGTAAATTCACCTAAACAGCCAATTCAAATTGTTGCTGGTGGGCCTTTTCAACTTTCGTGGCGGACCTACTCCAGATTGATCGTCATTGTGACTATCCAGCAAGTGGCGCGTCTTGATTACGATGTCGGATACAGAACCATCCATTTATACTCAAGCAATGAGTTTTATATTATCTTGGTACCTGGAGACACGCGATCAGATTCTTCATATGTGATTCTTTAAATGAAAGTGTAACCTTAATAAAAATCGGAACTATAATAGTGCCTTTCCACTGTATTCGCCCTCCATATGATATCATAATCAACTACGCCACGTATAGAATGATATCACAATCAATGACGTCATTATGACGTCATGAATGATGTGGGTAAGTACGTCACGAACGCATAGTTGAAGAGGGACTATGCGTTGTTGTACGAATTGTATGGCTTTACTATTTAATAAATATGCTGTTGAATATTTTGAAATTAATTTGACTGGGCGCCCAGTCAAATTAGTTACAAAATATTCAACAGCTTAACTGCATAGTTTTCACGAAATTGATAATCAGGGCATTCGGGGATCGATAAATCCCAACACGGCGAAGTGTGGGTCAAGCTTAGCTAGTGGTGGGCTGGGCATAGCTAAAACTGGAAAGGTCTATTAAGGATCCAGTTGATTGTAACCACACCCCGCCCCACCACCCCCCACCCCCACCCACTTGTGTGAACTTGTGGTTTATAATGGTAAAACCGGCCAATACTTCGTCTGCAGTTGCCTTGAGGACTGTCTGTTTTCAGGCTAATAGAACACTATTTTTGAAAATTTACCACTGGAATGACTGGCTCGGTTACACCGAGCCAGTTATTCCAGTGATAAATTTTCAATAATAGTCTTCTCTTGGCCTGCAAATGGACACTGACTAAACAAAAATTTGAATTTTCTTGATAATTAACCCTTTAATCGTCAAACCTCAAAAACACCTCTTAAATACGATGTTCCTAAATTCCAGTCATAAACTTACACAAAGAAAAACAGTCTTCTCTTGGCCAGCAAATGGTCATTCACTGAGCAAAAATTTCAACTTGACACACGAGGTATTAGGTACGTCCTGCAACAAGTTGACAGACTAGTATTATGCGGCTTGAAGCAGACTGTATTACACTCTCGTTTTCGTCATTTTCTTTTTCTTTATATTGTATTTTCTAGGGGGTGAGGGGCTTCAAAATGTTAAATCAATAATCTAGATTTTGAAAATAAATTTAGAGAGTAAATTCGTACTAACATTTAATAGCAAATCTTGACGAAACTTTTACACTTATGTAATGGTATTTCCAGATGTTACAATGTCTACATGGCCGTTATCATCCAGTGTTTTGGCACAACACTGCCATCCAAATCCGACACCAACTGATGTAGATGATTTGAATAAGTCTTAACATGCCAAGTGGATTCACCATCGAAAATTATATCCTATAATAAAGTAGTCGTGCATGCCTGCGTGCGCGCGTGCGTGTGTGCGTGCGTACATGTATGTGTGCGTGCGTACATGTGCTTGCCTGAGAACGTGCCTGCGTGCCTACGTACCTGCGTGCCTACTTGTGTGATTGAGTGTGCGTGCGTGCGTGCGTGCGTGCGTGCGTGTGTGCGTGTGGGTGGACGGCCCAGCGGGCGGGCTTCAGGAGGGTGTTCGGGAGTGCATCCAGCGCATAACTCGAGGTCTGTTGAAGTTATCTTCACCAACCATGTGGGAAAGAAAGGGTTCCTTTGGGGTTCTGAAGAAGCTTTTTAATTTTGGCGACAGGGAGTAAAAGGTCATGAGGTGAATGGTCAAGATCCTCGAAAGATGTGGAGCAATAACGGTAATTCACTCAGCTTAGTTTGAAGACTGGCATTGCGGTACCGAAAACCATTCGTTGACTAAATGTCAACAATTCACAGTCAGGAATCACGATCACAGAAAATGTCTGGGTGTATACTCAGTATTCGCAGGAACGACCGTTTTTCAAGATAATGGATGGATCAGATCCGTCACTCATATATCTGACATCATAATCAACATACGATGCATTTGTTTGCTAACGTCACTATCAAACGAAAGGTAGGGTGGGGTGGGGGAGCGTCCGTATCGGAAGGTGTCTGCATTCACCTTTCCAGAGTATTCATCGATGATTTGACGTCATATGACGGCGTAATCTGCAAAGTGGCGTGTTAGTCTAGTCCCCAGGTGTTCTCATGCAACACCTGGTGTTGTTTATGAAACCCATTTTTAGTCTCCTAAATATGTCTAATAAACAGAAAATGGTGTTAACAGCGTCAAATAATCTCCCACGGGGTTCATTGGCACCCATCTTGGATTACGTCACTCTTGACGGTAAAAATCGGCAATTTCCGTAACTTTCGAACCAGACCGCACACAAAATCAAATGACTCCACTTCTCCAGACAATTCTGACATGAGGAATCGATTGGAAGAGTTATTTTTGTGATTGTAATAATTGTAACGCCTCAAATCGAGGAAAAGTTGAAAAAAATCAGAAAAAGCACTAAATTGGGTGAGAAAGTGTTGGTGCATGGGGACCTATCTGATGACTAGACCAACACACCTTGCTGACATGCGTCTGGTCACTCACTCTATGGAAACTGTCCAACAGATTTGTGTTTATACTGCCTCTGCTCCTTAGGGCCTCTGCATTCTACTTAAATACATTTTACATTATATAACAATTACGCTACCTAATTGCCAGAACATTAGTTCTTCAATATTCTTCTTTTTTGCAGGCAACATATTCTATATGATTAAACGTAGATTGTGATTAGGAGCTAACCAACTTAACAACCCAAGTAGTCTAGTTAGTTATATCAAATAACTGGTGGCGGATAATAAGTCACTCAATAATGCCTAAGTCCAACAAAAAAAGAAAGGGTGATTCATCCGAGTTGGAAACTCAAAACACCCTCCTCAAACAAGTGTCTTACATGTGGTTGGCATTGACCATGGCCATTTCACATCATTTAGGAACATCGTACGAGAACCAACTGAAAAGATGGCACAGCTGCATACAATACGTCACCAGCCACTCGCTGAACCATTTGGTTCTATACATCGTATTGATGCAGTATGCAACCATGCTGTCACCGGACAACATGGACTGGACACATTACTGATCGCAAAGCCCCAAAACGTTCTAAGGCTACAACAGCTGTCTTCGACCAAATAGACATCATACTATGCAAGACAGAAGCAAAACCCTTACTCCGGAACTCTCGTTCGTATGGAGGCACAGACCTCAAGTCTGACCATAAGCTAGTCATTACACGCCTTCAGATGAACGATCTCTACCTAATATATAGGCAAGAGGGTAGAGTCACCTACAACCTAGCCAAGCTCATCAGCGACACTGACACTCAAATGTCATACAAAAAAGCCCTCGTGGAGCAGATAGCTAACATCGATGTCAGCTCTGATCCAAACGAAGCCCTTACCAAAATACTGAAATCTATGTAATCATCCGCTACCAGCACCATAGGTATTCTTAAAAACAACCAATCTAGGTATACTGACGACCCTCTAGTAGTAAAATTGTCAGCAGAGCAGAAAGCATTATGGCTGCACATCTATCAAAGTGGCTAAAGTGAAGACCACACCAAACCACGCCGGGAGCGCAATATTATTCTGCGCCACATTAGCGAACACTTAAAATATCCTGCTATTCAACAGGCAGACTCCCTAGCAGATGAAATCACTACCACGGCTGACTGTCACAAAATGTTTCGGGTAGCCCGAGCCCTGATAGTTACTGACTACACACCACCACTCACTGTACACAACTCTGAAGGACACTTTATCGGGACTGACCAGGGAATGGCCGAGGCGATCCGGCAATGGTTCAAGGAACAGTTCACTGACAACGATGATGAGCCCTTGCACCCGTTCTCAGGAGACCCCAGGCCATTAGTAACACCAATTAAAACAGAAGAAATTGAGAAGGCACTTAAAGCCCTGAAAAATGGGCGTGCATCTGGACCTGATGGCATGAGTAATGAACTATTCAAATATGCAAGTGACATTATCTCAAAACCGATCACGCACCTAATCAATTCAGCTTTTATGCACCACCTTCCCATCGACGCTGTAGGCCAAGGCACCCTTATCGCACTACCCAAGCCCAAGAAGCCACCTGAGCCCCAGCCAATCTGCAGCCCATTGTGCTTCTCAATAGCATACGGAAAATCCTATCCAATGTTACTCTATGCCGCATCCGAGACAAGATCGATTACTTCACCGGATCATGTCAAAGTGGCTTCAAACGTGGACGAAGCTGCGCAGACATTGTATGGGCTCAACGCATGCTTGTGTCGGTAGTCATGTCCAAACACTGGGATTTCCACAAATTGGGCATTCCCATGTCACGCGCCTTCGACACAATTAAACGCTCACAGATCCTAGATGTACTACGCCAGGCCAGTTGCAATGAAGATGAGCTACGACTAGTGAGACTACTGCTTGCATACACCAAGCTGAGAGCACGACTCAAGTCAGTGAGGTCTGTAGAGTTTGAGACATCAATCGGCTCCCCACAGGGAGATGGTCTATCTCCGGTGCTTTTCACCTGCTACCTTGCTGCTGCATTGGAATCTATGCCGGAAAGTTCCAAGACTAAACTCCCCAGTAATACTGGGCATGCCGCTAGAGCTGGAATATGCTGACGATGTGGACTTCATAGACGAGGAAAAGAAACCCCTTGACGAACTTTTCCCAATAGCTGCAAGCAAACTAAAAATTGAGAATCTCTTTATGAATGAATCCAAGACAGAGTTCACCCACATAAACCCATCGACAAAGCATGAAACTATAGAAAATGACGACCCACTTCGTGGCGGCGAACCATGAAGGAAAAGTAAAATTCTGGGCTCCCTGCTGTGCAGTACTGCTGACATTTCTGCACGCTGCGTCATGGGGAACATAGCTTTCCGGTCTTTCTGGAAGCTATGGATTCGTAGATCAAAGATGCCCTTGATAAAGAGGCTATGTTTATACAATGCAACCTGCGTATCCTTGATGCTGTATAACTGTAACAGCTGGGCAGCTCCAAATGCAGCTTTAGAAAAACTCGATGTCTGCCACCGCAAACACCTACGCACCATCACTGGACACCGATGGCCAGACAGTATAATTTCCAACGATGCACTATACAAGATTGTAATGCGTCGCCGCTGTCTGTAAAACTCGCCCAGCAAAGATGGTCCATGTTTGGCCATGTGCTAAGGATGCCAGAAGAGACACCAGCACAGAGAGCCTTGGAATTCGCCCTATTCGGAGCCAGCAAATACAAAGCCAGGAGAGGACGCTATTGCATAAATCTGCTAAGCATGCTACGAGGTGATCTCAAGAAAGCAGGACTCAGTACACTCAAGTCAAGAATGGACCTGAGGAAGCTACGGATTTCGGCTGAGGACAAGACAAAGTGGGCAAAAGTGAACAAGACCGGATTGCAGCTGTAGGATGTTTCTACAATTACAGCCTCAGAATACAGTAATCAGAAAATCTTGATGATACGGATCTGGATTCGTATGGGTACCATCAACAATGCTGCCAGCAATTTCACGCGAACCTGAGTCGTTTTAAGGGGTCTGAAACGTTAACTGAGACATTAACTTCAGAGAGATATGATTTCCTTTTTAAACTGCCATCTTATGTTGGTGTATGCTTGTGCTCATCACCATTAATTCCCACCGAGTGCATATTCTCTGAGAAACGTGAAACAAGAGCATATGGATAAAATCGAGCGGCCTCTAAGATTTGCTTCAAGGAAGCATAACTAGTCTGCATGTCTTAAGATTGAGCCTTAAGCCCTTGCACCAGGGACGAGTAATCTGTATCGATATATGCAGGGTAAGGATCCTCATGCTGTTCAGGCTCGGTGTCACCTTTACTGCCATGACAAGTTCTTAAAAGAGTATCTAAGTCATATCATGGCAAAGAAGTGAGCAGAGAATCAGACCCTAGAAACAGAGCAGGCTCGCCATGCTGCTGCTCATGAGGAGGAATTCCACTCGTGGTTGAGGTTCTCAACAAGCATGTCATTGAGAAGAATGTATAATGCAGCTGACATATCTGCGGCTCATTTGCATTGATGAGCTTGAGGAAAACTGTTATCCAAATCCAGAATATCGGAGTGAAAGGATTCTGCACCCGCTGCAGAATCATTAAATCAGTGAGAATATCAGTTTCACTAAGAGCACCCCGAATGACAAGGGATGTATCTCCTGTAATCTCATTTATAATAACAGCATCACAGTTGCCGTTGCCGTGGCACTCGCATACAGGCCTGGCTCCACAGACAAGCTTGCTGATGTTTCTCTTCTTATTTGTGGACTAATCCAGAAAGCATATAGGTAATCAAAAGACCCTCCCTGGCCTCAAACGGCTGATAATATGTTAGTCCAGTGTGACAGGCGGCTGCCTGGAAAATTGACGAGTCTTAGCCATGATTGGAACACCTGAGGTTGGGAAGAAGAGTGAGAAGATTCAACGACTTGTTCTGTCAATTGGTCAAGACTTGTACCACGCTGTTACAAATGGGGAGTGGAAACTTCCTAAACAAATTCAGCTGTGCAACCCCAACCGCCATGTGTACAGCAGCAAGCAGCTCACCATCGTCTTGGGTACGTTAGGCCACTCTGAGTCCTATATCTGCAGCTTGGAGATTGCTTTGGCCAGGGTTACTGATGATGTGTCTACATAGCTAAAACCTCAGGTCATTGCTGGCGAGGGTAACGCCCTCTTTCACCTTAACAAGATTCTCACCAATGTCCATGGATCAGATTTTTTCAACTATGCCCAAGGCATAATGATTCAAAGACAAGACCTGGCTTTCAGAAAACTCAGGCACGAACCTTGCCTCAATATGAGTGATCAAATGATAGGAGTCTCTCTGACATCAACCAACATCTACACCAGAGTTCGCCGCAAGTTCCCACAGAGTACATCCTTCACACCTCCCATAGTGAATGACATATAATACGTTTCCAGCATGCAGGAGTACTATGCCTGGCTCATCTGCAGTATGGTGGGAAGTGATGGCAAGCAGCCAGATCCTGCTCTTGGCAGATTCGTGGCTGCTACCGGAAGCACACCAATGAGAAAGTCAACAAATGACTACTTCACCCCCATCAACCAGTCCACCAGAGAGTACTCTACTGTACACGGGGTGTTAAGGCAGTCATAGGTAACCACAGCTGAAGTCGCTTGTGTGGAAGGCAGACAACAGTATGTGTTAATACATTTGATCAGAAATGAGTGAATGTTCAAAATCAATAGAATCCTTCTTGAGTAGGTCTGTTGCCTCCAGGGAGAGACAGCTCCAGGTTAGTGATGAATACCTGCAGCCAGACAAGGTACCTGGAGATCGGGAGAAATTCCAGTGTTTTTTCTATAATTATCTTATTTTTAAAAGTAACAAAATAAATGGAGGACAGAAATCTAAAACAGATTATAATGCAATTGACGCCCTACTTGACACTGTTCAAGTTTGCGAATATTGATTTAAATGGGTAGTTTTTCAATTATGCTAATAATTATCTTGACTTATTCTGACCATTACATGCGAAGAACAGGTCAACTATTTCCCCATTGCACTTGTGAAAGAGTTCTAAATTGTTCGTTTTCACCGAGTACTGAAGCATGAAGATGATGTGGCAGTGCTGGATGAAGGAGAACCAGAACACAACTGTCTTCCCAAGCTGACCCTGTTACTCCTTATCTTCATATGTGGGGAACTTCTGTATAAGATCCAGAGTTGAGGGGTCCTTCAGTGCGAGATCAAGGTTCTCACGGCTGCATAACTTGACCATGTTGAGTATGGCCACCGTGTTGTTGATCTTGATGTTCTCTTTTCCAATGAATTGCACCATCATCAGCCTCTCCATTGCTTCACACATTGTTTTCAAGCAGTAGAGGGCCTCATAATAAACCTTGCCACAGAGGAGAACATGCTTCAGGCAGTCGCTGGTGACTAGATGGGCCTCTAGAAGGATCTCTGAAGAACTAGAGACATGACACATGTGAGCTGTAACGATGCCCATATAGTTCATGGCTGTGTGGAATTGGCAGTAAGAATGGTATGTTTCTTGTACTTGTCAGGATATCTCCATATGAGCAGTTCATACAGTCTCCGAGATCAAATGTATTCCTCACATAGTGTTTCCGCCTTTCCCACCAGTGACTTCAGCTGTGGTTACCTCTGACCCCCCTCAACAGGTCGTGCACAGTAGAGTACTCCGTGATGGGCTGGTTAATGGGTGTGAAGTAATAATTGTTGACTTTCTCATTGGTGTGCTTGTGGTACCAGAGATGAATCTGCCAAGGGCAGGCACTGGTTGCTTACCATTACTTCGCACCATCCTGCACATTAGTCAGGCATAGTACTCCTGCATGCGGGCTTCGTATACTATGCCACTCTCTATGGGAGGTGTGAAGGATGTACCCTGTGGTAACTTGGGGACAACTCTAGTGTAGATGTTGAGTGCAGGGAAGGTTTCAGGTGCATAAACCTTGAGACTCCTTTCATTTGTTCTCTCATATTGAGGCAAGGTTCGCGCCTGAGTTTTCTGAAAGCCAGGTTTTGTCTCATGAATCAATGTTCCTCAGGCATAGTTGACAACATCTTATCCATGAACATTGGTGAGAATCTTGATGAGGCCATCACCTCACAATGAAGGAGAGCATTACCCTCTACAGTAATGGGCTGATGTGTTACGTATGTAGACACGGTATCAGTGGGCCTGACCATAGCTGTTTCCAGCTCCAAGCTGAAGCTATAGGACTCGGACTGGCCTAACCTGTTCATGATGATGGTGAGCTGTCTGCTGCAGTACAAATGGTGGGTGGTCTTGCAAAGCAGAATTTGTTTAGGAAACTTCCACTCCCCATCTGTAACAGCACGATACATGTCTTAACCAGTTGAGAGAACAAGTCGTTGAATCTTCTCCCTCTTCTCCACAACGTCAGGTGTGCCAGTCATGACTAGATTAACGAACCTCATCAACTCTCCAGGCAGCAGCTTGACACACTGGACTTCCATATCGTCAGGTTTTGGAGGCCAGAGCATGTCTTTTGACTCCATATATGCTTTCTGGTCTAGTCCACGGATAAGAAGAGCAACATCAGCAAACTTGCCTGCAGAACCAGGCCTGTATGCGAGTGCCATGGCATCGACAACTGTGATGCTGTTATTATAAATGAGACTAAAGGAGGCACACCCCTTGTCATTGGGGATGGCCTTAGTGAAACTGATATTCTCAATGATTTCATAATTCTGCAACCGGTGCAGCAGCTTTTCACTCTGATATTCCAGATTAGGAAAGCTATAAGTATCCTCAAGCTTATCAATGTAGATGAGCTGCAGATATGTCAGCTGCATTACCCCCATTCTGCTCAATGACATGCTTGTTTGGGAATCTCAACCACTGATTTGATTGCCTCTTTGCTCGCTTAATTGCCATGATATGACTTTACTACTCATATGGGCAGTAGGGGTCAAACCGAGCCTGAACAGCAAGAAGCTCCTTACCATGTACCTGTCGATGAAGAGAAGTCTTCTCTAGTTCAAGGGCTTGCGGCTCAAGCTGTATTTGTGCTTCCATGAAGATAATCTTACAGGTAGCTCGAAGTTGATGCCTCAGTTGATGTTTCAGAACTCTTCAAACAATTCGGGTTCGCGTGAAATCGCTGGTAGCATTGTCGATGGTACAAATAAGAATTCAAATCCACATCATCAAGAGTATCTACAATAAGATCACCTATCGCATCTATACGATGCATGAAACCAGGTGGTTCAGCAGGTCGCTGGTGACGGATTATATGGCGCTGTGCCAGCTTTTCAGTTGGTTCTCCTATGATGTTCCTAAATGATGTAAAATGGCCATGGTCAATGCCAACCACATGTAAGACACACGTTTGTGGAGGCAGTTTTTTAATTCCAACTCGGATGAATCGCCTTTTCTCTTTTTGTCAGACTTAGGCATGATTGAGTGACTTATTACCCACCAGCAGTTATTTGATATAATTAACTAGACTATTTGGATTGTTATGATCGTTACTCCTTATCACCCTCATAATCTACATTTAATCATATAGGATATATTACCTGCAAAAGAGAAGAATATTGAAGAATTAATGAGCTGGCAATTAGGTAGCGTAATTGTTAGATAATGTAAATGTGTTTAAGTAGAATGCAGAGGCCCTAAGGAGCAGAGACAGTATAAACACAAAGCTGTTTGGCAGTTTCAAGATAGTGAGTGACCAGATGCAAGTCAGCAAGGTGTGTTAGTACAGTCATCAGATAGGGTCCCCATGCACCAACACTTTCTCGCCCAATTTAGTGATTTTTTCTGATCTTTTTCAACTTTTCCTCAATTTGAGGCGTTAAAATAGTTACAATCACAAAAATAACTCTTCCAATCGATTTCACATGGTCAAATTTTTTGGAAACGGTGGGCCATTTGCCTTTGTATAAGGTCCGGTTCAAAAGTTAGGGAAATTGCCGATTTTTACCGTCACGAGTGACGTGATCCAAGATGGCCGCCAAATGAACCCCGTGGGACATTATTTGACGCTGTTAACACCATTTTTTGTTTACTATACATATTTAGGAGTCTAAAAATGGGTTTCATAAACAACACCAAGGAGTGCATGGGAACCACGTCTGGGGACTAGACTAGTTGTAAGAATTGTATGGCTCTACTATTTAATAAACACGCTGTTGAATATTTTGAAACCAATCTGACTGGGCGCTGTTGCTGCCAGAGGCAACAACAGCAACCAGTCAAATTAGTTTCAAAATATTCAATAGCTGACCTGTATAGTTTTCTGGAAATTAATAGTCAGGGAGTTCAGAGATAAATCGATCCCAACATGAGTTAGGGGTGGGTGGAGCTTAGCTAGATATGGGCGGGGCATAGCTAAAAATGGATGGGTCCATTATAGGCCTATGCCTTTGATGAATTTACGATTTGATTATCATTCTGTAGTTTGACCGTTAGCAGTGACTGTCATAGGTAGCAACACGCCCCAGTCAAATTAGTTTCAAACTGTTCAATAGCGTACCTGTATAGTTACCGTGAAAGTCCGATTCTGAGAAATCATGGGGCATTGTGTATAAATCGATTCAAATACACTAACAAAGTGGGCGGAACTTAGCTAGAAATTGATCCCTGTATGTAATATAATATTTGAGGGCACAAGATGACGGTACTTAACGACAGCTGACCCCCCAATTGTAAGAATATGTCTCTCGAGTGATTCTTGACATGAATATAGTGGGTGAATCCAATTTGTCGCTCAAGTGTATAATGTCATAAACTATTACGTCATATGCAGGCTGAAGTGACAATCAAAATATATAATGAATGACGTATCTAAGTCATCCACGAACACTTAATAGTCCGTCAAGTGTACGAATTGTATATCTTTACATTTTAATAAGCATTCTTTTGAATATGTTTTACTACATTTATTGAGTGCTGTTGCTACTGTAGACAGCAACAGTTAGTCAAACTAGTTGCAAAATATTCATCAGCTTATCTGTATAGTTACCATGGCATTGTGATTCTGGGAAGCTATTGCTTGATCGATTCCAACACGGACAAATCGTGGGCGGAGCTTAGCTAATAGTCGATTCATCCATTACCTTAATGAAATTTTGATCCGATCTTGGAGAGTCGGTTTTAATGTAGTAGATCATTATGCAGTAGAACAACCAGACGAAGTATATACACAGACCGAACATGATGCTGCTTCCCCATCCGGATAGGATCCTTATTGTGGCCTTCTCTAGTTGTTTGGCCTGATATAACCGTCCCATGTCCACGGGCTTGAAGCCCATATACCGGGCCATTTCAATAACGGCGTGACGGACATCAGAATTGTTACACGCAACGAACGCGTGCGTACTTTCCTGACAATATCCAGTATTTTCCATATTGTAAGCGGAGATTGTATTAAATGCTTTGCAGATACACGCCTCTTGGAACATTGTTGCTAAATATTCGGCGTTAGATTCGTTTCTGTCACGAATTTCCTGGTTAGAAACGTCAATGATAACTTTTCTGGTGAGTAGATGTTGGTAAGACAAAAGCGCGTGGTTGAAATGTTTCTTGTGGAGACATAAGATCAACGTTGGTGCCGCGCGTATGCACTCTTCGATGCCACAAATTCGAACATCTTCGAATATTTTGTCGCGTGCCGCGAGGTTTTTGTCGTGAGGCCGGCGACTGCCGATCATAACATGGTAACCCGCGATGAGAAGGCGTTTGGCGAGGGAACGACCGAAAATGCCCGTTCCACCTATGATACCGAGTAAGCTTAGATCTGGCGAGATCGGCCCCTGGGATTGCATTGTGTCCAACATGATCTGGAAAAGATAAGTAAGACGTGGAATTAAACGTTAACTTAGAATCGTGTTGTAGAAACAATACTGCAGCCTAAATATGTTAGTTTACAGGCGTGCGTGCGCGCGCATGCGGGAGTGCGTGTGTGCTCTCTTTGCAGAGATAGGCATCTACTTTCTTTTTTAAAAAAATAGATGCAAACGTGTTTTAAACGACAACGTTGGTGATCAACAAAAGAAGTCACAACTAACAGAATATCTCTTAATACAAAGGGGATCAATTGACCTTTCCAGTTTATACATCCATCATACGACGTCATAATCAACTATGTGACGTGTAGGATGGCGTCATAGTCATGCTGTCATGAATGGCTCGATTGTGTCCGTCTTAGCAGCTTAATAGTCCATCAGGTTGTATGAATTGTATGTCTTTACTCTTCAATAAAAATGCTTTCGAAAATTTTGAAACTAATTTGATTGGGCGGCACCCAGTCAAATTAGTTTCAAAATATATAACAGCTTGCCTGCATAGTTTTCTGGAAATTGATAGTCACTGAGTTCAGCGATCGATCGATCGCAACACGAGTAAGGTGTAGGTGGAGCTTAGCTATAGATGGGCTGGGCATAGCTAAAAATGGAAAGGTCAATTGTTACAGGAACATGCTAACCTGACCACAAAATTTTGGTTCTTGAAGACAGGTGGTCGAAAAGCTACCTGTTTTAAAAAGACCACCATCTTATGGCGCCAAGAATTCAGGTGATATGTGTTTAAGTATGACGGTCGAAGACGGGCACCTTCGGAAAGAACAAATAGGCATCCTACGTGGTCATCAAGCAAGTATAGGTGTGGAGCTCAAAACAAGTCAGTTCCAATACGAAGTACCTGAATTTGGAACAACAAAGCTGTAGCTCATCAAATGATATGGTTAATGGAGGAATCTACGTTGAGCTATGTCCCGCCCATCTCTAGCTAAGCTCCACCCACCCCTCACTCGCGTTGAGATCGATAGATCCCCGAAATCCATGACTATCAATTTCCAGAAAAATATATAGGTAAGCTGTTGAGTATTTTTGAAATTAATTTGACTTGGTGCTCTTGCTTCCTATGGCAGCAACAGCGCCCAGTCAAATTAGTTTCAAAATATTCAACAGCATGTTTATTAAATAGTGATCGTACAACAAAGCTTAGTCCGTCATCAATTAAGCGTTTGTGACGAACTTTTCTGCGTCATTCATGGCGTCATTGATTATGACGTCATCTTACACGCCACATAGTTGATTATGACGTCATATAATTGATAGATACACCGGAAATGTCCATTAGCACGAGCTACTGGCCGTAAGAAGCACATTCTGAATGCCCAAGACGGCTTCATTTCATAACAAATTATATTAAAGTTACTTGCAAAAACATATGTATCTAAACAGAATCTTTAGCTATATAATTCAACACACCTTTCCCACATTAGCGTATTTTGGGGAAATACATTCCCGGAATGCATCGCGCATGCCACTTCCGGCTGGTATACGCGATATTCGACGCGCAAACAGCGTTACTTTATTATGGGAATCAGATACAGTGCACTTTAGGCAGTGCATATGAAAAACTACGTTCATAATATTTTTTAAGTCTTACATCATTGGAAAGCTAAGCCAATTTTCTATACATTTCTGTATTAGTTCTTATAGTTTTCTAAAATTTAATACAAGGGATTGCAATTTTAAAATATCCCCCTATACTCCACTTGATTTAATGAATCTAGGTTGAATGGTGTATTTTATATACGCAAATAACTCAGTGAAAACGTTTCAAAAATATAAAGAATAATGCATTAATGTTTCGGCAATTGAATGCGCTTTCCAATGATTTATGATTTAAATAATATAATGATTTTAGTGTATGATAGGAAGGGTTTAGATTGCTGTACATTTTAGCGCCAAAGTAACTCAACGCTGGTCAGCGGCTTGTTGGCGGCGGTACCAGCCAGCAGTTTTGCTCCGAGCATGGATTTAGGGGAATCCCTGAGTAATGTCGTCAATGTGGGAAAGGTGTATTCACCTTTCCAGAGTATCCATCCATCATCTGACCTCGTATGACGTCATAATCAGCTCAGCGCGGGTGTGATGACGTCACAATCATTACGTCACAAACGGTTCCATATAGAACGTCATCAAATATCAAAAAGCCCGACACATTGTATGAATTGTATGTCTTTGTAATTCTTTGCTATTTAATAAATATGCTGTTGAATATTTTGAAACCAATTTGACTGGGCGCTGTTGCTGCCTTAGGTACCCCGTTTATGACAGCTCTATTGGCTTGCTCAGTGAATCAGTGTGCATATGGTAATCATCAAGAATCGTTCAACGGTACTTAGAACGGAATAACCGTATTATAGGTTGTTGAAACAATGAAGGGCATCATCACACGAAGAATACCAAATGTGCGGGTCATGATGGGCATCTTATTCTCAATTAGTCAAGTGTGCATGAGGTAGGTGATTCAATTCCACTGATGATAACGCAAGCTACTGGGCCGGTACTGGGCCAATATCAGGCGGTGTGGATTCCAGTAACCCGCGTTATCGGGGTGTGGGGGGGACCTCTGTGGGAAGAGAAGGAGAGAAAAAGAGAGAGAGAGGGAGAGTGAGAGAGGTGAGAGGGCGAGAAAGAGAGAGAGCGACACAGACAGACAGACAGACAGACAGACAGACAGACAGACAGACAGACAGACAGACAGACAGACAGACAGACAGACAGACAGAGAGACAGAGAGACAGACAGACAGACAGACAGACAGACAGACAGAGAGGGCGGGAGAGAGAGAGAGCGGGAGAGCGGGAGAGTGAGAGAGGGTTGGGTTGGGGTGAGAGGGAGGAAGCGAGAAGGGGCGGATACTGTCTGCGCTGGTTGATGATAAAAGCAGATGTTTCTTCCGAAATAGTGTTACTTAAATCTATTGTTATTTTCTAACCCGTCAACTGTTCGAAGCAACAATAAAATACATCACCAAGTTCATGGCAGATTAGTTATTTTGCCGATAGTGGTATACTACAAAGTAACATCAGAAATCCACGTGCCCGCACGCAAAATCGCCCTCCCTACCGCATGCAAGCACACGCAAACGCGTGCACGCAGACTCACGCAAAAACACACATGCACGCACAAACGCACGCGCAAGTGTAAACACAAACGCAAACACAAACTCATGCACACGCAAAAGCACACGCATACGCTCATACACGTATGTGCGTACGCGCACACGCACGCACGCACGCACGCACGCACGCACGCACGCACGCACGCACACACACACACACGTACATACGCATGAACATATGCACACTCACGCACGTACGCACGCTCACAGGCACGCACACACATGCGTACATCGATGTGAAAGGGTATACCCTGAAGTGAAAGTATTCCAGGTAGTTATATTTATCCACTCCAGGAATAGGTAGCTGACGAACACATGTAAGTTGATCTGCAGCACGTTGTGAACACACGCAGGTCGTGTTTACGTAATCAGGGCGATCGACGCACGCACGAGTGTCTTCCCAGCGTCTGTACTTTTATGCGGAATACGAGAAAATATATATGTAATGCGCCAATAAACAATTCGGTCCGTTTGTAAACGGCGCAGGTCCATATACCAATTGGTTATCGGCGCGCCCATTTGCAAACGGTGCAGACCCATATGACAATTTGTTATCGGCGCACACATTTGCAAACGGCGCATGGCCAATATGTAAATTTACACACGTACCAATATTGATGCGAGGCATCAATGGGGGAAACTTGTCCGAACCGTGTTACAAATTCGATCCAAGTGAATGAAATAAATACGCTGCTCCTGTGATATTATGAAAGAAGTGTATACAGACCATGATTAAGCCTATTTGGGGCCCATTGATAATTGGCTGTGGGCCACTTTATCGGGTGGGTCAAAGAAGGAAAATGACTACTACTACTACTACTACTACTACTACTACTACTACTACTACTACTACTACTACTACTACTACTACTACTACTACTACTACATTCTTCTGAATATTTTGAAACGGATTTGGCTGGAAGCGGGTGCTGCCTAAGACAGCACCAGATTCCAGTCACATTAAGTTCGAAATATTCAACAGCTTACCTATATCATGACTGCAAATGTGAATTACTGGTATTTCAGGCTTCAAATGCGTGAAGTGCGATAATTGTTTTTGATTTGGAGACCCCTTATTTTGGGGGCCGCGCGATGTAGCCTCGTTAGTTCTTGCCTTAATATGCGCGTGCGTGTGTGGGCGCGTGCGTGCGTGTGTGGGCGTGTGCGTGCGTGCGTGAGTGCCTGCACGTACCTGTGTGTTTTACTAGATCTTTTGGAGACTATATTTTGCGAGTTTCCTCTGCTAGTAATACTCCATTCGTCATCTGTGCTACCCCTACTCTCCCACGCTTGCAAATGAGAACTGACATAGTATACTACGCCTTGCGTACTTCAGGTGTAAGATCACGGAACGAGGTTACGAATAAAAATAGAATACCCGCCGCGGTGGCATCTATTACCACGTACAATAATAGATGCCACTTGCGAACATTGAACAAATTTCTTGAGTTATTACGAAAATAAGCACCAACCGACACGGATAGCCGCGAGAGCACTAATCAGCCTACTGGATCCTACATTTCATACGTACTTGAGATCTGTGAGTGCGTGTCCAATTGGATTAACCCTTTGGACACGAGAGGCTGAATACGAAATATCTATTTAGACCTACCATGTAAGAACTGTTGTAGTGTATATTTTAAAGGTAAATTAACTGGGAGCTGTTGCTGACTATGGCAGGAACAGGTTCCGGTCAAACTAACTTTAATATATGCAACGGCTTACCAGTATGCTTGACATGGAATTGAGTATCTGGGGACTCGGAGTTCAAAGACTTATGCGCACTGAATATGTTTGACAAACCAGGTACAGGCGTGATACTTTAACGGGTAACACGAGTACCCGACGCGGAATCGTTAAGAAAAAAACATATATTTCGGAACCTGTTTCATATTTCTGTGGCTAGCTAAATAGATTTATTCGCGGTAGTTATATCAAGCCAAGTTCTTGATCGGGAACTCTGACGTCACAAAACCCTGTGAGGTATATCACGTTAGCGCTCTGCAGATAGAGATGATCCTGTCGCGGAAGCATCTATGAGAAACTAATCTTAGGCCATGTTCTCATTAGAAAGCCTGCATATGCGTAGGCGTAGGGGACGGGATGGTGTGGCAAGCGAGCGCCTCCAGGTGTTCCCTCTTCCATAATGTATCTCCATATAATAGCGCCCCTAGGTTTTGAAACCCACTCATAGTTTAGGTCCCCTTCTCCAAGCCAAAATACGTTACCTCAAAGCAACGCCGATATATCGATTAGTTCTGTAAGTCTGAACACGATAACTGGATAAATTACTCCGATTCATTAATCGGAAAAACCGGCCGATTAACTGAGTAGAAGTAGTTGCTCCGACGTCAGTCTGTAATATTAAAGCAATGCTTTCATATCTAGGCCGGTATAGACGCCCCTTAAAGGTGCATATTCTCATCACAATGCTTGGAAATAAAATTGTTAAAATTGTATAGCCTCCATGTAGACGTTTAACCCTTTCACAACTAACCCGCCAAAACCGGCCTCTGCAGTGGGCGTGAAGAATGTCCATTTGCAGACTAAGTGAAGACCATTATTGAAAATTTACCACTGGAATAACTGGCTTGGTAACCGAGCCAGTCATTCCAGTGGTAAATTTTCAAAAATAGTCTTCACTTGACCTGCAAACGGACATTGAATAAGCAAATATTTAGAATTTTTGACACAATTCAGTCATTAAAGTGTTAAATTGTGTTCCTTGATGTAATGAAACAAAATAAATCTTAGCATATTTCCTTTCATTACATTTAGCCTCGCAAATTAAGCCATTTTATTTTTAGGCATCTTTAACTTTAATCTCATAAGATAAGGACAGCGCCCTTTGATGGCTAGTTCCTTTATTTTCAAGAACTTTCTGAGATACTTTACCCAAGTTAAAATGTGATAGTGTGAGCGCATAGAAGGTTTATTTCGAAGCAAATCCACATCAGGTTTGCGTAGGAGTAATTGATTTGTTGAACAGATGTGAACACAGCCTTAGACATAACTTGTGCAGCAATTGATGAATCCGATTTGTCACTCAAGTATATGACATCATAATGAATTACGCCACGTGTAGGCGGACGTCACAATTGAAATTGTATAATGAAGGACATATTCCGTCATGAACTTTTAAAAGTCCGTCAATTGTACGAATTGTATGTCTTTACTATTTAATACACATTTTGTCAAATATTTTGAAACTAATTTGACCGGGCGCTGTTTCTGCCATATATTAGTTTCAAAATATTTAACAGCTTACCTGTAACCTATAGTTACCTTGAAAGTGTGATCCGGGAACTCAGGATTCAAATTATATAAATCGATTCCAACATGTTCAACGCATGGGTGGAGCCTAGCCAGAGATGGGCTAAGCACCGCTAAAAGTGGATTCATCCATTTACAAACCTATTTTTAAAACTTTATATGACAATATAATCCGCCGACTGAAACATCTTTTCTTTGCTGCATAGACTTTTAAAGGAGAACTACCCG